>JAUPFR010000096.1:0-247561 GCA_036925125.1 Oreortyx pictus
GGGAAAGGGGTGTCCCTATAAAGGATCTGAGTGTCCGCTGGACAGGATAGGGGTTGTCCCTATGGAGGAGACAGGGGTTTCCCTATAAAGGGGACAGGAGTGACCCTATAAACGTTCTGAGTCTCCACTTGGAGGGGACAGGGGTGACCCTATAAAGGTTCTGAGTGTCCCCCTGGCCAGGACAGGGGTGTCCCTATGGAGGAGACAGGGGTTTCCCTATAAAGGGGACAGGAGGTGACCCTATAAAGGGGACAGGGGTGTCCCCATGGAGGGGAGAGGGGCTCTCTATAAAGGGGACAGGGGCGCCCCTATAAAGGGTCTGTGAGCGTCCCCCTGGAGGGGAAAGGGGTGTCCCTATAAAGGGGACAGGAGTGACCCTATAAAGGGGACAGGGGTGCCCCTATAAAGGGTCTGTGAGCGTCCCCCTGGAGGGGACAGGGGTTTCCCTATAAAGGGGACAGGAGTGACCCTATAAACGTTCTGAGTCTCCACTTGGAGGGGACAGGGGTGACCCTATAAAGGTTCTGAGTGTCCCCCTGGCCAGGACAGGGGTGTCCCTATGGAGGAGACAGGGGTTTCCCTATAAAGGGGACAGGAGTGACCCTATAAAGGGGACAGGGGTGTCCCCATGGAGGGGAGAGGGGCTCTCTATAAAGGGGACAGGGGCGCCCCTATAAAGGGTCTGTGAGCGTCCCCCTGGAGGGGAAAGGGGTGTCCCTATAAAGGGGACAGGAGTGACCCTATAAAGGGGACAGGGGTGCCCCTATAAAGGGTCTGTGAGCGTCCCCCTGGAGGGGACAGGGGTTTCCCTATAAAGGGGACAGGAGTGACCCTATAAACGTTCTGAGTCTCCACTTGGAGGGGACAGGGGTGACCCTATAAAGGTTCTGAGTGTCCCCCTGGCCAGGACAGGGGTGTCCCTATGGAGGAGACAGGGGTTTCCCTATAAAGGGGACAGGAGTGACCCTATAAAGGGGACAGGGGTGACCCTGTTCCGAGCGGAGGAGACAGGGCTTTCCCTATAAAGGTTCTGAGTGTCCCCCTGGCCAGGATAGGGGTGTCCCTACGGAGCGGACAGGGGTTTCCCTATAAGGGGGACAGGGGCGCCCCTATAAAGTTGCCGGGGCTGCCCCGTGACGGCTCGGAGCGTCCCGCGGGGCCCCACCTTGCACTGTGCCTCGGCGTGTTTGCGGTGGCTCTCGCTGAGCTGCGCCTGCAGCCCTTTGCTCTGCGCCGCCGCCAAACGCAGCTGCTCCCGCAGCCCCGCGCACGTCTGCTCCGCGCGGCCCAGCACCGTGCGCTGGATCTGACCCTGCGGGGGGGGGGGGGAAGGGGGGGGGAGGGGGGAGATGGGGGGGAGGGGGACGGCTCTGTCACCTAAGTGTGTCGCACCTGCCAGCCCAGCATCCCCAGTTCAGCATCCCCCCCCCCGCCTCCCCACTCTGGCACTTCCAGTTCAGCACCCACCCCATCCCCTCCAGCACTTCCAGTATCTCCAGTTCAGCGCCTGTAGCCCCAGTATCCCCAGTTCAGCATCCCCCGTCCCCCCCCCCGCTCCAGCACCTCCAGTATCCCCAGTTCAGCATCCCCCCCCCAGCTCCAGCACCTCCAGTATCTCCAGTTCAGCATCTGTAGCCCCAGTATCCCCAGTTGAGCATCCCCCCCCCCTCCCCGGCTCCAGCACTTCCAGTATCTCCAGTTCAGCATCTGTAGCCCCAGTATCCCCAGTTGAGCATCCCCCCCCCCCCTCCGGCTCCAGCACCTCCAGTATCCCCAGTTGAGCATTCCCCCCCCCCCCCCCCACGGCTCCAGCACCTCCAGTACCTCCAGTTCAGCGCCTGTAGCCCCAGTATCCCCAGTTCAGCATCCCCCCCCCCCGGCTCCAGCACCTCCAGTATCTCCAGTTCAGCACCCCCCAGGAACCCCAGCACTCCCAGTTCAGCACCCAATCCTCCACCACAGCACCTCCAGTATCCCCAGTTCAGTGCCTGTAGCCCCAGCATCCCCAGTTCAGCACCCACACCTCCAGCCCTCCCAGTACTCCCAGTTCCCATCCCCAGTCCTCCCATAGTCCCAGTCCAGCCCCACTTCAGCCTCCCCCCCCACTCCCAGTACTCCCAGTCCAGCCAGTCCAGTTCATCACTCACACCCCCAGTTCATCACCCACCCCCAGCCCTCCCAGTACTCCCAGTCCCCACCCCCACTCCCTCCCAGTACTCCCAGTCCAGCCTCCCCTCTTCATACCCACCCCCCCAGCCCTCCCAGTACTCCCAGTTCAGCCCCATTTCAGCACCCACACCCCAGTACTCCCAGTCCAGCCTCCCATTTCAGTCTCTCCACCCCCACTCCCTCCCAGTACTCCCAGTCCAGCCTCCCAATTCAGCACCCTCAACCCCAGTTCTCCCAGTATTCCCAGTCCAGCCTCCTATGTTCATCACTCACACCCCCAGTTCAACACCCACCCCCCCCAGCCTTCCCGGTACTCCCAGTTCAGCCTCCCAAATCAGCACCCCCACCCCCAGCTCTCCCAGTATTCCCAGTCCCCACCCCCAGCCCTTCCAGTACTCCCAGTTCAGCCCCATTTCAGCAAACTCACCCCCAGCCCTCCCAGTACTCCCAGTCCAGCCAGTCCAGTTCACCACTCACACCCCCAGTTCAACACCCATCCCCCCAGCCCTCCCAGTACTCCCAGTTCAGCCCCATTTCAGCCACCCCAGTACTCCCATTTCAGCCTCCCAAATCAGCACCCCCACCCCCAGCCCTCCCAGTACTCCCAGTCCTGACAGTCCAGTTCACCACTCACACCCCCAGTTCAATACCCATCCCCTCAGCCCTCCCAGTACTCCCAGTTCAGCCCCATTTCAGCACCCTCACCCCCACTCCCTCCCAGTACTCCCAGTCCTGACAGTCCAGTTCACCACTCACACCCCAAGTTCAATACCCATCCCCTCAGCCCTCCCAGTACTCCCAGTTCAGCCCCATTTCAGCACCCTTACCCCCACTCCCTCCCAGTACTCCCAGTCCAGGACACTCACACTCCCCAGTTCAACACCCACCCCCCCAGCCCTCCCGGTACTCCCAGTTCAGCCCCATTTCAGCCGTCCCAGTACTCCCATTTCAGCCTCCCCACCCATTCTCCCTCCCCCTCCCCTCCCTCCCCCCTCCCCCCTCCCCCCCCCCCTACCTTTTGGGGGTGCCCCCCCCCCCCACCTGTGTCTCCAGCTGCAGCACCCTCTGCCGCAGCGCCCTGAGCTCGGCCTGGGCCTGGGCCTCGCGCAGCCGCGCCGCCACCACCGCCTCCTGCAGCGCGTTGGCATTGCTCTTCCGTGGGGAGTCCTTCCAGCGCCCGCCCGCGCGGCCCGACTGCACCCCAAAGAGTCAGTAACGGGGAGGGGGTGCACGGGGGGGGGGGGGGGGTCAGGGGGGTGGAGGGGTCAGGAGGGGGTGAGGGAACTCGAGGGTTTTAGGGGGGAGGGTTTTAGGGGGGGAGGTGGGGGGGCGGGGATGGGGATGCAGATGTTGGGGTGAGGGACTGTGGGGACAGGGTAAGGGACCCAGACATTGGGATGAGGGACACAGACATTGGGGTGGACACAGATATTGGGGTGAGGGACCGTGGGGACAGGGTAAGGGACCCAGACATTGGGATGAGGGACACAGACATTGGGGTGGACACAGATATTGGGGTGAGGGACTGTGGGGACAGGGAAAGGGAGACAGGCATTGGGAGGAGGGACACAGACATTGGGGTGGACACAGATATTGGGGTGAGGGACCGTGGGGACAGGGAAAGGGACCCAGATATTGGGATGAGGGACACAGACATTGGGGTGGACACAGATATTGGGGTGAGGGACCATGGGGACAGGGAAAGGGACCCAGACATTGGGAGGAGGGACACAGACATTGGGGTGGACACAGATATTGGGGTGAGGGACCGTGGGGACAGGGAAAGGGACCCAGACATTGGGAGGAGGGACACAGACATTGGGGTGGACACAGATATTGGGGTGAGGGACCGTGGGGACAGGGAAAGGGAGACAGACATTGGGATGAGGGACACAGACATTGGGGTGGACACAGATATTGGGGTGAGGGACCGTGGGGACAGGGAAAGGGACCCAGACATTGGGATGAGGGACACAGACATTGGGGTGGACACAGATATTGGGGTGAGGGACCGTGGGGACAGGGAAAGGGACCCAGACATTGGGATGAGGGACACAGACATTGGGGTGGACACAGATATTGGGGTGAGGGACTGTGGGGACAGGGAAAGGGAGACAGGCATTGGGAGGAGGGACACAGACATTGGGGTGGACACAGATATTGGGGTGAGGGACCGTGGGGACAGGGAAAGGGAGACAGGCATTGGGAGGAGGGACCCGGGTGGGCAGGAGGGGACCCAGGCATTGAGATGAGGGATTCAGGTGGGCAGGAGGGGACCCCTGAGACAGGGAAAGGAACCCAGATACTGGGACGAGGGACCCAGATGTTAGGACAAGTGACCCAGGTGTGAAGGAGGGCACGCAGGCATTGGGAGAAGGGACTCGAGGGGACACAGGTGGCAGAGAATGAACCCAGGTGGCCATGAAAGGGATGGAGGTGACCCACAGGGGACCCAAACACCAGGAGAAGGGACCCAGACAATGGGACACGGGACCCAGGCGGATGTGAAGGGACTCAGGCATCCAGGAGGGGACCTCGGTGGCCACGAGGGGGTGCGAGTGGCCTCACCTGCCAGCTCTCACTGAGGTCCTTCACCTGCTGCTGCAGCTCTGTCAGCGACTTGACGGCCTCGGCCTCGCGCAGCGCCAGTGCCTGCAGCTCCTCCTGCAGCCGCACCACGTTGTCCTCGTCTGGCAGAAGGCTGTTCCTCTGCGGGGACGAGGGGACATCAGAAGGGACGGAGGATCCCCAGGGATGGGGGATGTCGGCCACAAGAGACACCCGGGGGACACCGGTGTGGCTTTGGGGGTCCACAGGGAGGGAGAACAGGGGGTCCCAGGACTCCCCACGGCCACGCTTTGACTCTAGGGTGGCCCGTGTGGCTGTCCCCACCCCCAGGACCGCGTGCTGTCCCTGTCACCTTCTCCATGTCGAGCACTTTGTCCTGCATCTCCTTCAGGGCGCCCAGCGTCTCGCTCTCCCGCAGCCGCGACTGCTCCAGCTCCGTCTCCAGGTGGGTGACAAACTCCTCGCTGAAGCGCGGGTTCCCCTGGCACCGTCCCCAACACAAAATTGTCCCCAACATGTCACCGACCCCAGCATGTCTCCATTCTCAACACATCTCCATCCCCAACACTTCCACCGTCCCCAACGCATCTCCATCCCAAACACATCTCTGTCCCCAACACGTCACTGTCCCCAACACATCTCCATCCCCAACACTTCCACCGTCCCCAACGCATCTCCATCCCGAACACATCTCTGTCCCCAACACGTCACTGTCCCCAACACATCTCCATCCCCAACACATCACCATCTTCATCACATCGCTGTCCCCAACATGTCACCATCCCCAACACACCACCATCCACAACGTCTTCATTCTCAACACATCTCCATCCCCAACACGTCACCATCACCAACACGTCACCATCCCCAATGTCACTGTCCCCATCTCCATCCCCAACACGTCACCATCCTCAACACATCACTGTCCCCAACATCTCACCATCCCCAACATGTCACCATCCCCAACACATCTCCATCCCCAACACATTGCTGTCCCCAACACGTCACCATCCCCAACCCACCTCTAACCCGAACCCATCTCCATCCCCAACACGTCACCATTCCCAACACATCACTGTCCACAACATGTCACCATCAACAACACACCACCATCCCCAACATGTCACCGTCACCAACACATCATCGTCCCCAACATGTCACTGTCCCCAACCCATCTCCATCCCCAACATGTCTCCATCCCCAGCAGGTCACCATCCCCGGTATGTCACTGTCCCCAACACATCTCCATCCTTAACACATCTCCATTCTCAACACGTCTCCATCCCCAACACACTGCTCTCCCCAACACATCACTGTCCCCAACCTGTCACCATCCCCAACACATCTCCATCCCCAACACGTCTCCATCTCCAAGACATCATCGTCCCCAACATGTCACTGTCCCCAACACACCACCATTCCGAACACTCCTCCACTCCCAATGCATCTCCATCCCCAACATCTCACCACTCCCATCACATCTCCATCCCCAACACATCTCCATCCCCACCCAACACATCTCCATCCCCAACACATCTCCATCCCCAACACATCTCCATCCCCAACACATCTCCGTCCCCAACACATCTCCATCCCCACCCAACACATCTCCATCCCCACCCAACACATCTCCATCCCCAACACATCTCCATCCCCAACACATCTCCATCCCCAACACATCTCCGTCCCCAACACATCTCCATCCCCACCCAACACATCTCCATCCCCACCCAACACATCTCCGTCCCCAACACATCTCCATCCCCACCCAACACATCTCCATCCCCAACACATCTCTGTTCCCAGCACATCTCCATCCCCCCATGCCACCAAGGAGCATTCCACCCACTTCCTCACTGCCCCTTTCACGCCGCGGTGGCACCACCAAGCCCGCGCGCCACGACGAGTGGCAATCTGTAGGGACAACGGGGCACACGGGGGACGACGAGGACACGCGGGGACGGTTGGGGACGCCTGGTGACACCGACCTGCTGGTCCTGCAGCTGTCGGATGGTGCTCTGCGCACGCTGGAGGTTTTCGGTGGCCGAAGTGCAGCGCTGCTTCACCACCGCCAGTTCCCTTTTGATGATGTAGTTCTCCTCTGCTTCCTGTGCCCGTGTCACCTGGCCCTTGGGGACAGCGGGGACGTGTCACCTCCGTGGCACCGGTCCCTTTCCACGTCCCCAGTGAGGTCACCATGGGGGTGAGACGGAGGGGCTGCGGGTGGTGGGGACAAAGGGGGACAGGGGGGATGAGGGTGAGAGCAGTGATGCTGGGGACAGGAGCGTGGCGTGGGGGACAGGAGGGTGACAGCAGCCTGGAAGTGGGTGGCACTGGGGACGAGAGGGTGATGGGGGATCCCAGTCCCTCTGTGGGTGACAATGGGGACCTGGAGGGTGACGAGAGGGTGACGGGGGATCCCAGTCCCTCTGTGGGTGACAATGGGGATCTGGAGGGTGACGAGAGGGTGACAGGGGATCCCAGACCCTCTGTGGGTGACAACGGGGACCTGGAGGGTGACAGCAGCCCCGCAGTGCCCCACACAGGTGACAAGGGGGTGAAGCTGGCCCTGGGGTGACACCGAGGGGCTGACACAGAAGACGAAGTGACAACAGCCCCCGTGGGGACCACAGGGGTCGCTCTGACCCCACCGCCTGCACTCAGCGCTGAATTTCCACTCAAAATCCACGGGTTTGATTCGAACTCACCAGAACGATGCTTCATTTTAACCCATCCCCCTCCCACCCCACCCCTCCCCAAACGCTCACTTTGCCCCACGTGGCCCTGAACCCTCATTTCTACCCCTCACCCCCCAGAAAACTCCTCCTCCTCCCTCTCCAAAGCGGGGAAGGTGCACGGGAGCCTCCGGAAAAGCAGAAAAAATAAATAAAGGGTAAATTCTCCCCCCAACCAAGCGAGATGTAGGCTGGAAAAGCAGGAAAGGGTTAAAACACAGCGAGGAATGGATGGGTCGGAGTTTGGGGGGAGGAGTTGAGGGGTGGGGAGAGAAAAAAAAGAGCCATTTTTGACGCTACCTGGATGAGCCTGTCAGCGAGAGCCGCGCTCTCCTGCGGCCGCCGGCGGAGGAAAGGAGAGAAAAGGAGACACGGAACGACACTGAACGGAGGAGACGGAGGCAGCAAGAGAAGCCACGCAGCAGAAGCTCCCGGCACCTCCCCGTTTTGGGGTGCTTCCCAAGGATTTTAGCTTCCTCCCACCCCCCCCACCCTACCCCATCCACCCCCTTCCCTGCTGGGAATGGTGGGGGGGAGGGGAATGTACGCCCTAAAACGGAGCGTTCCCCACATCCCACAGGGAGAACAGGTTTGGAAAGAACGTCGAAGCCACTGCCTGGGTTTCAGTTGCCTTTTTCTTTCTTCCTTTTTGGCACCCCCAAAGTGGTGGGGGGTGGGGGGGGGACTGAGGTGGGGTGCAGCTTGGAAGGGGGAGCTGGAGGATGTGGGGTTGCCCCGAAAGGGGTCAGGGCGATCCAGAGGTGTTTCTGGGTGCCCCACCCCCCCCTCCCATCACCCGGGAGGGTTTGGAGCGTGGGTTTTTGGGGTGATCCGGGAGGTTTTGGGGTCAGTTGTGGGGCTCACCTTCTCCAGGGTTTCGATCCGCTGCTTCAGCAGGCGGTTCTCGGTGCGGAGGCGCTGGGGACAAAAGTGGGGAGGAATGAGCACCGTTAGGGGGTCCCCAAGCAAAGTTGTGGGGGGGGGATCACTGAGCCTGGGGATGTGGGGTTTGGAGTGGCTCCAGGGATAAGGGAAATCCCACCGGGACAGGCTACGTGGCCTCAGGAGGGCTCGAAGTAGTCCCAGGGATGAGTTAAAGCAGCCCTGGGGTGGCTTCAATGGCCCAGAGTGGGGTTAAGTCATCTTGGGATGGCATAAATGGCTCCAGGGATGGGTCGAGTGACCTCAGGATGGGACAAAGCAGCTTCAAAATGGCTCAGGTGGTCCCAGAGATAGGGTAAGCCATGCCAGGATGGCTCATACAGCCCCGGGGATGGCTCAGATGGCTCCAGTGTGGGGCAGCGTGGCTTCAGGATGGCTCAGGTGGCCCCAGGAGGAGTCAAAACGGCACTGCAATGGGCTAAGCTGTGTCAGAAAGCCCTGGGGACAGCTCAAGTGGCCCTGGGGACAGACCAAGCAGGACCTGGGATGGGCTTCGTGGCCCTGAGGATGGCACAAGCAGCCCCAGGACGTCGCTGCGCGACCCCACCTCACCTTGATCTCGATTTGCTCCTCCATCTCTTTGTTCTTGATGGCGGCGTACTCCTTCTCCAGCCTGCATGGGACACGGGGACAAGCTGGGATGCCACCTGACGGAGGTGGTGGCATCCCCACGGGGCTCAGCAGCTCACCTCTTCATCTTCTTGGCGTTGTACTTGACCTGGAAGGCCCTGAGGATGAGCTTGTCGGGGCAGCTGTCAAACTGGTGTGGGATCACCTTCTGGAAGTACTGCGGGCAAAGCACCCAGGGTTCATGGTAAAGCCACGGCCCTGGCAGTGGTGTAACCCCAAAACGTGGCCCAGCACATCAACCGACCCTAAATACAGCCCCGAGTCAGCCCGGCTGCCCCTAAAACCACCCCAACATTCAGCCCACTGTGTGAGTTTGCCCCAGTGCACACAAACTCGCTTCACATCATGACCACGAAGCACGGCCTCGAGCTTCAACTGACCCCACAACACAGCCCACCTCAAACCACACCTAACTCGGACAGATCTGCCCCCAAAGCCACATCTCATTGCTCCTGTCAGCCCTGAAGATGGGTAAAGCCACCCTCAAATTTCAGTCCTGTTGCCTAAATGTACCTGGGACATGCCCTCCATGTCCAGCTGGACGAGCTCAGCCTGGTTGAACTGCAGCAACGCCATCCCCACGCGGAATACAATCTCCAATCCCTGCAGGAAGGGATCCACATCATCCCCTTTCCCACCCACCAACACTTTTGGGGTCTCTCCACCCCCCCCCCCCCAAGAGAACAACACAGGGTGGCGTGGGGCGAAATGTTCCCACGAGGAAAGCGTGGGACTCTCGGTGACTTGGAGGTGCTCCCCCGTGGCCCCGTTACCTCGTACATGAAGATGTCGAAGACCCGCGTGGCCACGGGGAGGGGGAAGGTGGTGAGGAAGAGGGTGAGGAACCAGGACGAGGCGTACATGGAGGTGAGGAAGCTCTGCGAGCGGAAGTGGATGTTCAGCTCGGGCAGCTGCTCCTGGATGCGAAAAGGGAGAGACGTGAGGAGGACATGAGGAGGGGTGTGGGGATTTCCAGGGGTGGCTGCTGAGCTTTGAGATGATGGACGACCCCGAGGTCTTGAGGATACCACCTCGGGGGTGGTCCCTGGGGCACACGGATGGAACCAAGGGTGTCTGGTGGGTCCCACGGGTGTCCCTGAGGTCATGTGGGTGAGCCCAGGCTGTCTCACAGACATGCTCGGGGTCTGACGGTCCCCAGGGTGCCTCGTGGATGTGCCCTGAGCTATTGTGGGTGCTCCCCCTGGTCTCATGGACCCCAGAACATCTTGTGAAGGTCTCGGGGATGCCCTCAGCGTGGCTGGGGTCTCACAGACGGCCCACAGGGCATCTTGTGGTCATCCCACGGCTCTTGTGGTCTCACAGTCCTCAAGACAGCTTTGTGGAGCTCCCTGAGGTCTCGGGGATGCCCTCAGTGAACCCCACGGACCTCTTCGGGGTCTATCAGATGTTCCCTTGAGTTCACAGTGTCTCAAGGACGTCCCCGAGGAATCCAGCATCCCCCCAAGAGATGCCACCCCACTCCTCATCCCGTGGTGTTACTCGTGGGCTGCCGTGCTCGGGGGAGCCACGGGCAGCACTCACCTGCAACATGTACTCAAACTGGTAGATGCAGAGCCCCAGCTCGGCCATGCTGGGTTTGAAGAGCTCCCGCAGGCGGTACTCCTGCATCAGCCTCACGAACACACAGAAGGCCTCTTCCTCAGGCATCTGGAGAAGCAGCGGGACACAAATTCCCCCTCCAGCCTCCCGCCATCGGCTCCAAACTCAGAGCCCCTCCCCACCAGGCGATGGGATGGTCTGCATCTCCACTTTGGAAATGGGAATGGGTGGGGGGATTTTAAAACCCACGGCAGAACGAGATCAAGCAAACCCAAATGCTGCTCTACTGTACCTCCAAAGGTAGCAAACCCCCCCTCCACGGCAGCTCCTCCACACCCCCAGGCTGGCACAAACCTGCATGAGCAGCAGTCCCACGATGAAGGCGCTGCCCTGGCAGTATCCAACCTCCCGGTCCACCAGCGAGTAGGCCTGAAAGGAGTGGAAAATTCAACCCAAACACACAAGCAAAGCCAAACTTCAGCTGGGATCCGCTGCAAGCGGGAGCACGGCCATGGCAGGAAAGCCTGGGCACCGAAAATAAATGCTTTTCATTACTGTTTTTTTTCCAGCTGATGACAACGTCCCTGCGTGCTGCCAAAAGCAGATATCCCCAAAGACCCAAAAAGGGGCGTCGGACGACCAGGGGGTGGAAACCAAACCCACAGACCCCAAACCCCCAAAGAGGTTTCCACGTTGGGGCTGCTGGAGGAGAGGCGGTACCTTCATGACGTTGAAGAGCACCTCCTGGCCCAGGCTGTCCTGCCCCTTGAAGAACTCGTGCTCCGGATAGGTGCGGGCGATGTCCCTGCGGATGAGCTTCTCGCAGGGGGAGGACATCTTGAGCAGTTCTGAGTACTGGTTCTTGACAGGCATGTCGGTGGCACTGCACAGCAGCTGCCAGACGATGGCACGAAAGTGGTGGGGGATCCCTTTGCGGATGAGCTCCTGGGGCCAAAGAAAACGGGTTTGGAGATGATGGAATTGCTCCTCGTGGCATCGAGGCCGTGCTACAGAGTTTTGGAACGGATTCCCACCTTCAGCAGCTTCTCTTTCTTCTTCCTCCACTCGTCCCACTCGTTGACGATGCGGCCCCACAGGATCCAGGTGTCCTCCTCCAGGTGGCTGAGGTTGGACGAGGCTGAGGAGCTGGAGACCAAGGAGGAGCCGCTGTTCCTCCGCGAGCCGTTCATGGAGCGCATCGACTTGGAGTCGGCCTCCAGCAGCCTGAGAGGGGGACAGAGAGATCCAGAAGAGCCCCAGAGGAGCAGGGAGACCCCAAAAGAACCCCGAAGAGGGAACTATTCCCACCGAGGAACCCTAGAGGGTGAGATATTCTCCCAAAGTCAACCTAAAGGAAGAGAGATTCCCCCACAATGCTTCCGAAGAGATATTACCCCAGCCAGGTCAGGCTGGGGAAGGAGATATTCTCTTCAAATCACACTCGGGGAGGAGTTATTCCCCCAGAGCACCTCAAAGGAGGAAATATTCCCCACAAAACACCTCGAAAAAGGAGATATTCCCCCCAGAGGAGGAGGTTATTTCTCCTAATCTGCCTCAAAAGAGGAGATCTTCTCCCCAGGCCACCCTAAAGTGGGAGCTGTTCCCCCAGAGAGCCTAAAAAGAAGAGATATTGCTCCCAAAATGCTGCAAAGGAGGAGATGTCCCCCCCAGAGTCACTCCAAAGGAAGAAAGATTTCCCCACAACGCCTCAGAAGAGGACGTATTTCCCCCCAGTGGAAGAGACATTCCCTATAAACCATCTCAGTGAAGAAATATTTCCCCCAAACCACCCAAAATGGGGTCATGCTGCCCCCTAAGACCCCCTAGAGAAGGAGGCACTCCTTCAAATACCCCAAAAGAGGACATACTGCCCCCAGACCATCCCAGAAGAGGAGAGTCCCCTCCAAAATCGCCCTAGAGGAGGATATCACAGAACTATAGAATGGGTTGGATTGGAAGGGTCCTTAAAGATCACAGAACTATAGAATGGGTAGGGTTGGAAGGGTCCTTGAAGATCAAAGACCCCCCCATTTCATTTGAAGCTCAACATAAAGGATGGACAGAAGTCCCAGCAGTCAGGACTCACCTATTTTGCTCCTCCAGCTTGGCCAGCAGCTCCAGCTCATCGGGGCTGAGGTTCTCGGAGTCGGAGGTGGGAGAACACGCCGGGGCCGAGTTGACGGAGGAGAGGGCTTCATGGGACGACGAGTCGGGGCTGACGGCCGGCGACGCCATTGCGGCTGAACCCGCGGTGATTTCGGGGTCTCACCTGGAAACCAAAGGACAGCGTTAGGAGGATGGGACCCCCTCGAGGACATGGTGATATCCTCTGATGTCCAAGAGAAGTTGAGTGAACTCTAAAAACTGGAATTAATCCCAATGTTTGGGGTTAGGGAATGAAGGGAGACGACCTCGCCAAGCACTCGCTGTAGGCGTTGACCAGCGTTGAGTGTTTTACCCCTTTTAGGGTTCTTTTTTTAGAGGAAAAGTGCCTCCCTGGAGAGGAAATGGGGTGGGAATGGAAGCTGAGTGAATCCATGAAGCTAAAAAGTGGAATTAAGCCCAATGTTTGGGGTTAGGGAACAAAGGGGAGATGCCTTCACCGTGGATTCGCTGTAGGTGTTGACCAACGTTGAGTGTTTTGCCCATTTTGGGGTTTTTTTTTAAGACAAAAAGTGCCTCCCTGGAGAGGAAATGGGGTGGGAATGGAAGCTGAGTGAATCCATGAGGCTAAAAAGTGGAATTAATCCCAATGTTGGGGGTCAGGGAATGAAGGGAGACGGCCTCACTGTGGATTCGCGGTAGGTGTTGACCAACGTTGAGCGTTTTTCCCATTTTGTTTTTTTTTTTTTTAAGAGGAAAAGTGCCTCTCTGGAGAGAGACTGGTGGAAACGGGATGGGAATGGAAGTTGAGTGAATCCATGAGGCTAAAAATGTAATTAAGCCCAATGTTTGGGGTTAGGGAACAAAGGGAGACGCCCTCGCTGTGCATTCGCTGTAGGTGTTGACCAACATTGAGTGCTTTTCACATTTTGGGGTTTTTTTTTAGAGGAAAAGCGCCTCCCTGGAGTGGAAATGAGGTGGGAATGGAAGCTGAGTGAATTCATGAGGCTACAAAGTGGAATTAAGCCCAATGTTTGGGGTTAGGGAACGAAGGGAGATGCCTTCACCGTGGATTTGCTGTAGGTGTTGACCAACGTTGAGCGTTTTTCCCATTTTGTTTTTTTTTTTAAGAGGAAAAGTGCCTCTCTGGAGAGGAACAGGTGGAAATGGGATGGGAATGGAAGCTGAGTGAATCCATGAGGCTAAAAAGTGGAATTAATCCCAATGTTTGGGGTTAGGGAATGAAGGGAGACGCCCTCGCCGAGCATTTGCTGTAGGTGTTGACCAACGTTGAGTGTTTTTCCCATTTTGGGTTTTTTTCTAAGAGGAAAAGTGCCTCTCTGGAGAGAGACTGGAGTAGAAATAGGGTGGGAATGGAAGTTGAGTGAATCCGTGAGGCTAAAAAGTGGAATTAAGCTCAATGTTAGGGGTCAGTGAATGAAGGGAGCCGCCTTTGACGTGGATTCACCACAGGTGTAGACCAACGTTGAAAGGAGAGGTTCCGGGGTCACCTCTGTGGGATTCACAGTGGGATTGGTGAGGACTGGGAGTTCTCAGGGATGCTCCAACCCTTTTTTGGGGGGCTGAAAATGTCCCTTATGGTTAAAAAAAAAAAGTGGTTTCCCGAAGGAGATGAGGGAATGTTTGGAATAGGAGAAGTAGTGACCGTTGGCAGCGGTCTCAGCGCAAAATTAAACGTTGATGATCAGAGCCCACAGAGAAACTTATCGGGGTCCGAAATGCCCTGAAATGGCTTTGTAGGAAAAAGTAATGATGCTGTTCTGATGGGGGGGAGGGGGTGGGGGAGGAAAGAAAGAAGAAGAAGAAGAAGAAGAAGAAGGAGAAGAAGAAGAAGAAGAGTGCAGGGCAGCCAAAATGCTTCAACTCAGTAATGAGGGATGAAGGTGGTCATGGTTATCACACGAAATCCCAAATTGTGGAAATGGGAGAAGAAAAGGGTAAATATGGGGTGGGGTTTTTTTTGGGGGGTGGGGTTAAATCTCGGTGATTTAGTGTTCTGGGGTGGATAGGTGTCATCCTTTCCAATAGTGTGTCCTGGGGTGACAAAATCTGCTAAAATCGTTGGAAATTGAAGGAAAGTGGTGAGAACGGCCCCAAAATCACTGCGGGGTTCACAGCCAAACAGCACTCAGAGGAAAGGGTCCCCAAAGAGGGGGCAGCTCCCCGTAAGCCTTGTGCTCCAGACCCTTCACCTTGTCCTCTACAACGGTCTCGCAGCGTTGCGTGGGGTTGTTGTGATCAAAGTGCAGGAGGGTACGCTCAATCCCCTCCTCCAGGTCATCAAGAAAAATTAATTAAACGAGACGGGCCCCAATACCGACCCCACGGGGGACACCACTCGTTATGGGACTCCAGCTGGACTTCACTCCATTCACCACTCCCCCCTGGGCACGGCCCTAGGCCCCCCCCCCCCCCCCCCCCAACTCTCCATTTTTAGGGTGGTGATTTCCCAATGGGGGCTGAAAGGAGCCCCGATTGGGGCACATTTGGTGTTTTGGGGGGTTTTCTCAGCAAAATAAGGCATTTTTTCCCCCTCTCCAACCCCCCCGCCCCCCCCAAGTCCTCATCCACACTGCTGGCGGCGGCGGGCATTGAAAGCAAAGCCTTCAATGAAGCGAAAAAAGACGGGTTGGGGGGGGGGGGTGGAAAAGGGAATTAAATTAGAATAAATCATAAAGGAGGTGGGATTTGGGGGGGGGGGAAAGGGAGGGGAGAGGTGATTTGATGCGGGGTCGCCCTGGCTTTTGCCAGCAATGGGTGGGTTTGAACCCAAAAGGAGAGAGAGAGGCGCGGCACAAAGCCATCGTCCATGAGGGAGGGGGGGGAGAATGGACACAGGGGACCCCCCCCAACAATGAGCGGTGGGGGGGGGGAATATAAGCCCCTCATCCTCAAATAACGGGCATCTGAGGACGGATCTGGGGGGGGGGGGGGAGCTCACTGCATCCCCCTTCTCTTTATTATCGTGATGATGGTGATTTTTAACCAAATCTTCGTTATTTCAGAGGGAAAAGCAGCCAGGCTTTAAAGGGAAGGGGGAGGGGGGGAGGGGCATGTTCCCCCCCCCCCCATAAAGAAAAGGGATGGGGCAGCCCCTCAGAAACCCCCTACAGCACGAGGATGGGGTCAGCCCTATATGATTCCCCCCCTTAAAAGAAATAAAAGGGGCCTCCATCATAGTGTGTGTGTGTGTGTAAGGGGGAAGGGGGATAGATGCCCCATATAAACCCCCCCCCTCAAAAATAAAGCGGGACCGCCCCATTACCCCCCCCCCCCCCCCACCAATATAATCTGAGGGGTGGGTCCATTGATTCCTCCCTTACCATTGGGTTTTAGGACTAATTAACCCAAGGGGGGGGAGGGAGGGGAGAAGGGGGGGGGGGGGGGGGGAGTGATGTCCCCCCCACGGTTGGAGGGGGTCTCACCCTGAGGGGGGGGGGGGGGGGGTGAGGAAGGGGGGGGAGGGGCGGGGCGTCCCTCAGAAAGCCCCGCCTACCTGCGCGGCGCTGCCATGGCGACCGCCGGCTGCCTCCGAGGGGGGGGCCCGCGCCTCCCCCCCGTCACCTCCGCCGCCTCCGCCGCCTCCGCCTCCGCCGCCGCCGGGAACCGAGCGGGAACCGGGACCGCCGCGGTCCCCGCCGCTGCCATGGGGGAACCGCCGCCGCCGCCCTGACTGACACTGACAGACAGCAGGCCCCGCCCCCCCGGCCGCTCCCCAGCCAATCGCCGCGCCGCCTCCGCGCTTCTGCCCGCCTCCTCGCTCTCCACCGGCCAATCGCTGAGGCTCGGCAATCCGTGAGCCAATAGGAAGGTAGGAGCGGTGTTGATGGACGGGTTGTTAACCAATGAGGTTCAAGGAGATGGGCCGCCCCCTCCTCCCCCCGGTGGGGGTGGGCACCGCTGTGGCGGGTGACGAATGGGGAAGCGCAGGTGGTGTTGATGGACGGCCAAATTGACCAATCGAATACGATTCTCGCCCTGAGTGGCACTCCGGTTGACCGCGGAGGACAATAAACCCCTCCCTTTTTTCTAGAGCCAATTGCGAAGGTTGTGATTTGACTGATCGGCCAGCGCACCAATCGCATTGCGCAGACGAGGGTGGAAACAACCAATGGGGAACGCAGGCACCGTGCGGTGGTCACACCCCTTAGCGCAGGTGTTTGATCCCGCCTCCTCGCGCGGAATCCCTGCGTTGATTGGCTGAGGAGAGTGATGGACAGCCGCCCCCACCTATGGGACGTCGAGTGGGAAAGGGGAGGAGTCGCTCAGGGTGGGCACCATAGAGGGGGGTGGGGGAGGCGTGGAGCAATGGTGGTCAATGGGGATGGAGTGTTGGGGCGTTCAGGGCACTGTAGGGACCGGGGGACGATGCTTGGGGGTCCCAAAGGCCCTAAAATGGGGCCAGAGTTCCGTGGGAGGTGAGGGGGGGGGCTGAATCCCTGGGATTTGGGGTGGGGGATGGGGGATGCGGTGCCTGCGGGGGCTGGGGATGCTTTGAGGGGTGAATGTGGGGCGAACTCCTCTACGTTTGTATTTATATACATAAAGCGAATGTTAAAACCCCCTAAAAAAAGGGTTTAAAATGAGACGGATGGGTGAAGGGTTGGGTTTCTTTTGGGGGGGGGAGTGGGGGGAGGTGCCCACCCTCAACTCGCTCGGTTCCAGTTTCGTTTCTTCCAGCTCCGAAAACGCCGCTCCCTCCGTCGTGGGAACGGACGGAACCGCGGAAGAACGTCGGAGGATGGGGCCCAACGCTGACCCCAAACCCCCCCCCCCTCCCCCCAACCAACCCCCCCACATCCCCCCCGGGAAGCGGCGGCCATCGACTTCCCCAAAATTCGGGATGAGAAAAGGGGAAATCGGGGCTGAAGGAGGAAGCAAAGGGGCCGAGGGCCATTCACCTTTTGACTGTGCTGGTGGAAATTGGGCTGAGGAAGGTCGAGAAGAGTGCATTTACTGATGGACTTCAGGCAGTGGGGGTGGAAGGTCCCCCCGGGAAACGGGAGAGCGCTCAGAAGGATCGAAGGAAGCGCTGAGGATTTCTCACCCCTTTTTTTCTCCTTTATCCGCGATAGATGGGAGGATTTCTCACAAAGACCCCGAAAACAGAACCCAGACACAGAGTTTGGGTGCACGCGTTGGAGAACGGCGGTCGTTTCGGTGTAAAAAACCTCCCAAAAGACCCCAACAACCCCAAGAGACCCAAAGGCCCCGACCGCGTGGGGGGGAGCGGTTGGCTTCGCTTGCGGAGGACGGTGTGGGGGTTTTATTTTTTTTCTTTCGAGCTCTTTCTCCTCAAAAATGAGCACGGGAGGGGCTGTGGCACGTGGCCAGGGGACGCACGAGAGCGTCAACCGCCGCGAAACTCCTGAGTGCGCACATCCGTCGTTGGGTCGGCGGTTGGGTGTTGGTTTGTGTGTTTCTTTTTTTTTTTTTTTTTTTTTTTCTGTGGAAATCAGAATGGGGAAACGTGAACACTCGCTTCCCCCGGAATTGCTGACGCGTTTTCCCCGTCTTCATAAAGCTCAGAGGGTTTTGGGAAAGGAGGATCGGGAGATGGCGCGGGACGATGGTGCCGATGGCGCTGGCGAGAACTGGGAGCTCACCAAGGACGCGCTGCTGGAGGACCGAACTGGAAGGAAAGCGTCCAAAAGAGGTACAAGGAGCCTGAAATAGGCGCAAAATGGAACCAGCTCTTTGGTGGGGAACTTTTGGCAAAATAAGAGCTGCATTTTGTCTAGTGGTTTTTCCGCTGGGTCGCGATGGGAAGGGAAAGGAACATGGTGGAACTGCTTGGGCAGTTCTTTTGGTGAGATCTGACCTCAGCATGCCCTTCTGATCCTGAGATGTGTTGAAGAAGGTTTTTTGGGGCTGTATCACTCTTTTCATTCTTTCTTGTCCCCAGCAGTGTTGTCACTCCTGACCTTGTCCCCACAAAGAGCCGTTGTGCTGCTGGCCCTGCTGCTGGCCCTCAGCTTTGTGTTGCTCATGGCTCTTACCATCGGGAACATCCAGAGAGGTGAGGTCAGCACTGTGCTCGTGTTGTGGAACAATGCAATCCCAAAATGTCTGAGTGGGAAGGGACCTGAAAAGTTGTAAAATTGGAGCATGTCTTGGTTTGGAAGGGACTGTAATGATAACAGAACCGCAGAGTCCTCAAATGGGTTGGGTTGTAAGGAACCTTGAAGATCATAGAAGCATGGAATGATAGAGTGCGTTGGGTTGGAAAGGTCCTTGAAGATCACAGAAGTGTAGGGTGGGTTGGGTTCAAGGGGGCCTTAAACACTGTAGAAAGATAGAATGTCTTGGGGTGGAAGGGTCCTTTAAGATCATAGAAGCACGTAATCCTAGAATGGTTTGCCTTGGAAGGACTTTGAAGGTCATAGTGCCCTAGAATCCTAAAATGGGTTGGGTTGGAAGGAACCTGAAAGAACCATAGAATGATTTAATGGGATGGGTTGGAAGGGACCTTAAAGATAATGGAATCTTGAAGTGATTTGGGTTAGAAGAGGATCTTAACGTTTGTTGACCTTGGAATCAAATAATGGGGTGGGTTGGAAGGGATCTTAAAGGTGGTAGAACCATGGAATTGTACAATGGTTGGCTTGGAAAGTACTTTAAAGACCATAGAACCATGGAATTGCTTTGGATGGATCTTAAAGGTCATAGAACCTCGGAGTCCTGGAATGAGTTGGGTTGGAAAGGTCCTTAAAGATCACAGAACCATGGAATCCTGGAGTGGGTTGGGTTGGAAGGGTCCTTAAAGATCACAGAACCATGGAATGGATTGGGTTGGGTTGGGTTGGAAAGAGGTCCTTAAAGATCACAGAACCGGGGAATGGGTTGGGTTGGGTTGGGTTGGGTTGGGTTGGGTTGGAAAGAAGTCCTTAAAGATCACAGAACCGGGGAATGGGTTGGGTTGGGTTGGGTTGAGTTGGGTTGGGTTGGGTTGAGTTGGAAGGAGGTCCTTAAAGATCACAGAATGATGGGCTGGATCCAGAGTGAAGGAAGGCAAGACCTCTGCTCCTCTCTCCAGTGTCTACGGTGCAGGAAGAACTGGAGCGAGCACAGCTGCAGGACAAGCAGAGCCACGCCACAGCCTGGCACAACCTCTCAAGGGTTCAACACACCCTCGGTATGGAACCTGCTGCTCCCAGAGCTGCTTTTCCCAGCCAAAAAAGCTTTCCATCAGGTTGGAGGTGGCCGTGCTTTGAGTTTCCTCTTGTTTTCCTCTCAGATACGCAGCTCTCGGCCGAGCTCCGGGCAATTCACAGCCGACTTCTGAACGGTACACGGACGAAAAATCGGGGGGGGAATTCAGCCACAAGCTCAGCACTGAAAATCAGGTGGTGAGCTGGGGGCTCAGAGCCCAAATTCCCTCCTCCCAGTGTCACAAGAAGTGGAGGACGTGCAAAGGAAGATGGCACAGTGCCGAGCAGAGTGCGGGAAGGAGCTGTCGAGTCGTGTCCAAGCCCTGGGTGAGAGCCTGGTGTTGGGGGTTGAATTCATCCTTCTCAATACAAAGACAGCACGGGGTCGAGGAGGTTCGTAGAGCCTACCTGCAGGCGGGCTTGTTGAGTTTGGAGCATCACTGTGTCTAATACTGATGGAAGAAGAGCCTTTCTCAGCCTGATGATGAACACAACAAATGCTCCTTCAGTGAAAGTCTTCGAGGTTTCCGTGGCTGCGGTTTAAATGCGTGGGGAAAGCACAAGAAAAAAGAGGAAGGGAGAGAGAGAATGCGTTTTTCTGGGCAAAACCTGATTGTTTTTTCTTTGCTGTTCCGTTTACTTTCCCCCCCCCATCCCCACCGTTGCAGAGGGAAGGGACGTGCTGCAGCCCGCACTGCAGCAGCTGGAGGAGCTGAGGGAGGAGCAGAGCCGCATATCCACACTGCTCAGCACAGCACTGGAGGAGACCCAGAACCTCACAGGTGAGGGCAGCGGCCGCATCCACTCCTCAGTCACCCCCCCTTTCCTTGCTCTCTGTGCTGCCCTTCACTTTCTCCCTCTGGTTTTCCACACAGAGATGTTCTGCACCAGGTGTCCTGCTGGCTGGCAGCAGTTTGCCAAAACCTGCTATTATTTCTCCACTGAAAAGAAGTCATGGGTCGAGGCTAGAGCTGCCTGCTCCATGCTGGGCGCTCAGCTCGCCATCATCAACAGCGAGCTGGAGAATGTAAGCCCCACAACTTCCCCCCTCCCAAAAAAAAAACCCAAATGGAGCTTGTTTAGAAGGGCATCAGGCTCAAATTCTGCAAAGAGGTGAAGCATGGGAGAAAGCATGCGTGCAGCCTAAACTCGACATTACCATCCAACGCATCCAGAGCGCACCCATCTGTCCCCAAAAAAGAGCCAAACGGAGAAATTATTTCGAAGGGACTGAAGCTCTGTGATCTCAATGGAGGATTCCAACCCTGGTGGTGCGGAGGGCACAGTTTCAGCCCCGATTTAAACAACCTCTGGCAGCTTGAGTTTCACCAGCCCTAAATTTCACTGCGTTCATCCCTGTTTCCTGTGGTTGTTCCCCGCAAAGGGATGGGACTCCCCGGAGTCACCAGCAGCGACGCTCAAGTCCCATCGCTGCTCACTCACTTCCTACCCTGACTGCTCACAAACATGGGTGTGTTTGTTTTGCAGAAGTTTCTGGCCAACCACATCATGGAGATACGGGTGTTCTGGCTGGGACTGAGCGACATGCACCGAGAAGGAGACTGGCAGTGGTTGGATGGCCAAGCCCTCTCTCTCTCGTACGTCTCTGAGCAAATCGCTCTTCCCAAACTGTTTTATTTCCCTCGTTTGGCCCCCAAAAAGCAGAGCACTGCACCCTCAATCACCCTGCTCTGATGTAGCATGTAGGAAAAAAGGACAGAAAGAGATTTCGTGGCACCTGAAGGTGCGGGGTGGGTTGAAAGGGGTGGGGAACCACCATGGGAGTGGGGTGTTTTTCCCCCCAGAAATGGTTTTGGGGGGGGGTGAAAACTGAGGGGAGTGCACAGGGAGCAGTGGCTCTGGCGAAGTCAGAGGCGTTGTTTTGTATTTTGTGTGTGGGATTTTGGGGGAGTGCACTGAGATGGGTGTAGAATGGTTGGGGCTGGGAAGGGAAAACCAGAGGTTGAAGATGAGTGCGTTACATGGCGGAAAGGATCCCCAAATCCCAAAGAGAAGAAGAGATGCGTTGAGATTGGGGTTAAAGTGCCTTAAGACCTAAACTCACCTTAAAGGAAAAAGCAAACAACCCCAAACCCGTAAATCCAGACGTGTTTCTAAATGCCAATCATCCCACCCAAATTGTTCTCCACCTCACTCTAACTGCTCCCTGACCCTAACCCTAACCCTAACCCTAACCCTAACCCTAACCCTCCAGGTTCTGGAGGAGCGGTGAACCCAACAACGTTGGCCAACACGGCGAGGACTGTGCCACCGTGTCCTCCAGCGGGCTCTGGAACGATGTCACCTGCACCAGCCCCGAGGCCTGGATATGCGAGCGCAGCTGCTAGCGGGACGCCCGGCCTCAAAACGGGGGGAAAACAGTAAGAAAAAAAAGAAGAGAAAACCCATACACAGACAGAAAAAAAAAAAAAAAAAAAAAAAGGAAAAATAAAACAAAATGAGCTACAAACAGCAACACCGAGTGCGGGATGGAAAAGTGAACCTCAGCTACGAGGTGCTGTTGTGATCACCACAGAGGAGGAGCTGTGTGTGGAAAATGGGAGCAGAATGAGCCACGGATGGAGGGCGGAAAGTGGATTTTCTGGGGGGAGATTTTTGGGGTGTTTGCTCTTGTTTCGCCACTGCCCAGCGCGGCGTTGCCTCGAAATAAAAGTCTCATGGTTGCAGTTGGAGCAAAAGCTCCGGGATCTGAACCTGTTTCCCCTCCTGAAAAGGAGGGTCGGAGCTCAGCAAAATTCCCAGCAACGAAACAACCCCCCCCCCCACCCTCCCCAAAAAAGAAAAAACAAAAAGGAAGAAAGCAAACATGGGTTTTTGGGGCGGGTATGCAAATCCCCCACTCGTGGGTGCTGGAGTGTGACGGCTGTTTTGCCGTAAAGGCCGTAACACCGATTCCCCTCCTGAGAGGAACTGAAACCTCACGGCCAAACCCCGAAATGGGGAGAGCTGGAGGCGGTGTGGGTTTTAGGGCCATGCTGGGCGCCTGCGCGACGCGGAGAATCAACGAGTCATAGCATGGCTTAGGTTGGAAGGACCATCCATGGCTCTGCAGGAGACCTATGGCAACTGGCTGGGTCCTCCTCCGGTCCCCTCCAGGAGGCTGGTGAGACAAGCAGGTAAATTTGGGGGTGAAAAGTCCCATTTTTGGTGTGTTTTCGGGGGACGGTGGATGGCTCGGCAATAGGAGGGGTGACTCAGTGTGAAGAGGGTGTTGGTGTTGCACGGAGCAAGGCACCGTGGGGATTGTTCTTGCTTAAGAAGACTTCCAAGCTCCAGGTTTTGCCCTATTTCGCCTGCAAACTCTGCGCCGGACCTTGACAAAGTGATAGCAGTGTCTGCACTGGCAGCGGTCGCGTTGGGTTTGGGGCTCTTCCCGTCATCCTGAGCACTGTTTCCCTTCCTGTTTTTGGCAGGGATTTACTCCGTTGCTGGGAAAATGACACCCATGGATGACTTCAGGCCGGGTCAGTCCTCGTTTTCACCGTTTGGGGCGTTTTTTTTTTGGAGGCGTGGATGGAAAGCAGAACTCCCCGAGGCGTCTCAGGGCTTTATTTTCAGCTAGCTCAGTCAAACGTTTATCTCTCTCCGAGTTCGGTAACTTCAATCAAATGGGATCCAATTGCCCAAAGGGACCCTTGAAAATCTTCCCTGGGTGAAGTGAAAGAGAATCGGTTGCAAGGAATCGTTCACTTGGTGATGGTTTCCCCCTTCCCACCTAACTTCGGCTGTGGAAAAGCTCATCAGTGTAGTAAAAATCCATTAAAAAAATGAGAAGTAGCGTAGAATTACACTTTTATTTTTTCTTTAGGTGTAAAAATGCTGAGGATTTATTGAAATGGCCCTGAACTCTGCCCAGGGAACCATAGATCCAATGCGTTGCTGTGAGAGGTGAATGTAACAAAATGAATGACATAAAATGGAATTGTTAGCTGAGATATTCGATAGATTTAGAGAGATTATCAAGATGGCAAAGAGGCGACTGATAATAATTGATCACCGAGGACTGAGAGGAAACTCACAAAGGGAGGTGTGTCCAAAAGAGATCCTTCCTGAGAGGGGTCAGCCCTTAAATGGGGTCTAGGGGAGAGGTGGAGTCATTCTCCTCCCCTTTGGGTCACACAGGTGAATAAATGAGGTCTATAGGAGAGTTGGAGTCATTCTCCACCCATTTGGGTCACACAGGTGAATAAATGAGGTCTATAGGAGAGGTGGAGTCATTCTCCACCTATTTGGGTCACACAGGTGAATAAATGAGGTCTATAGGAGAGGTGGAGTCATTCTCCACCCATTTGGGTCACACAGGTGCATTACCTTCACCTGTGTTCCCACAGCTGACTCGATGCTTCAGGTTATCAATCAGTAGTTCAAGCCGCGGTTCAGCATTTCCCAAAGATCAATCGAGGCCAATTGTTGGCAGCCAGGGTTTCTAATTGGTGCAAAACCCACTTTCCCCCCATTTTTCTCTCCTGTAGCATCTCCTGACAGCTTCGCTGATGAGGATGACTATGATGATGTGTCGGTGTCGGGGTCAGATCGTGGCTACGAGCCGCCGGCATCCAACGACCACCTGCAGAGCCAGAAGAGCAAAGGGGGCACAGGTAGCACCCCCCTCCCCTCCTCATGTCTCCTCTTCGCTCCAAAAACACCCTCAAAATGCCCTAAAAACACCACCTCTGTAGGTGTCTACATCCTTGCGGGGAAACCGCCGTCGTCAAATCCTTCCCCGAGGGGTGAGTCCCTTCGTCCCTCCTTCCTTGGCTGATCCCAAAGGGCTCAGTGGGATCCTGATTGCAGAGTTTGGGGTATCCCCGGTTTCTCTGCAGGGAACCCCCAGCCCAGCGGTGGATGTCGACAGCCGTCAGTGGCTGTCCTCTACGTTTTGGTGGCCCTGAGCTTCGTGGCATGGGTTCTGCTCCTGACGTTGGCCGTGGTGAAACGTGAGTAGCCCCAGCGGATCAGGAGACACTGGGTGTGGTGAAACACCATGAAAACAAAACGTGTTTTCACCACTGAAAATAAAGACTGTGTATTGTGGCTGAAGTGCCGTCCGCCTCCCACCCACACCAACGGCACCATGGCTCTAAATCCACAACAGGCAGCCCAAGAAGTCATAAATTGTAGACATCAGTCGGGATTCCTTGTGAGGATTTGACCTTTTCTCGTTTCTATTTCAGAGGTGGAAATCGTGGCGGAGTTGGAGCTCTTGAAGTCGAACTACTCTGAGAGCCAAATAAACAGTAGGTCCCATGGTGATGTGCTGCCTGATTGTTGGTGTTTGGGTCCTTTGCAGCACGGCGTTGGTGCAAATGGAAGAAAACATGAGTTGTGGTGTTGGGTGGATGTTTGGTTTTGCTCTGTCTCTTATCAGAGCAATGCTGATTGGTTCTGATTTCCACCGATCCAGCGGTGCCGATCGGGCAGCGACCGAACTCTGTCCTCAATCCCAATGGGATTAACCCCGAAAAGGTGCAAAGAGGACCAGGTCAGCCCTGAGGATGTCACAGGGGTTCACCTGGTGGTGGGTGAGGAGCTTACCTGGAGGAAAATCCACCTCGTTAGGTGGAAGGATGTAAATCCTACAGAAAATCCTGCAAAACTCAAAGCATAGTTGGCCAACCCTTTGGCCGCTGTCAAGTTTGAGGTTGATTAAAAGCTGAAGATTCGGGTAGCCGGATCTGGGGGATGGTAGGAAAGGAAGGCTCATCCTGCTCCGTGCCCCCCTAGTGCTGCAGGAGCTGTCAGATTCCCATCGGGAGCAGGCACGGCTGCGGAGCGGGATGCGCAGTTACTACAGAGATCTGCAGGACATGACAGGTAGAGCCGCGGTGCCATCGTGGTCTTGATGTTTCAGCCCCGAAGGACCACGTTGGGCTTAAGGCTGGAAGATCTGGAGGGGGTTTTCTTCTTGTCCCAGTGCTGATCTGCAAAGTGCTCCCGGAAAAAAAGTGTTTGGCTGGTTGGAAGCTCTTCGAGAGGAGCTGCTACTCCTTCTCCACTGAGAGGATGAACTGGTGGGACGCCAAGGAGACCTGCAGCGACCAAGGAGCTCACCTGGTCATCATCAGCTCGGATCAGGAGCAGGTCAGCCATCCACCTCCAGAATTCCCCAAATCCCCATTTTTTTAAGGAGAATTCCGACTCTTGGCAAACACATGACCTCCAAAATCTCATTTTTTTGAGGGGGTGGGCTGGAACAAACCGACATTTTTGGCCGTGGGTGGAGGGCTCAGAATGAGGTGGAGGTTGAGTGAAGCTTCAAAGGAAAACATTCTCAAGTGGCATGCCCAGAATTAATTTTTTTTTTGTGTGTTTTCCAACGAATTTTGTCATCTTAGGGCTTCCTGAAGAACAGCATCAACAGCAGCAACACGTACTGGCTGGGGGTGACAGATCAGCTGCAGGAGGGCATGTGGCTGTGGACAAATGGTGACGCTGTCAGTACCAGGTATGAATCCCACACGGGGGATCCCCCGACGTTGGAAAAACATCCCGAGAAGTCAGGAACAGAGGTCAACTCGAGCCACCAGGATGGGGCTGTTGAGGTGATCTGACATGAAGCTAAGGGGAAAAAATGGCGTTAGGGGGTTCGCTGGTGGCAAAAACCACAGCACAGAAGTGATGTGACGGGTGCAGCGTGGGGCTCCTCAGCACAATGCTGAAAAAAAAAGAAGCGTTTTCCTTCTTTCTGAGCGCGCTCTGCCACTGCAGAGCTCATTTATAATTTCTCCTCCCTTTTCCCTTCCCTTCCCTTCCCTTCCCTTCCCTTCCCTTCCCTTCCCTTCCCTTCCCTTCCCTTCCCTTCCCTTCCCTTCCCTTCCCTTCCCTTCCCTTCCCTTCCCTTCCCTTCCCTTCCCTTCCCTCCCCCTTCCCCTTCCCCTCCCCCTTCCCCTCCCCTTCCCCTTCCCCTCCCCTTCCCCTTCCCTCCCCCCCTCGTTTCCTTCCCCCCCTTTCCTCCCCCCCTTTCCTTCATGCTCTTTCCTTACCCCTCCTTTTCTTCCCCCCTTTTCCTTCCCTCCCCCCTCTTTTCTTCCACCCCTTTCCCTCCCCCCCTTTTCCTTCCCCTCCCCTTTTCCTTCCCCTCCTTTCCTCCCCCCCTTTTCTTCCTCCGACTTTTCCATCCCCCCCTTCTTTCCCTCCTTTCCTCCCCCCCCTTTTCCTTCCCCCCTTTCCTTTCCCCCTTTTTTGTTTCCCTTTCCTTTCCCCCCTTCTCCCCCCCCCCCCTTCTCTCTTCCCCCGTCCCTCCCCCCTTTCTTCCCCCTCCCCCAGCTACTGGATGGCATGGCAGGAGAACGTGAACCAGGAGCAGAAGGACTGTGGCACGATGAGACCCAACGGCATGTGGGCCGACGAGCACTGCTCCCACCTCCACCACTGGATATGCGAGAAGTCCTGGAACTGCTGACCCCCCCCAACTTCCCCCAGCAGCTGAAAAATTCAGGTTAAATACAAAGAGTTGAGTTAAAAAGTGGGAGTTGATGTTGGAGGGTTATCAGCTAAAAAAAACAGCAATAAATTTGGGGGGAATTGATGATATCGATTGGTGGGAGTGTTACCAGTAACAAAACATCTCCTCTGGGTTGAAAATTAACCCTGGGAGCTCTTCCCTCCTCCCCCCCCCCACCCAGAATTAGGTAATTTGATCCAGGCTTGAGAAATGTATTAAGATCGATGAGAAAGGGACCTGTGTCTGAAAGCGAAACTGTTTTGAAGCTGTTTTGCACTGTTTTGTAAAAAAGAAAAATAATTATTAATTTTTTTTTCCCCAGAAACCTTTTTCTTGCAGGGAAATGGATGCTTCAGGGGAGCTGGTCCCCATAGATATGGGGACTGGGAGTGATGGGATGCAGCCCAGTGCTGGGACTGGGGGGAACTGGGAGCTGGAAGTGTGAGAAAAGGGTTGTTTCACGGTGGAAAAATGGTGAAAATAGGTCAAAATGGGGAGAAGAAAAAAAAAAAAGGCAATTCTTGGGGGAAAAAAACTTGACAGCAGGTCATTTCTTGGGAAAAACGTGGTGAGAATGGGATATTTCTTGGGGAAAATTGATGGAAAAGGGTCAAAATGCTAAAATGGGATATTTTTTTGAGGGGATTGCTGAAGACAGGTCCCTTAGTGAGAACAAATTGCTGAAAGCAGGTTGTTTCTTGGGGAAAAAGCTTGCTGAAAATGGGTGGTTCTGCAGGAAATGTTTGTCATGGGTGGGATCTGAGGGGGGGTAACTCTGAAAAACGTTCAAGCAGGAAAACGTCGTGCTGGAAATCAGCAAGAAAATAGTAAAAGAAGGATCAGGTGTGCCGGAAAATGCAGATATGAGTTAGTCCTGTGCGTTCCCACCGTCGATTCTCCCACGTGCTGCCCTCATTCTCCTTCCTGGGGGGAGGGAGGGCCACATTTGGGGTGAAACGTGGCAGCAATGGGTTCAAAATGAGCTCCACAGGTTTCTTGTTGGACCTCCAGTGCCTTGAATGCCATCAGCCTGCTGGGACACCCATCTCTGGGGAAAGAACTGTGTGTGTCGTCACGAATTTGGGTTGGAAACGACGCAGGAACGCATCATCAGCACGCCAGAAAATGCGTCTGGATTGTGGGATATTTGCTTTGAAAATATACCTTAAGTTTTCTTTGATCAGCCACAGAAGGAAGGAACCAGCAGGTGTGTAGAAGCTCCTGGTCAGACCTGCGTGGATTTGGGGCCGGAGCACAGACCCCAGAACCTCATGTGTCCCATAATTCAAGTGCTGGGACCTATCCGAAGTGAGAAGGGATGGCGTAACCCTTGAAGAACCTCATGGAGTTGGACCAAACCCTTTTCTGACCCCATAATTCTACCCAGAATGAGCCACGGAGACTCCAAAAGGCTCAGAGAGACCCCAGGGACCCTATGGAGACCCCGAGAAGTTCAACGAGATCCCAAGGAGTCAATTGAGACCCCAAAAGGCTCAAGGAGAGCTGAAGGCAGTCAAAAAGACCTCAAGATGTTCCTGGAGACTCCAAGAGGTTCAAGTTGATCTTGAAGACCCCAAGAGATGCTCAAGGAGACCCTAGAGTGCACAAGGAGATCCCAAGATGTTCAAGGAGACTCTGAGGAGCCCACGGGGACCCCAAGAAGCTCAAGAATATCCTGAAGAGCTCACAGAAACCCCAAGTGGTTCCAGGAGACCTTGAAGGCCCCAAGAGATGCTCAAGGAGATCTCAGAGTGCACAAGGAGATCCCAAGATGCCCCAAGTGCCTCTGAGGAGCCCATGAAGACCTCAAGAAGCTCAAGGAGACCCCAAGAGGCTGAAGGAGGTCTTGAAGGCCCTGAGATGCTCAAGGAGACCCCAAGGACCCCACAGAGACTCCAAGAGATTCAAGGAGACCTTGAAGGCCCCAAGTGATGCTTAAGGAGACCCCAGGATGCTCAAGGAGGCTCTGAGGAGCCCATGGAGACCCCAAGAAGATCACAGGGACCCCGAGAGGCTCAAGGAGAACTTGATAGCTCCGAGATGCTCAAGGGGAGCCTGAGGAGAGCGTGGAGACCCCCAGCAGTCCTGTGGAGATCGTGAACCCCCAAGATGCTCCAGGATGTGAGTGCCCCAAATCCCATTTTGCCCTGGGATGGGGCTGAGATGAGTCTGAGTTTGCATCAGGTCCAAATTTGCGCTCAGGAAGCGTTGGAGGCACCTGTGGGTGGTGTGGGGTGTAGGCGTGGTGGAAACATTCAGCTCCAGGGTGGATTGAACTCCCACCTTTGGGCTGGGACACCCTGGTTGGGTCTGAAAACCCCATTTTAAGGCCCTTCTCAGAGTCAGACCTGTTATTTTGGGGTCCAATCTCACACTTCTAGGTTCTTGGAGTGGCCTTGTCTCAGCCCCGTAACCTCATCCTTGTCCCCTACCCAAACACTGGGGTCCTTTCCTAACAGCACTGACCCCACAGTCTCCCTCCCTACACCCACACCCACGTCCCTTCCCACAAACGTTGGCCCCACAGCCAATGTTGGATTCCTTCCCACGTCCATCGATCACCTGACCTTGGCCCCATTCCCCGCTCCGATCGCTCTGGATCCCATCCCGGAAGAGCCAAACCTGCAGCCTCATCCTCACCCTTTTTATTGCTCCTCGTAGGCAGGAGGAGGCATAAATTAATTAACGGGGAGGGGAGGATGCAGTGACCTCAAAGGAGGATGCAGGGGATACGGGGTAGGGGGATATGGGGTGGGGACATGAAGGGGTCATGCAGTCAGCAATACTCCGAGTAATCCTCCTCCACATAGTTTGCGGGGAACCATCCAACCTGGGGGAGAAAAGATGGGTAGTGAGGACCCAGGGGGGGATGCTGGTGGGATGGGGTGGGGTTGGATCTGTGGGGTGAGCTCATACCCGCCCATAGATCTCCCCTTTCCACCAGCCCGGGTGCCCTTTCTTGCTGAGGACTCGGATGATGTCCCCTTCCCGCAGCGTCAGCTCCGTCCGGTCGCGGGCACAGAAGTCGTAGCGAGCTTTGGCCGACCCGAAGCTGCGCACGGCCCCTATGGGATTGGGGATGGGTCACCCCCATGGCCAACCCCAAGGCCAACTCCCCTTCATCCATCTCCAGGCCGACCCCACTGCTGCAACCCCACAACTCAACCGCTCCCAACTCAACCCCAACTCATCCCTCTTGGCCATTCCTCTCCACCGTCATCCACAATGAGGAACCCCAACAAATCCACCCCACTGCCACCCCGTGGGGGTGTCCAGAAGTCCCTTCCGACCCCAATGATTCCATGGGGAACCCCATCATCACCGCCACCCCATGATGTGGGACCCCATCTCCTGCATCCCACCATCACCATCCACCACGGAAGACCCCACCACGTCCATGACGTCCACCCCACCACTGAACCCCATAATGAGAGACCCCACCCCATAACCCACGTCCTACCGGGGGGTCGTGGGCTGGCCCGGCTCTCGGGCTCCTTGAAGGGCACCATCAGGGCCGTGTCAAGAGCCTTGAAGCAATCCTTGAGCGAGTTGCACTGGTAGAACTCTACCAGATCCTACGGGTGTTGAGATGATGGGGTCACCACGAACCCCCCCAGCCCTCAGGCGGTGGAATTGGGGTGTAGGGATGGGGAATGGGGCCCAACGCTCACCACCAGCCCCTTGAAGGCCTTCTTCTCGTTGAGGCGGTACAGCCCTTCAGATGTCATCACCTTGATGTGCTTCACCTCCGCACGGTACCTGGGCCAGGGGGATGCGGATCTGTCCCACCTCTACCACACACCCCCCCACACACCATACCCCAAATCCTACCCACCCCAACACACCCACCACCCTCATCCCACCCTAAAGGTCCATTCCTACTACTTCTGTCTCACCACGGAGGACCTCACCGTGTTCCATCCCGTCGTCACCACTGCCCCCATACCCATCCCACCACCACCACCTTCTCCATCCCACCCCATACCCCATGTCCAACCCATCCCATGGCCACCACCACCTCCTCCCCACCGTGGAAGTCCCAACCACCTCTGTCCCACGTACCTCTCACTCTCTGTTCATTCCAACACACCACTACCTTCACCCCACAGTGGGTCCACCCATACTGCTTCTATCTCACTGCCATACACCATGGGGGGTGACCTCCTTGTGTCCATCCCACCCCCACCACCTGACCCCCCCCCAAACCCCATGGGTCCCCCCCAAAACCCTACTTGATGCTGATGGCGAATTCTCCCGTGTCCTTCACCCGTTGCCGCACCAGGAACGTGCCATCAGAGCGGGGGGTCAGGATCTGCTCCGCTTCCCCCCGTTCCATGGGGCCGGCGTACCTGGGGTGGGGAAGGGTGGGGTTCTGAGCCCCCATAAATCAGCACCCCATTGTCTCTGTGGGGTGATTTGGGGGGGCTGTGAGGTAACTGCGGTGTAGGATCAAGGGGGATCCAGGGAAGGAGGGTTTGTTTTTATCGGATGACTCTGTGATGACTTCAGGAAGGACCCTGCAAATGGGATTGGGGGGAAGGGCTTGAGGCAATAGGGTTGACCCAAAAAGGATGGGGTGAAAGATTCATAGGGTGCTGCTGGCTACGGGATGAGGGTTTGGGTGAGGGAGGGTTCCTATGGAGGCTTTAATGGATGATTTGGGGCGTCCTGTGGGATTTGAGGGTCTCCAGAGGAGGATTCAGGGGACCCCAGCACTGACCAGAGGTAAACAGTGAGATCCGGCATCGGTGCCTGTGGGGTAGAGGCAGAGATGGGGATCAAGGGGGGCAGAGGGCGACCCCCCGAAGACCCCCCGAATCCCACAGACACCCCCATATCCCACAGACACCCCCTATACCCCAAGAAACATCCAACACTTGGGGGACACCCCCACTGCGTCCAACCCCTGGAGTTCCTAAAGGTTTTGTAGGGTATCTTGGGGGGGGTTCGGGGTCCCCATACTCACACAGATGAAGGGTCTGACAGCAGCATAGGGGAACCAGCCTGTGTCACCATTGACCACGTTCCTGCCCTGCAGACAAAGCCCCACATGGAGATCCGTCCCCACTTTGGGGTTTCCCACTTTGGGGTCCATCCTGACACGGCCATGGAGACCCATCTTCATCACGGCCATAAAAGACCTGGCCCCACAATGGATGTCCATCTCTACGATGATCACAGGAGATCTGGCCCCACTTTGGGGTCCATCCTGACACGACCATGGGGTTCCACCCTGAGGATGGGGTACCCGTCCCCATTTTGGGGTGACACAGCCATAGGGGATCTGTCCCCATAGTGGAGGTCAATCCCTACAATGGTCATAGGGCGATCTCTCCCCACTTTGAGATCCAACCTGACACGACCATGGGGTTCCACCCTGAGGATCGGGGTACCCATCCCCATTTTGGGGTGCCCATAGGGGATCTGTCCCCATAGTAACGATCCGCCCCCAATATGGCCACTGTGGTCCCATCCCCACGCAGGATCCCAGTACCGTCCCATTGCCCCCCACCTGCCACCACAGCTGCTCGACCTCCGCCACCGTCACCTCCACGACGTCCCCAGGGCTGAGACGTAGGGCGGGACCCACATTTCCCGGTGGTGGGGGCACCCCGCTGTAGTGCTGGCTTGCCTCCATCTTGGGTAACCCTACAGGAAGGCGCGTGACAAACCCACAGCCGTGGACACCCCAAAATGCCCGAGACCCCCCAGCTGTGCTCACCCAGGTCCGCCGGTTTGTTCTCGTGACCCGGGCGTTGGGATTTGATCTGGGGGGACCAACAAAACCCCAATGAGATCCAAGGAGGGGGTGATGGCCCCAATGGGACCCCCCAAATTCAGTGCTTTTTTCGCCCGTCCCACCATTACCTTCCTGTTGCCAGAGCTCGGATCTGAGATGGGAGAAGAATGGCTCGTTAGCTGGGGGGGGGGCAATTAACACCTGCCCCCAATTAATTTCTTAAGTTCAGTGGGGAAGGGGGGGATAGTCCTCATCAGGGTATTCCACATCTCCCAGGGACACCCATTCTTGGGCTGTATCACCCCACTCCCCACCCCACATCACCCACCCCACGTCCCCCCACTCCTCACCCCATATTACCCCATCCCCGCCCTATGTCCCCCCCACGCCCCACCCCCGTATCACCCCATATCGCCCCACTCCGCCTTCCCCCACTCCCCCCCCACCCCATAACGCATCTCACCAGCACCGCAGGACCCCATCCGCCCCAAACACTCCTTGTGTGCGGGGGCCCGGCAGCGGTTGCAGCGGTACCCCTGGTAGAACGTTCCTCTGGGGGGGACAGAGGGACATGGAGGGGACAGAGGGACATGGGGGGACACAGGGGCACCATCAGCAGATGGGGACAACCCTTGTCCTACCCAGGACTCAGACCTCTCCATTGTCTCCCCCCATCCACTTTGGCCTCACCCCAATCCTAATTCTCCCCCTAAGTTCACCCAGAACCTTGGCTGCCCCCCAATCCTCATCCCCCCCTCTCAATTTCACCCCAATCCTAAACCCATCCAACCTTCACCCCAGTCCCCTAAACCCCCCCAAAATACTTCACCCCAACCCCCTAACCCCCCCAAAATACTTCACCCCAATCCTAAACCCCCCAAAATACTTCACCCCAACTCCCTAAGCCCCCCCCAAAATACTTCACCCCAATCCTAAACCCACCCAACCTTCACCCCAACCCTTGACCCACCCCAAACTACCCCACCCCTGACCCATGAAGACCTCACCCCACATCTAGGACCTCCCTTTCCCCCAGTGCCCCCCCGGCCCTGCTGCCCCCGTACCTCAGCAACATCTGGCAGGCCCTACAGGATGTGGTGTCCTCGAAGGAGAACATCTGGAAGTCATGTCCATCCGCCAGGGCGTGCTCCGGGAAGATGTTGGAGCTGGCAAAAGACGACAGGGTCCCCCACTTGGCCCCCATGGAGGCACCCAACCCAACTCCCTCCCCCCCCCCCCAGCTCAGTCCCAAAGGTGTGGGGTCACCTACAGGGCCATCTCGAACTGCTCCAGCCACTTCTTCTTCAGCTCACGTGTCTTGAAGAAGAGCTCGTAGCCCTGCAGCCCGGCCGTGCTGATGAGCAGGAAGGTGTGGGACCACTGCGGGTATTGGGGTGGGTCAGCGCTGAGCAGACATGTGGGTTGGCCACCCAGTTTCGATGGGGCCACCAAAAGAGAGGTGCTTGGGGACACCGGACGTCAATGGGGCCACCAAGGACCTGGACACTTGGGGTCACCAAATCTGGACAATTAAGGCCACCAGACTCCAATAGAGCCATCAAGAACTGGGTTCTTGGGGCCACCAGAACTGGAAATTTTGGGCCACCATGGACTCTGAAACTTATGGCCACCAAGGACCTGGACATTTGGGGTCACCAAATCTGGACAATTAAGGCCACCAGACTCCAATAGAGCCATCAAGAACTGGGTTCTTGGGGCCACCAGATCTGGACACTTAAGGCCACCAAAGACCATGAAACTTAGGGCCACCAGACCTGGACACTTGGGGTCACCACATCTGGACAGTTAAGGCCACCAAGGACTGGACGCTTGGGGCCAACAGATCTGGACTCTTGGGGCCACCAGACTCCATTGGGGCCACCAAGAACTGGGTTCTTGGGGCCACCAGACCTGGACAGTTATGGCCACCAAGAACCTGGACACTTGGGATCACCAAGGACCTGAACATTTGAGGTCACCACATCTGGACACTTAAGGCACCAGACTCCAATGGGGCCACCAAGAACTGGGTGCTTGGGGCCACCAGACCTGGACACTTATGGCCACCAAGGACCCTGAAACTTGGGGTCACCAAGGACCTGGATACCTGGGGCCACCAGATCTGGACTCTTGGGGCCACCAGACTCCAACAGGGCCACCGAGAACTGGGTTCTTGGGGCCACCAGACCTGGACACTGATGTCCACGTGGCTCTTGTGGTACCTTCTTGCCATCCCTGGGCCCGAGGCCACTGTCCCTCAGTTGGTGGCTCTGTAGGTCCACGACGTCCTTGGCCTCGTAAGCGTCCCCACGGCGCTTGCAGATGATCAGGGCCTTATCCAGGAGGAACCCATACCTGGGGACAGTGACAGCGATGGGTCCCCAAGGGCCACTCCACACACCCAGGATGTCCCCGTTGGTGTCCCCGCGTCCCCGTGGTGTTTCCATTGATGTCCCTTCTGGTGTCCCCATGGGTGTCCCCAAGTCCTCATGGTGTCCTTGATGACATTCCTGCTGGTGTCCCCATGACGTTCCCATTGGTGTCCCCATGGATGTCCCCATAGTGTCCCCATCACGTTCCTCCTCGTGCCCCCATCACTCCATGGTGTCCTTGAAGATGTCCCCACTGGTGTCCCCATCACCCCATGGTGTCCTTGAAGATGTCCCCACTGGTGTCCCCATGGCTGTCTCCTTGTCCCTGTGGTGTCCCCATGAGGTTCCCATTGGTGTCCCCGTGGATGTCCCCAAGTCCTCATGGTGTTCCCATCACCCCGTGGTGTTCTCGATGATGTCCCCACTGGTGTCCCCATGGCTGTCTCCTTGTCCCTGCGGTGTCCCCATGGATGTCCCCATGGTGCCCCCATCATCCCATGGTGTCCTTGCTGACGTTCCCACTGGTGTCCCCATGTCTCCTCGCTGTCCCCTGTCCCACCTGTCCGCCTTGGAGCGCCGCTCACTGCTGCACACCTTCAGTTCCCCATCGATTTTGGGGCGTCCAAACTGCGCCAAGGACTGGGGCTGCGGTGGACATCAAAGGGATTAAATATGGGGGGAGGGGGGGGGGGGACGACAAAGATGGGGGGGACAAGAGGGTCCTGAGGATAAAGGGGGAGGGGGGGACACTGTGGACACATGAGGAAGGACTAGGGGGGTCAGGAAGTTTGGAGGTGCCATAAAGGAGGTGGGGTGGCTTTGTTATCTTTAATTTTTTTTGGGGGGGTGGGGGTTGATTTCTTGGTGCGGGGGGTTGTTTTATCGGGGGGAGGGGGCTGGGGGGGGGGGAAAGGTGGGGGGGGCTCACCATGTTGTGGAGACAGAGCTGGATGCTGGTGAGCTGCTTTAGGGTCTCGTTGTCCCGTTTGACCTCATTGACGCACTGTGCCAAGTCCTGGCAGGGGGGGGTGGAGGGAGCAGGGACAGCGATCAGACACCCCCCCCCCCCACCCCTGTGGACCCCAAAGACCCCCACCCTGACTCACATATTTCCCAGAACCTTCAGGGTGCCCCAAGACCCCCCTCCCCCCCACCCCCAACTCCCATTCAAGTCTTCAGGACCACCCCTTCCCTCCCCCAGACCCTCCCCCAAAGGACCCCCTCTATTTTCCCAGGAGCCCACAGGACCCCAAGACCCCCCCCCTCCCAAAACCCCTCAGATCCCCTCAGGACCCCCAGGACCCCATCAGGATGCATCCAAGTCCCCCCATTCCCCCCCAGCACCCCTTAAGACCCCCCCAGAACTCCCCCACCTGTCACAACGATCCCTCAAGATCCCCCTCAGAACTCCCCCAGATCCTTCAGGACAACTCAAGACCCAGCCCAGAACCCCTCAAGACCCCCCCCCCCCACAACACCCCCTGCCCAAATTCTCCCACAAGGACCCCCCCAAAATGCCCTCTAGCTCCCCAGACCCCCCCTCTTTGCCCCCCCTCGGCCCCCTCACCCTCATGGCATCCAGCGCTGCCCTCATCCTCTCTCTCTCAGATGGATCCGGCGTCAGCTTCACCAGCTCCTGTGGGGCAGATATGGGGGGGGGGTCATGGGTCAGAGTGGGACACGGCTGTCCCCAAGGACCCCAGGTGTCCCCTACATCCCTGCAAGGACCTAGGTATACCCCACCCCAAGGGACCCAGGTGTCCCATCCTGTCCCCAGGGAACCCAGATGTTCACTACACCCCTGAAAGGACCTAGGTGTCCCCTTCTGTCCCCAAAGGACCCAGGTGTCCTCTACACTCCTGCAAGGACCCAGGTGTCCCCCACCCCTGAAAGGACCCAGGTGTCCCCTTCTGTCCCCAAAGGATCCAGATGTCCTCTACATCCCTGCAAAGGACCCAGGTGTCCCCATCTGTCCCTAGGGATCCCAGATGTCCCCTTCACCCCTGCAAGGACCCAGATGTCCCTCTCTGTCCCCAGGGGTCCCAGGTGTCCCCTTCTGTCCCCAGGGAACCCAGATGTTCACTACACCCCTGCAAGGACCCAGGTGTCCCCCTCTGTCCTTAGGGATCCCAAGTGTCCCCTTCACCCCTGCAAGGACCCAGATGTCCCCCCCCAAGGGACCCAGGTGTCCCCCTCTGTCCCCAGGGATCCCAGATGTTCACTACACCCCTGAAAGGACCCAGATGTCCCCCACCCCTGCAAGGACCCAGGTGTCCCCCTCTGTCCTTAGGGATCCCAGATGTCCCCTTCACCCCTGCAAGGACCCAGGTGTCCCCCACCCCAAGGGACCCAGGTGTCCCCTTCTGTCCCCAAAGGACCCAGATGTCCTCTACACCGCTTCAAGGACCCAAATGCCCTTCCCTCCCAAGGGACCCAGGTGTCCCCTTCTGTCCCCAGGGGTCCCAGATGTTCACTACACCCCTGAAAGGACCCAGATGTCCCCCACCCCTGCAAGGACCCAGGTGTCCCCCTCTGTCCTTAGGGATCCCAGATGTCCCCTTCACCCCTGCAAGGACCCAGGTGTCCCCTTCTGTCCCCAAAGGACCCAGGTGTCCTCTACACCGCTTCAAGGACCCAGATGTCCCCCACCCCTGAAAGGACCCAGGTGTCCCCCTCTGTCCCCAGGGATCCCAGCTGTCCCCTACACCCCTGCAAGGACCCAGGTGTCCCCCACCCAAAGGGACCCAGGTGTCCCCTTCTGTCCCCAGGGGTCCCAGATGTTCACTACACCCCTGAAAGGACCCAGATGTCCCCCACCCCTGCAAGGACCCAGGTGTCCCCCTCTGTCCTTAGGGATCCCAGATGTCCCCTTCACCCCTGCAAGGACCCAGGTGTCCCCTTCTGTCCCCAAAGGACCCAGGTGTCCTCTACACCGCTTCAAGGACCCAGATGTCCCCCACCCCTGAAAGGACCCAGGTGTCCCCCTCTGTCCCCAGGGATCCCAGCTGTCCCCTACACCCCTGCAAGGACCCAGGTGTCCCCCACCCAAAGGGACCCAGGTGTCCCCTTCTGTCCCCAGGGGTCCCAGCTGTCCTCTACACCCCTGCAAGGACCCGGGTGCCCCCCCCCCCCATAGCCCCGACCTGCAGCAGGAGGTGGTACTTCAGCACACGCTGCATGGGCACCATCAGCAGATCCCGCAGGGAGAAGCGCCCGTTGTTGGCGCGCTGGGAGCATTCCTGGGGGGGCACGGGGGGGTCACGGGGTCACGGGGGGTCACGGGGTCACAGGGGGGTCACGGGGGGTCACGGGGTCACGGGGTCAGGGGGGGAGTCAGGAGGGGTTTGGGGTGTGGGGGGTCATGGGGACATATGGGATTATGGGGGGAGGGGGGGATTCCAGTGCCCCCTCCCAGTGCTCCCAGTGCTCCCAGTTTCAGCCCAGTGCCCCCTCGCAGTGCTCCCAGCGCTCCCAGTTTCAGCCCAGTGCCCCCTCGCGGTGCTCCCAGTGCTCCCAGTATCAGCCCAGTAACCCCTCCCAGTGCACCCAGTGCTCCCAGTATCATCCCAGCAGCCCCTCCCAGTGCTCCCAATGCTCCAGTGCTCCCAGTATCAGCCCAGTAACCCTTCCCAGTGCTCCCACTGCTCCCAGATTCAGCCCAGTAACCCCTCCCAGTGCTCCCAGTGATCCTAATATCAGTCCAGAAATCGCTCCCAGTGATCCCAGTTGCCCTTCCCAGTGCTTCCAGTGCTCCCAGAATCAGTCCAGTAACCCCTCCCAGTGCTCCCAGTATCATCCCAGTAACCCCTCCCCATGCTCCCAGTAACCCCTCCCAGTGCTCCCAGTGCTCCCAGAATCATCCCAGTAACCCCTCCCAGTGCTCCCAGTGCTCCCAGTATCAGCCCAGTAACCCTTCCCAGTGCTCCCAGTGCTCCCAGAATCAGCCCAGTAACCCGTCCCAGTGCTCCCAGTGCTCCCAGTATCAGCCCAGTAACCTGTCCCAGTGCTCCCAGTGCTCCCAGTGCTCCCAGTATCAGCCCAGTAACCCTTCCCAGTGCTCCCAGTGCTCCCAGTGCTCCCAGTGCTCCCAGTATCAGCCCAGTAACCCTTCCCAGTGCTCCCAGTGCTCCCAGAATCATCCCAATAACCCTTCCCAGTGCTCCCAGTGCTCCCAGTGCTCCCAGAATCAGCCCAGTAACCCTTCCCAGTGCTCCCAGTGCTCCCAGTGCTCCCAGAATCAGCCCAGTAACCCTTCCCAGTGCTCCCAGTGCTTCCAGTATCAGCCCAGTAACCCTTCCCAGTGCTCCCAGTGCTCCCAGAATCAGCCCAGTAACCCTTCCCAGTGCTCCCAGTGCTCCCAGTGCTCCCAGAATCAGCCCAGTAACCCTTCCCAGTGCTCCCAGTGCTCCCAGCATCAGCCCAGTGACCCATCCCAGTGCTCCCAGTGCTCCCAGTGCTCCCACCTGCAGCTTCATGCGGATGTCAGTGCTGGACGACAGTTGATCCAGTCTGCGTGCGGCCGCCTCCACCTGACTGCAGTAGCGGCCATACAGCAGGAACCTGCGGGGCCCAACGTGCCCAAATCCACCCCAAAACGGACCCCCAAACGGACCCCAAAACGGCACCGGACCCCAAAACGGCACCGGACCCCAAAACGGCACCGGACTCCACGGGTGGAACTGGAACGGGTGGATTGGGACCCAAAATTGGACCCCGAATAGGCGGACATGGACCCCAAATAGATGGAACTGGACCCCAGTGGACCCCAATTGGACCTGAAATGGTCCCCAAACGGAGTTCCCCCCTCCCTCCATCCCAGGGCCTCCCCTGTGACCCCTATTGCCCCCCGTAAACCCCTCCCAGTATCCCCCAGTGCCCCCCATTTTCCCAGAATCCCCCCCAGTGCCCCCCAGTGTCCCCATTACCCCCCAAGACCCCCCCAGTGCCCCCCAGTGCCCCCCATTACCCCCCAAGACCTACCCAGTGCCCCTCAGAACCCACCCCTCATGCCTCCCAGTGTTCCCCAGTCCCCACCGGTGCCCCCCAGGACCCCCCCCAGTGCCCCCCAGTGTCCCCCAGTGCTCCCTAAGACCCCTCCTCAGAATCCCGCCATTCCCCCAGAAGTCCCCCCCCAGTGCCCCCCACTGCCCCCCATTACCCCCCAAGACCCCCCCAGTGCCCCTCAGAACCCACCCCTGGTGCCTCCCAGTGTCCACCAGTGTCCCCCAGTACCTCCCCCCCTCCCCCCGGACAGAATCTCCCCTCCCCCCTTCTGTGTCCCCAGTACCCCCTAGTTCCCCATCAGGACCCCCTCTCCAATGTCCCCCAGTGCCCCCACCCCCCAGGATCCCCCCCCCTCCTCCTCCCCCCTCCCCCCCCGTCCCTCACCTCTCCTTGTAGGCCAGGAAGAGGGGGGGCAGCCCTCGTCCCCCCCCAGACCCTCCCAGTGCCCCCCGCAGTTCCCCCAGGAAGAGACGATGCAGCTGCAGCAGCTCCTGAGGGGGGGAGGGGGGGGGGGATCAGGGCCAAAATGGGTCCCCCCCACTCCCCAGGACCCCATTGGAGACCCCCACTCTGCCCCCCCTTCCCCCCCCCCCATCCTCCACTCCCTTTGGGACCCCAGTACTGTGGTTACAGGGGAGGGAGAGTGTTACTGGGGGTACTGGGAGTAACTGGGAGTATGGGGAGGGGTGACTGGGTGTTACTGGGGCCAGAGAGGGATACTGGGAGCACTGGGAGGAGAAAGGGGGAGCAGTGGGCTGTTACTGGGAGGGGTAGGTTGGGGTCACTGCCGTTACTGGGAGCACTGGGAGGGGTTACTTGGAGCACTGGGAGGGGTTACTGGGAGCACTGAGCTGCTACTGAGGGGGGCAATGGGAGATGGTGCAGTTACTGGGAGGGCTGGGAGGGTTAACTGGGAGCACTGGGCTGTTACTGGTGACATTGGGAGGAGTGGTAGGGGTAACTGGGAGCACTGGGAGGGGTTACTGGGAGCACTGGGCGGGGTTACTGGGAGCGCTGGGTGGAGTTACTGGGAGCACTGGGCTGCTACTGAGAGGGGCAATGGGAGTTGGCGCAGTTACTGGGAGGGCTGGGGGGGATAACTGGGAGCACTGGGCTGTTACTGGTGACATTGGGAGGAGCGGTAGGGGTAACTGGGAGCACTGGGGAGGGGTTACTGGTGTAACTGGGCACCTCGATGTTGATGAAGATGCTCTCCAGGTCCTGAGGTTGCAGGAAGTGCCGCAGCGGCCGCAGGAAGTGCTGTGGGGCACTGGGTTTACTGGGAGCACTGGGAAGGAGCACTGGGAGGGGCACAGTGCCCCACAGCCCCATCTTTGTGCCCCACTCACGTCACCGTGTCCCCATATACCCCCTCTGACCCCATATCCCCCCACATCTCCCCGTATCTCTTCCATAATCCCATATTCCCTCATGACCCCATACGACCCTACATCACCCAAATCCCCCTTTGACCCCACATCATCCAAATCCCCCTTTGACCCCATATCACCCCATATCCCCATGACTCTATATCTCCCCATCACCCCCTTTTACACCATACCGCCGTTTGACCCCACATCCCTCACATCCCCTCATACCCCCCCATGACCCCACACCCCCTCGTGACCCCATAACCCCCCAAGGTCGCCCCATATCCCCCCACCGTGCAGATGGACTCGAGGGTCTCGGTGTATTTCTCCTCCGTCTGCCGCAGCTCCTGGAGGCAGCAGTGCCTCCGGTCCACCTCCACCCTCTATGGGGGACAACCGTGACCTCAGTGGGGGAAGGGGGGGGGGGGGACAGCGACCCCACAAAGATGGGGACCCCACACTCAGGGTGTGGGGGACACACTCACCGAGGATGGGGGGACCTCCACCCGCATGAGGTCTTCGTAGATGTCGTCCCCATCGTCCCCTTCAGCCTCAACGCAGTCATAGAGGTCATCGTCGTCCTCCACTGTGTCGCTGTTGGGGGTTGGTTGGTACCTCCCCCCCCAGCCCTCTTCCCCCCCAAAACCGGCACCAAACGACCCCAAAATGAGTCCCAAAATATTCCCAGAATCCTATGAAACAGTGCCAAAATTGCTCCCAGGATATCCCCCCAAAACCTGACAGAAGAATCCCAAAAAACCCAACGCTGTCCCAAATATCCTTTGCACCCTCCAAGGTAACCCCAAAATAACACCCAAATCCTCCATGGCAAACCCCAAAAACCACCCCAAAAATATCCCCCAAAACCTCCAAGATGACTCCGAATTCTAAGAAAGACCCCCAAATGCGCACAAAAAGTCCCCAAACCCTACAAAATGAACCCCAAATCACCCCCAGAATATCCCCCGGACCCAACAAATCAGACCCACAACCTGTCCCCCAAATAACCCCAAAACCACCCCCCAAATCCTACAAAGTAATCCCAGCTCCCCCCACTCCACCCCACTCACTCAATGAGGTCTGAGAGACCACTGTAGATTTCGTCGTCCCCAACGCAGTCCTCGGTGGGGAAGGGTCTGTATGGGGGGCACAGTCTGAGCCCTATAGGGTCAGGGACCTGGATCCCATGGGACTTGATCCCATGGGAACAGGACAGCTGGATCCCATGGGGTTGAGGGCAGGGAACCCTGGTCCCCTTTGGTCAGGGACATGGATCCATGGGGTCACAGTTTCTGTGGGGTTGGGAACGTGGGACACATAAGGTTGTGGGATCTGGGAGCCATGGGGTTGGGGATACGGGTCCATAGGGTTGGGAGTGTGGGACCCATGGGGTTGAGGACCTAGATCCCATGAGGTTGAGGTTCTGGGCTCTATGGGGTTGGGGAACATGGATCCCATGGGGACGTAGAATCCATGGACTTGAGGACCTCGGTCCCATGGGGTTGGGGGATCTAGATCCTATGGGACTGGGGACATAGGACTCATGGGATTGAGGACATGGGGTCGGGTGATCTCAGTTCTCTGGGGCTGAGGACCTGTGTCCCGTAATTTAGGGGATGTGGATCCCATGGTGTTGAGGACCTGGGACCCACAGGGTTGAGGACCTGAGCCCTATAGGACTGAGAGATCTAGACCCCATGAGATTGGGGACACGGGTCTTATAGGGTTGAGGACCTAACTCCCACAGCACTGGGAAAACCTGGAACCTATTGTTGTGGGGACATGGGACCCATGGGTGTGGGGAACGGGACCCCCTTCCTCACGTGAAGCCTTTGCTCTGTGCAATGGGGGTCCAGGACAGCGTGGACAGCGTGTCGATCACCTGAGGGTGGAGATGGGTCACCAGGAGGGGGTGACCCGACACCGGGGTGTCCCCAAACCTGTCCCCAAAACCCGGGTCCCACCTTCCCGAAATCCTGAACGTCGAAGAGGTCGAAGGCCCCGAAGAGGCGGTGTTTGGGGAGCCCGAATTTGTCGGCACAGGCGGTCAGGAACGTGCGGATGTTCCTCAGGCACAGGAACTGTGGTGGTACGCATCACCATCACCAACACCCCGCTGTCACCACACCCACATCCCGCTGTCACCACACCCACACCCCGCTGTCGTCGCTGCCGTCCCCTCCATCGCCACTATCGTGACCCTTTGTCACCATCACCTTCATCGCAGCACTGTCATCATCGCCATCATTGTCAGTGTCACCTCAACAGTCATTGTCACCCCAAAAGTCACTGTCATCTCAACAGTCAGAGTCAACCTAGTGGTCATTGTCAACACAGAAGTCATTGTCTCCCCAAAAGTCATAACCCAGTGGTCATTGTCACCCCAACGGTCAATGTCAAACCAGTGGCCATTGTCACCCCAAAAGTCATTGTCACCCCAACAGTCATTGTCACCCCAAAAGTCATAACCCAGTGGTCGTTGTCACCCCAGCAGTCACTGTCACCTCAACAGTCACTGTCACCTCAACAGTCAATGTCAACCTCAACAGTCAGTGTCAACCCAATGGTCACTGCCACTCCAAAAGTCACTGTCACCCCAAAAGTCATAACCCAGTGTTCTTTGTCACCCCAAAAGTCATTGCCACCCCAACAGTCATTGTCACCCCAACGGTCATTGTCATCTCAACAGTCAGAGTCAACCCAGTGGTCATTGTCACACCGAAAGTCATAACCCATTGGTCGTTGTCACCCCAGTCATCACTGTCACCCCAACAGTCAAAGTCAACCCAACAATCAATGTCACCCCAACAGTCAGAGTCAACCCAGTTGTCATTGTCAACCCAGTGGTCTTTGTCACCCCAAAAGTCATTGTCGCCCCAACAGTCATTGTCATCCCAGTGGTCATTGTCACCCCCATGGCCACCACCACCACCACCATCACCAATCCTATTGTCACCATCATCATGCACTATCATTGTCACCATCACCACCACTGTCACCATCATCCCATCACCATCACCGTCACCTCCATTCACACCAGCACTGCCATTGTCACTGTGACCCCAATCCCCGCTCCGTGGGGCAATAACCTCTGCAAATACCCCTCCCTGGGGCAACAGCCTCCCCAAATACCCCTCCACGGAACATCCTTCCCACTTACTCTTCCCTGGGGCAACTTCCTTCCCAAATATCCCTCCCTGGGGCAACTTCCTCCCCATTTACCCCTCTTTGGGGCAACAACCTTCCCACTTATTCCTCCCTGGGGCATCTACCTCCCCAGATACCCCTCCCTGGAGCAACTGCCCCCCAGCTTCCCCTCTCCGGGCACAGCTCTGCATTTATTCCACCCCCGTCCCCATATCCCCCGTTAGTTATTTGCCCTCAGTCGCACCTGTGACATTTGGGGACGGGGACAGATGTCCCGGGGGGGCACGGCGTTGGGCAGGAGTGCGTTGAGGAGGTGACAGAGAAGGACTCCATCCCGTAGAGCCTGCGCCAGGTCCCACACCTGTCCTGTGGGGCCGCTGGCACGGTGACCCGCAGGGAGAACCCGTGCTGCCACCAACCAGTGGGCACACTGCCGCCACACCTCCATGGGGACAACTGGGGGTCACTCTGGGGGAGGAGGAGAAGGGTGTGGGGTCCTGGTGGGGTCACCAATGGAAGGACGTGGTGGATATGGGGTGCTGGTGGGTCACTTCTGAAGGATGCGGTGGATATGGGGTCCTGGTGGGTCACTTCTGAAGGATGTGGTGGATATGGGGTCCTGGTGGGTCACTTCTGAAGGATGTGGTGGATATGGGGTCCTGGTGGGTCACCGGTGGAAGGACGTGATGGATATGGGGTCCTAGTGGGTCAGTGATGGAAGGAGATGATAGATGTAGGATTGTGGTGGGATCCCTTCTGGATGAAGCCGACGGATGTAGGATTTTTGTGGGATCCCTTCTGGAGATAATCCTATGGCGGAAGGGGTCCTCCCTCCCCCCCAGGATGATGGCGCTGAGTTCCCGCAGCCGTGGGAAGGACCGACCACGACCTTCCCCTTCCCCTTCCCACCACCTCCGGGTCCGTCCTCGAGCAGACCCCAATGCGTTCCCCCCCACTCTGCACCCACCTCTGGGGAGGGCCCGCTGGTCTCGGGGTCACCCCCCCGGGCTGTGGGGGAACCGTGGGCACAGGGCCCGGGGTGGGCCTGAGATCTGTGGGGTCCGGAAGCGGTGCTGCGCCTGCGCCCCACAGATCGAGGGGGACGATGGGAACGGGCGCCCGGATGTGGGGGATGGGGGTGGGGGAGGAAGCGACATCACCGGGGCCTCTGTGGGGCCCCACTGGTGTTGCTGGGGGTGTGGGGAGAGGAGGTTGTGTGGGGTGCACACAGCTATGGGGTGGAGATGGGTCCTGGGTTATGGGGAGTTGGGCGGGGGGTGTGAGAACGCATTCTGGTCCTTTGGGATTGAGGTGTCTGGATTTGGGGTTAAATCCTGGACTTTGGGGGTTGAGGTGTTCAGATATGGGGTCCCACCCCAGTCCTTTGGGATTGAGATGTCTGGATATGGGGACCCATCTTGGACTTTCGGGATCAAGATGTCTGGATATGAGAACCTATCCTGGTCCTTTGGGATCGAGGTGTCTGGATATGGGAACCCATTCTGGTCCTTTGGGATTGAGGTGTCCAGATATAGGAACTCAGTCTGGTCCTTTGGGATCGAGGTATCTGAATATGGGGAACAATCCTGGCCCTTTGGGATCAAGATGTCTGGATATGGGAACCCATCCTGGTCCTTTGGGGTTGAGGTATCTGAATATGGGGAACAATCCTGGCCCTTTGGGGTCGAGGTGTCCGGATATAAGAACCCATCCTGGTCCTTTGGGATCGAGGTATCTGGATATGGGGACCCATCCTGGTCCTTTTGGATTGAGGTGATCCATCCTGGTCTGTTGGGATTGAGGTGACCCGATATAGGATCTCAGTCTGGTTCGAGGTGTCTGGATATGGGAACCCACCCTGATCCTTTGGGACTGAGGACTCTGTAGACAACGTGTGACCCCCATGGCCCACGAGGGACACAGATATTTGGGGTCAGCGACCCATTCCACCCCATGGGGGACCCAGGGGCGGTGCCCCCAACCCCTCCCACCCCCAACATCCTGAGAGGTGATGGCAGTGCCCCATGTCCCCCTCTGCTGTCCCCTCCCCCCCCCCCCCGCCCCCACCGTGGTGTTGCAATGTGGCCCCCCGCCAGCTGCCTTCCCCGAAATGAGGAAGGCCCCAGACGTCCGGGCAGTTCCTCCCTAACACCAAAGCTGGAGGGGGGGGGGGGGGGAGAGGGAGGGGGGGGAAGAGAGGGATCCCTCCCTAATACCATCCCCCATTAGGGTTCCCCTGCCCAAAACCCCACATCTCAGCCCCCACAGGTGGACCCCAGACCCTTTTTATCCCATAGGTGACCCCACTGTCCGGGTGCTGGCCTTGGGGGGGGGGGGGGGATGTTTGGTGTCTGGAGTGGTGACGTGAGCGTCCCCATGGATCTGGGTGTGGGTTACCCATTAACCAGAGGCGCTGCTATAAAGGGACACCCCCCCCTGGGTTCCCCCCCCCTCCCCAAACCCGCGTCCTCGTACCCCTCGTCCCCGTCCTCTCGCAGCTATGGGGTTTCTGCTGCCCCTCCTGCTCGGCGTTCTGCTGCTCCACGTGGACCCCACACCCGCACAGATGTGAGTTACCACCCCCCCACCCCAAACTTTGACCCCCCCCACCCACCCCATCCCATTGGGACCCCCCTCATCTCATAGGACCCATGGCAACACATGCCTTTGGGGTCCCCCAACCCCCCTGGGACCCAATTCACAAGACACCCCCACCCCATAGGATCCCCCCACTCCATGGGGCCCCTTACCCACTGAACCCCCCACCCCCCCCCATCCAACCCGCTCCCCCATAAGGCCACGACCCTTTATCCTCAGGAATACACTTCCTTGCACAGGACCCCAAAACCCAGGACTCAATTTCTGTGACAACCCAACTTCAGAATCCCCACCCCAAATCGACCCCCCCACACTTTTTGGGATCCCCCCCCCAATCTCATTTTAGGTGTAAATATAGGGCAATGGGATTTATAGGGGTGCAGGGGGTTATAATGCTGCAATAGGGGCGATAAGGATGCAGTGGTGGTTGTAGGGCGCAATGGGATTATTGGGGTACAGTGGGAGCAATAGGGCTGTGATGGGGGTTTTAGGGGTGTAGTGGGAATTGTAGGGGTGCAGTGAGGTTATAGGGGTAACAAAAGGGTTCATGGGATTTCGGTGGTGTCTATAGGGGTGTAATGGGGTTTAGGACAGAGTAGTAGGGGTCCTAGGGATGTTATGGGGTCATAGAGTGCAATGGGATTTATAGGACTGCAGTGGGTTCTGTAGGGCTGCAGGGGGGGCTATAGGGGTACACAGGGCATCATAGGACACAGTGGGATTTTGGGGTGCAGTGGGGGTCAAGGGAGTGCAGTGGGATTCAGAGGGCTGCAGTGGGTTTTATAGGGCTGCAGAGGGGAGTTATAGGGGTACAAAGGGCATCACAGGACACAGTGGGATTATTGGGGTGCAGTGGGGGTCAAAGGAATGCAGTGGGATTTATAGGGCTGCAGTGAGATTTATAGGACTACAGTGGGCTTTATAGGGCTGCAGGGGGGATTTATAGGGGTACACAGGGCATCATAGTGCACAATGGGATTATTGGGGTACAGTGGGGGTCAGAGGAATGCAATGGGATTTATAGGACTGCAGTGGATTCTATAGGGCTGCAGGGGGGATTATAGGGGTACACAGGGCATCATCGGACACAATGGGATTTTGGGGTGCAGTGGGGGTCAAAGGAGTGCAGTGGGACTTCTAGGACTGCAGTGGGTTCTATAGGGCTACAGGGGGGCTCTAGGGGTACAAAGGGATGTCATGGGGTGCAGTGGGGGTGCAACAGAGTTATAGGGCAGCAGTGAGGGTTCCAGGGCCACACTTTAGGATTTGGGGTGCCACAGACCCATGGAGCAGACCGAGGGCTCTCCGGGACGCTTAACGGGGTCTTCAGCAAGATTCGGGTTTTGGGGCAGATCAGGAGGTGCCACCAGAGGAGATTTGGGGCCAGGACGTGATGCGGTGTTGTCCCCAAAGGGTGACGATGGTGACCCCGGCGGTGCTGCGGTTGGACACGGACGAGCTGGTGGTGTTGGAGGGGCCGGGGTTGTCCTCCGCCACCGAGGTCAATGTCCTGGTGCAGGATTTCCCCCAAAAGCGCAAAGTGCTCTTCCAGGTCCGCACGCAGCTCAGCCCCGCTGAGGGCATGATGGCCACCGCCACCATCAAGGTGTGTCACCACCCCCCGCGTCACTGAACCCTGACCCCGATCCTAAATCCCAACCTCAGCCTCGACTCTAAGCCCAATCCTAACATGAAGCCTTAACTATAAGCGGTGACCCTAATCCTAACCTGAATTTAACCCTAATCTTGACCCCAATCCTAACTCCAAATCTAGCCCTAATCCTAACCCTATAACCCCAACCATAACCTTAACCCTAACCCTAATCCCAACCCTATCACCCAACCCTAACTCTATAACCCTAACTCCATAACCCCAACCCTAACCCTATAGCTGTAACTCTAACCCCATAACCCTCACCCTATAACTGTAACCCTAACCCTATCACCCAACCCTAACTCTATAATCCCAACCCCATAACCCCAACCCTAACCCTATAAATGTAACCCTAACCCTATCACCCAACCCTAACCCTGTAACTGTAGCCCTAACCCCATAACCCTAACCCTATAACAGTAACCGTACTGTCATGACCCCAACCCTCACCCCAACCCTCACCCCAAGCCCCATTGCTCCACCCCGGGGAGGGCTTGATCCTATATGAGACAGTGAAAAATCCATTCGGGACCGGTGGGGATGGGGGAGTATGGCCATAAAGGGTCTGTGGGGACCGTCACTATGGGATTGGTCGCTTTGGGGTCTTAGGGCAAAACAGCGACGGAGTATTTGGGGCCATTCAGCTGAGGGTCCTTTGGGGCCATTCCTCTTGCTGTCATTAGGGCTGTCCACCTTGGGATCTTCGGGAACAAAATCTTGCGATTTTTGGGGGGGTCTGTGGGGACAATCAGAAAAGGTTGCCCCATGGTGATCCCAAGTTTGGCATCCCATGACCCTGCAGGTTCCGGTCAAGATGCTCCCGCAGGTTGAGGGGAAGCAGTTTGTCTCGGTGGTGGCACGCGTGGGACAGGTGACCCTGGAGAAGGTGCTCTTGGTGTCACTGCAGAGCGGGCACATCTTCCTACAGACCGACAAACCCATCTACACCCCCGGCTCCACCGGTGCGTCGGCCTTAGGATTTGGAGGGCCGTTCTTTTTCGGGGTCGAGGATGAAATTTGGGATCCCGGTCATGAGGTTTTCTTTGGGTCCAACACTCGTACTGGGATGTACTGGGGTCTAGAACCCATTTTGGGACCTCCCCATGATGATCCCATTGGGTCCAGACATACTGGGGTCCAGAACCCATTTTGGGACCTTCCCATGGCGTTCCCATTGGGATTGAGGGTCCATATGGGGTCATCCTCTTCATCACCCCTCCTGGTGTCCAGAACCCATTTGGGGACCTTCCCATGCTGATCCCCTTGAGTCCAGCACCCATGCTGGGACATACTGGGGTCCAGAACCCATTTTGGGACCTTTCCATGATGTTCCCATTGGGATTGAGGGTCCATTTGGGGTCATCCTCTTCATCACTTCTCATGGTGTCCAGAACTCATTTTGGGACCTCCCCACAATGATCCCATTGGGTCTGGCACCCATGCTGGGGCATACTGGGGTCTAAAACCCATTCTGGGACCTTACCACGATGATCCCATTGGATTCAGCACCCATGCTGGGACATACTGGGGTCCAGAACCCATTTTGGGACCTTCCCATGGCATTCCCATTGGGACTGAGGGTCCATGTAGGGTCATCCTCTTCATCACTTCTCATGGTGTCCAGAACTCATTTTGGGTCCATCTTTATTCCCTCTGTTGTGATCCCAAATTCATTTTGGGATCTTCCCCTGATGTCCCCTCCCAGTGCTCTGCCGCCTCTTTGCCCTCAGTCACTTCATGGAGCCGCTGCTGAAGACGGTGATCGTGGAGGTCAAGGTGAGTGACATGATGACACGAGGACGTGGGAATGCGGGGACGTGGGGACCCATCTCGACACTCCCAACTGTCCTACGTCCCCGCAGACACCCGATAACGTCATCATCAAGCAAGTGCCCGTGTCCTCCCCCATGAGGAACGGTATCTTCTCCATCAACCACAACCTACCGGAGGTGGTCAGGTGGGTGCCACCTCCCAGAGTGGGGACATCCCCATCCCCGTCCCCGTCCCCTCACCCCATCCTCCCCTTTTCCAGCCTGGGGACATGGACTATCACTGCCAAATTTGAAGACTCGCAGGATCAGGTCTTCAGCACACAATTTGAAGTCAAGGAATATGGTACGGCGGGGTGGGGGTCTCCGGTTGTGTGTGTTCCTCCACCCCAAATCCACTGATACCTCGTGCCCCACCCCGGACCCATGGAATGTCCCCTCCACAGTGCTGCCAAGCTTTGAGGTGACTCTGGATCCACAGGAGAAGTTCCTCTACATTGACAGGAAGGAGGATTTCCGGGTGTCCATCACAGCCAGGTGGGGTGTGCACCCCAACACCGCTTGTTTCGGGGTCAGGCTGAGGGTGGGGGTCACGATGGGGAGGACAGTCCTATTCTGCATGTGTGTGATGTAGGGGGGACTGGGGGTCTGGGGACATGGGGTGGTGGGGATTTGGGGGTTGGGATGAGGACATGTGGTGGTGGGGAGTTGGGGTGGTGGGGATTCGGGGTGATGGGGACATGATATGGTGGGAATTTGGGGTGATGAGAACATGTGGAGGTGGAAGATTGGGGTGATGGGGACATGAGGTGGTGGGAATTTGGGGCCATGAGGATGCGATAGTGGGGGATTGGGCTGGTAGTGATGAGGATGTGGGGTGGTGGGGAGGCAGGGCTGCATGAGAGTGGGATGCGGGAACATTGATAACGGACGCTACGGGACAGGCAGTGACGGGGACAGCTGTGAAGGTGACAGAAGTGATGTGTCCTCAGGTACCTGTACGGGAAGAATGTGCAGGGGGCGGCCTTCGTCCTCTTTGGTGTGATGGTGGATGACGAGAGAAGGACCATTCCCCAGTCCCTGCAGCGCATCAAGGTGACCCCGTTCCCTGCCCCCATCCCCTGTCCCCATCCCCGTGGCTGTCCCCTGCCCCACTGACCCTGTGCCACAGGTGACCAATGGGGACGGGGAGGCCGTGCTGCCCATGGCCATGCTGCGGCACCGCTTCAACAACCCCCAGGAGCTGGTGGGACACTCGCTCTACGTCACTGCCACTGTCCTCACCGAGTCAGGTGTGCAGGGATTATGTGGGGATGGGGACAGAGGGATGCGTTGGTTTGGGGTATATGGGGTCATATGGGGGCATAGAGGGTCCTGAGGAGGTGGGCCCAGTAGGGATGTGTGGGTCTAGGATGGGGACAGCAAGGGCGTGTGGGGACAAGGACGTGTGGGGCGGTGGAGTGCAGAAATAAGGACAGATGGGGGTGGAGATGGTGCAGAGGGGGACAGACAGGGGTATCTACGGTTGGGCAGGGGGATTCTGGGGGTCTGAGTGACATCGCTGTGCCCCACAGGCAGTGACATGGTGGAGGCACAGCGCAGTGGCATCCGCATCGTGACGTCCCCGTACACCATCCACTTCACCCACACCCCAAAGTACTTCAAGCCAGGGATGCCCTTCGATCTGATGGTAATGACACATGGGGACAGGGATGGGGATGGGGACAGGGGGGATGGTGGTGGCAATCCAGGTCCCCTCTGGCACCAGGGAATGGGAGGGGGGAAGCCCATAGGGTTGTGTGCCCCCATGTCATGTCCCTGTATCACCTGGATGGCACTGGGGTCTGTCCCCACGCCATGTCCTTGTGCCACGTGTCCTCATACCACATCCTCATGCAGTTTCACATGCCACGCTGCATCCTCCACAGGTTTATGTCACCAACCCTGATAATTCCCCGGCTCCGCGCATCCCCGTCAAGGCTGACAACTTCCAGGGCCTCGTCTCCACGCAGCAGGATGGCAAAGCCAAGCTGGTCCTCAACATGCCAGCCCACAAGAACTCTGTCCCTATCACTGTGAGTGGGGACGGAGAATGGGGACATGGGTGGCCTCGGGTCTGGGACGGAGCAGGACACCTGGGGTGAGCCAGGATGGCCTGAGTCAGGGAGACCAGGATGACAACAACAAGCAAGGGGACCGAACCCCATTTGGCCAGCACTGAGGGAACCAGGGTGTCCAAAGTGGCTGAGCTGAGAAGGATGGAAAAGGACAGGAGCAGCGGAGTTGGAGTGACAGAATGGCTAGATCACCCACGGTGGGCAAGACCTCCATGGAGGCCAAGAGCTTCATGGTGGCCAAGACCTCTGTGGTGGCCAAGACCTACATGGTGGCCAAGACCTCCGTGGTGGCCAAGAACTTCATGGTGGCCAAGACCTCCGTGGTGGCCAAGACCTTCATGGTGGCCAAATCATCCATGGAAATCGAGACATTCTTGGCAGCCAAGGCATCCATGTCAGCCACAATTTTTATGGTGGCAGAGGCTTCCATGGTGGACAAGTCACTCAAGACCTTCACGGTGGCCAAGTCATTTGTGGTAGTTAAGACCTCCATGGTGGTCAAGACCCCCCTGAAGACGCCCACCCAGGTCCATACCTCTTCCCATTGGCACCATGCAGGTGAGGACAGACCAGAAGGATCTGCCCCCGGAGCGTCAGGCCTCACGGCAGATGGTGGCTGAGGTGTATCAAAGCCAGGGGAACTCCGGCAACTACCTGCACCTGGCAGTGGGTGCTAGCCAGGTGCAGCCTGGGGACAACCTCCCCATCAACTTCCACCTCAAGAGCAACAGAGAGGATGTCCGTAGATCTGTCTCCTACTTCACCTACCTGGTGAGTACACGACGACTTCTGCCACCCATCCAACCCCGTTCCAGGGATTGGGGTGTATGGGTAACCCACCCACTCGGGGCTTTTCTTACCCACCACAGATCCTGAGCAAGGGGCACATTGTCCACGTGGGACGGCAGCCAAGGGAAAGTGACCAGAGCCTGGTCACTATGTCGCTTCCAGTGACGGCCAACCTCATCCCGTCCTTCCGTATCGTGGCCTACTACCACGTGAAACCCAGTGAGATCGTTGCTGACTCTGTCTGGGTCGATGTCAAGGACACCTGCATGGGCAGTGTGAGTGTGTCCCCCATCATCTCTTGGGTCAGGGGGGACCACTGGGGCACTGGTTGGCCCTTGGAAGGGGTTCAGTTGGCCCTCGGAGAGGATCACACAGTGCTTGGGCTGCTCCTTGTGGGGCTTGGGTGTCCCTGGGGGGCTCACAGGGTGCTTGGGCAGCTTGAGTGGCCCGATGGGAATCTTGGGGGTTTCCAATGGGTGATTTGGGTGTCCTTAAAGCCCTCAGGGAACTTGAATAACCCAATGAAGGACTTGGGTGTCCCTCAGGACTTGAGTGTCCTTGAGGACTTGGATGGCCCTTGAGGAATTGTAACGACTTAGTGGAAATCGGAGTGGCCCAATGGGCCTCAAGAATCTCTGGTGTCTGTTGAGAAGATTGGATATCTCAGAGGGCATGTGAATGACTCTGGGAGAACTGCTGGGCAGTCTGGGTGTGCCTGGAAGGGATAAGTGTCTTTGAGGAGCTCACGGGATGTTCAGGCAGCCCTTGAGAGAAGTGGATGGCCCACGATGGTTTGGATGATCCACTGGGGAATCAGGTGGCCCATGCAGGGTTTGGCTTTTCAAGAGAGGCTTGAATGTCCTGGAGCAGAGCTCGGGCAGCCCATGGGTGCCTTGAGCATCTCATGAATGCTTTGGGTGGCTCAGGTGGCCCACTGAGACAGAGCCATGGGTTGTCCAAGAGTCCAACACCCAGTGGGGGCACCCATGGGGTGGCTCCTAGGGGTGGTGGGGCTTTTTGCACTCCCCACAGCCCCAACCTTGCTGTGTCCCCGGCAGCTGGTGGTGAAGGGAGCATCAGAGGCCGACAATCGGGTGCATGAGCCGAGGACCCCCATGCGGCTGCGCATTGAGGGCGACCACAAAGCCCACGTGGGGCTGGTGGCCGTGGACAAGGCCGTCTTTGTCCTCAACAAGAACAAACTCACCCAGAGCAAGGTGGGGGCTCCGATTCCACCCTCTGCTGTCCCCAGCATCCCATGGTGGCAGGAGGATCTTTCACTGTTGTCCCTTTGTTGGCCACAGGTTTGGGACACAGTGGAGAAGAGCGATATTGGCTGCACCCCGGGCAGTGGGAGGGACCACGTGGGGGTCTTCGCCGATGCCGGGCTCAGCCTGACTTCAAACGTGAACATTAAAACAGAGCAGAGAGGCGGTGGGTGACACATTGGGAAGGGGAACAGCCTGGATGACACCAGAGGGATAGGACATGCAGAGCGTGGGGATGTGATGTCCTCAGCTTTGGAGCTGTGTCAGTGTGGGGATGGGGTTCTGACACCTCAGGGATGGAAGATGTGGCCCTGGGGTTTGGGATGTGACACCTGGTTTTGGGCTGTGACGTCTTGGATCCTGAGCAATGTCATCTTTACCCCCAGAGGTCCAGTGTGCAAAACCTGCAAAACGTAAGCGCCGCTCCCTGAAGCTCATCAAGCACAAGGGCACCAAGGGTAGGTGGCCCTGGGAACACCAGCATGTCCTGAGTCCTTGGGGACAGCACACTGTCCCATCACTCAAGATGCTGGATTGTTCCACGTCCTGAGGGACACCAGAGCACCCCACATCCCCAGTGTTCTGTGGCTACGAGGTTGGGTGCCATCGTGGTGTCTTGGTGCTGGCAGTGGCCGAGTACAGTGACAAGAACCTGCGCAAGTGCTGTGAGGATGGCATGAAGGAAAACCTGATGGGCTACAGCTGCGAGAAACGGGCCACCTATGTCCTCGATGGCAACGCCTGCGCAGAAGCCTTCCTCAACTGCTGCCTCTACATCAAGGGCATCCGTGATGAGGAACGAAAGCTGAAATACGAGCTGGCTCGAAGCAAGTGCTGGGAGCAGTGGGGGGACAGCAGGGAGGGATGGATGGGCAGAGCTTGAGAGATGCTGGATGGATGTTGAGAGAAGAGTGGGTGATGCTTGGGTGGTCAGTGCGTGAGCGATGCTTGCATGTATCTTGGGAGATGTCTGGGCAAAAGTTGGGCGAAGCATGAGTGAAGCTCGTGTGAAGCTTGGGAGATGATTTGGCTGTCTGTGGTCATCTTGGGAGATGTCTGCGCGATGCTTGGGTGATGCTGGGGCAAAGGTTGGGCAATGATTGCCCAGCAACTGGGAGATTGTGGGGCAAAGGTTGGGTGATACTTGCACAAAGGTTGGGTGGTGTTTGGGTGATGTGTGTGTGATCAGTGCGTGAGTGATGTTTGCACATATTGCGGGAGATGTGTAGGCAAAGGTTGGATGAAGCATGAGTGAAGCTCGTGTGAAGCTTGAGAGAAGCTTGAGTGATATTTAGGCAACATCTGGGCAAAGACTGGGCAAGGCATAGATAAAAGTTGGGTCATGCCTGGAAAATGCTTGGGTGATACACAGAAGGTGCTGGGGATGATCTTGTCACCGTCCAGTAGATGGGATTCCATGGATGTGGTTGACAGGGCTGTTGCCATCCCCAGGTGAGGTGGATGATGTCTTCCTGGCCGATGAAGACATTACCTCCCGGAGCCTCTTCCCAGAGAGCTGGCTGTGGCAGGTGGAGGAGCTGACAGAGCCACCCAATGAACTGGGGTGAGCCCAACGTCCTTGTTCCAGTACGGGTGCCACTCCCACCCTGGCTTGGGGACAGTCACCACCCCATGTCTCAATGTGGGAACCCATGGTCTCCTTCCCAACAAGCTCTGTAACCCAACTAGCTCGAACTGCTAGCCATTGCTCCCTCAGTCTATATGAGGTCAACAAATGGCCTTGGGACCAACTGACTCCTTAGTCCAGCTTCACAGACACATAAACCCCATGGCCCAGCTAAGGGACAAGCTATGTCCATCCTTGTTTAGTTTGGTGGCTGCTCACACCCCTCTGTCCAGGTTTGGTGCCATTTCTAACCCCCTTGGTGTTCCCCATCCCCTCCAGCATCTCCACGAAGACACTGCCCATATACCTGAAAGACTCCATCACCACCTGGGAGGTCCTGGCCATCAGTCTCTCTGAGAAAAAGGGTACGTGATGGAGGACGAAGAGATTCCTGGGAACTAAAAGACTCATTCAAATCTCAGGGGTGGGCTCTGGGGATGCAGGAGTCCCCAAAATCTGGAGGGGTTAACTCGGGGCTTGAGGGGTCTCCAGAATGAGGGAGGGATTTGTAACTGTGGAGAGGTACTCCTAACTTTGGGGACATCTATGGGACTTGAGGGGTCACCCAAACCTTGAAGGAATTCTGAGACTTGAGAGATCACCCAGAGCCTTGGAGATATCCCTGGGACCACAGGAGGTCAAATCAGCTCATAACCCTGAGCCCTCGTTCCTGGTGCCTGCCCCACAGGCCTGTGCGTGGCCAACCCCTATGAGATTACGGTGATGAAGGAGTTCTTCATTGACCTGCGCCTGCCCTACTCAGCAGTGAGGAATGAGCAGGTGGAAGTCCGCGCCATCCTCTACAACTACTGGAAGAACAAGATCAAGGTCGGTGCCTCACTCCAGCGCCTGTAGGGGATCCGTGGCCACCTGAACCCAATGTCTCTTTCTATCCACAGGTGCGCGTGGAGCTGATGTACAACCCAGCCCTGTGCAGTGCATCCACCTCCAAGACGCGCTACCAGCAGATCTTCCAACTGGAACCGCAGTCATCGCACGCTGTGCCCTTCGTCATCGTGCCCTTGCAGCTGGGGCAGCACGATGTTGAGGTGAAGGCAGCTGTCTGGGACAGCTTCGTGTCTGATGGTGTCAAGAAGAAGCTCAGAGTGGTGGTGAGTAGTCCTTGCTCTCTGCTGCATGTTTCCACCTCGATCCCTGAGAGGTCTCCTGGACTCCTCCTGGTTCTCTTCGTGGCATCGTTGTCTCCACTTCATCCCAGTATTGATACCTGGGGATGAAGGATACCCCATCTGTTCTCAGGGACTCTCCCAAGTTATCCCCTGGGAGTCTCACAGTTTGTCCCATGACCTGTGTGAGCTGGTTGGCACTGGAGAATCTTTCTTGGCCAACCTGGCTATGTTGGGAAGGGGAAACTTCAAATCAGCCCAGAGATGAGCGTGGGTCTCTCCCCTCTGCAGCCCGAAGGGATGAGGCTGGAGAAAACAGTGAAGATAGTTGAGCTGGACCCAAAGACATTGGGAAACAGTGAGTGGCCTCTGTCTGGTCCTGCAGACGTCTCATCCCATGGGATAAGTGGGGGGATAAGAAATACAACTCTGTGTATGAAGCCATCAGGGGCAAGAGTGGAGTGTATTGTGGGACAGGGGACATCCTGCTATGGAGCTGGGGCAACTTGGAGAACGAGTGGGGTGTTGCGATGGGACTGGAGTATCTTGAGGGGTGAGGACTGTCCTGTTGGCCTCTGGGGTATGAATGGAATCAGGGACATCCTACTGTGGTGTGGAGAAATCTCAGGGGGGGAAGGACACCGTGGTGTGGATCTGGAACATCTTTGGGGATAAGGGACGTACTGCTGCAGATGTGGGGTGGGACTGAGCCATCTCAGGGAAGCGGGGAGGATTTGGGTCCACCTACTTCCATCCTGGCCTCTCTGCCCCACAGACGGTGTGCAGGAAGTGAAGGTGAAAGCAGCAAACCTCTCTGACATCGTCCCCAACACTGAATCGGAGACCAAAGTCAGTATTCAAGGTGATAGCAGGGGAGAAGGGGACATATGGGGTGGGCTGGGAGGGGATGAGACACTCCCAGCTTGACATCCCCACCTTCTCCTGGTCCAGGCAACCCCATGTCCATCCTGGTGGAGAAAGCCATTGATGGGACCAAGCTGAAGCACCTCATCGTGACCCCATCGGGCTGTGGGGAGCAGAACATGATTGGGATGACACCCACTGTAATCGCCGTCCACTACCTGGACAGCACGATGCAGTGGGAGACCTTTGGTGTCAACCGCCGTGCTGAGGCCATCGAACTGATAAAAAAGGGTAAGAGTGTCCCTGAGAGGAAAAAAGGGCTCTTTAGGGGCCCCAAAAATGAAACTGTCTTCCAAGGGGCTAAGGACATCTGAATCTTTGGAAAAGACATAGAAGCATAGAGTGGTTGGGTTGGAAGGGTCCTTAAAAGGTCGTAGAACCATAGAATGGGTTGAGTTGGAAGGGATCTTAAAAGGTCATGGAACCTTGGAATCCTGAAATGGGTTGAATTGGAAAGGACATTAAAGATCACCTAGTTCCAACCCATTGACATCAGCTGGGTTGGTTTGGGGATTTCTAGATCTATTTTGCACTGGCATGGGCACCAGAAGGGGTTGGTGGCCCGAAGCCACCCTCAGGTGCCCCGTGCAGTGACTGACTACCCTCTGCTTGCCAGGTTACACCCAACAACTCGCGTTCCGCAAAGACGACGGCTCCTTTGCTGCCTTCAATAACCGCCCTTCGAGCACCTGGTGAGGGCCCCATTCACACCACGTCCACGGGGGTTTGGGTGATGGCGTTGGTTGCGATGCTGAGTTATCCCATTCTCAGGTTGACAGCGTATGTGGCCAAGGTCTTCGCCATGGCCATCAACATGGTGGACATCAAGCCAGAGGTGGTTTGTGGAGCCATCAAATGGCTCATTCTGGAGAAGCAGAAGCCAGATGGCGTTTTCCAAGAGGATGCTCCTGTCATTCATAAGGAGATGGTGGTATGTGGGGGGGACCCAAAACCCTGTCCCTATTCACCATCAAGACCCATCGGCACAAGGACGGGCTTTGGGATTGAACTGTGGGGAAAAATCTGCACTGGGCGGTGGGGACAAATGATGGGTGGACGTAGCTTGGTGTGAAACCCCCCAAATCTGAGGGTTTTTACCTCTTTTTGCAGGGAGGCTACCACGGCGCTGAGCCCAGTGTGTCCCTGACAGCCTTCGTCCTCTCCGCGCTGCACGAATCCCAGAAGATCTGCAAGAACTATGTGAAAGTGAGCAGCCCAGTGCTCGTTGCCACGTGGGGGTGGGGGGAGGCCACGTGCCCTACCCCTGTCACAGCCACCCAAGGACCCAAACTGTCATCCTTTCTGCTCAGAGCTTGGATGGGAGCATTGCCAAAGCCTCCGATTACCTCTCCCGGAAATATGAAACTCTGGCTCGACCCTACACGGTGGCCCTGACCTCCTATGCCCTGGCCCTAACGGGGAAACTCAACAGCGAGAAAGTTCTAATGAAGTTCTCCAAAGGTGATGTCCCCAGAGGGGAACAAATCCAGGGCAGGGAAAAGCGGGGGTAGGTGATGGGGGTGACAAATCCCCACGTCCCTCCATGTCCCCATGCCCATACACATCCCTGTATCCCTCCATATTCCCACATCCCTATGGATCCTCACGTCCTCACATCCCTCCATGTCCCCACATTGTCCCTATGTCCTCCCATGTCCTCATGTCCCTCCAGGTCCTTTTGTCCTTCTATCCTTCTCCACATCCCCATGTCCCTAGAGACCCCCATGTCCTTCTTCTACCTCTCTCCATATCCCAACGTCCCACCAGATCCCCATGTCCCTCCATGAAGGGGGGGAAGAGGAAACGGTTGTGAGATTGGGGGTTGACAAATCCCCCTTGGGACGATGCTGAAGCCACATTCATCACTCAGATGACACCCACTGGGCGGAACGCAACGCTCACACCTACAACATTGAGGGGACGTCCTATGCTCTGCTAGCGCTGCTGCAGATGGAGAAGACTGAGCTGACGGGGCCTGTGGCCCGCTGGCTGGCCCAGCAGAACTACTTCGGTGGTGGCTACGGATCCACCCAGGTGGGCTACGGACCACCCCCTCCCCCCCACCTCCAGCACACACTGCCATGGGGAGAAGGGAGGTTGGTTGGGGCAAGAGTGGGTCATAGAGCGTTGAGGGTCAACTTATGGCCATGGGGGCTCTTGGGGACATTCCATGTCTGAGAGCCTCGGGATCCCTAGGATATATCCCATCCTTTGAGGTCATGTCCTGTCCTTTGAGATCATGTCCTTTCCTTTGAGGTCATGTCCTGCCCTTTGGGGTCATGCCCTGTCCTTTGAGATCATGTCCTTTCCTTTGAGGTCATGTCCTTTCCTTTGAGGTCATGCCCTGTCCTTTGGGGTCATGTCCTTTCCTTTGAAGTCATGTCCTGTCCTTTGAGGTCATGTCCCGTCCTTTGGGGTCATATCCTTTCCTTTGGGGTCACGTCCTGTCTTTGAGATCATGTCCTTTCCTTTGAGGTCATGTCCTTTCCTTTGGGGTCATGTCTTTTTCTCTGGGGACACAACCTCTCCTTTGGGGACACCTCATGTCTCAAAGAGCTCCCCCCTTTGGGGACACCTCTTGAGGTGACACCAGACACCTCCTGGAGTTGGGGCTCACTCCAGAACCGAAGGCTTTGGGGACACCCCAGGCACCGTCCCCCAACCCTGGTGACCACGATGTCCCCGCAGGCCACCATCCTGGTGTTCCAGGCGCTGGCTCGGTACCACGTGGCACAGCCGAGGCAGTCGGAGATCAACCTGGACGTATCGGTGTTGCTGCCGCGCCGTGCCAATGCCATCACGTACCGCATCGAGAACAGCAACGCGCTGGTGGCACGCTCAGCCGAGGTACAGCACAGTGTCACCTCTGTCACCGGTGTCACTGTCGTCAGTGGTGTCACCCTTGCCACCAGCATCACCATTGCCACCAGGACGGTGGAGAAGTGACACACCAGGGCGCCGCAGCGGCACTGCTGGTGCTGTCCCCTCTGTGTCTTGGGGATGTCCCTGTCCATCCCCGATGTCCCCTGTCCCCACAGACCAAGCTGAATGAGGACTTCACTGTGAAAGCGGAGGGTACGGGCAAAGGGACAATGACAGTGGTGACTGTCTACAATGCCAAAGTCCCCGAGAAGGAAAACAGGTGTGACAACTTTGACCTACGGGTCAGTGTGGAGGATGTGAAGACAGGTGAGTCCCCAACACCTGTCCCCCCCACCTGTCCCCTTCTTGTTCCCACCGTGTCCACCCCCATTGTAATTCCTGTCCCCATCATGTCCCCTTCCATATGTCTCATGTCACCCATGTTCCCAGTCTCCAAATACTTCCACGTCCCCGTGACCCCGCTCTATGTCTCCACGTTCCCGCATCCCTTCATGTCCCCATGTTCCTCAGTTTCTCCATAATCTACCAGGTCCCCATGTCCCTCCAGATCCCCATGTCCCTCCATGTCCCCACATCCCTCCATTTCTCCATAATCTACCAGGTCCCCATCTCCCTCCATGTCCCCATGTCCCTCCAGATCTCCATGTCCTACTAGGTGCCCATGTCCCTCCATGTCCCTGTGTCCCTCCATGTCCCCATGTCCCTCCATGTCCCCATGTCCCACCACGTTCCCATGTCCCACCATGTCCCCATGTCCCCATGACCCTTCTGGTCCCCCTGATTTCCCCTGATGTCCCACATGGGTGGCAGCAGTGACCTTATGTCCCCTCACAGCCCGGGAGCTGGAAGGGGTCATCCGCTCCATCAAGATCACCATCTGCACCAGGTGGGACACAATGGGGACATCGGAGGTATTTGGGACATTGGGAACATTGTAGAGAGGGAGAGCTCACTGCGGGCAGGGACAAGGGAGATGGTGAAGGGAATGGGATTGTTGGGGATAGGGACGTGAAAGCTAGGGGTCACAGTGGGGTTGTTGGGGACAGGGGCATCAGGAATGAGGATGGGGTCTTAGAGACAAAGAGGGCTCAGCTCTGGGGATTTGTGGGAACGGGGACATTGGGGGTGGGGATGCTAGGAACAGTGGGGACAAATGGGGCTGTAGAGGATACTGGGGACAGGCAGGTGGCCTCACCCCTTTCCATGCAGGTACCTGGACACCGTGGATGCCACCATGTCCATCCTTGATATCTCCATGCTCACCGGCTTCACCCCTGATGTTCAGGACCTGAAGAGTGTGAGTGTGGGGTCGTAGGGACACGTGGGGACACTAGGGGGCACAGGGCCACGCATCACTGTGCCATCATGTCCCCACGTGTCCCCATGTGTGCCTTCACATCCTCCCGCCCCTTTGTGTCCCCCCTATACCTCTGTGTCCCCCATGTCCTTGTGGTGTCACCGTGTCCCCACACCCCACAGCTCTCGGAGGGAGTGGAGAGGTACATTTCCAAATTTGAGATCGACCACGCGCTGTCAAACCGCAGCAACCTCATCATCTACATGGACAAGGTGAGGACAGGGAATGACACGGGGGATGGGGGGATGGGGACAAGATGGGATGGGGTGGGGAAAGGGACGTGGTGGGACAAGAGACCCTGATGGGATGGCACAGGATGGGGTGAGGTGGGAAAGTTCAGAATTGGAGTCAGGGATAAGGATGGGAGAGCTTGGAGATGGGGATAGCGTGGGGACAGGGACAAGGAATGGTTTTGGTTGAAGTTGGGCAGGGACAGGATGCGGGGAGGTAATGGAGATGGTGACAAATGGGGACGTGGATGAAGATGGGAATGGAGACGCTGATGAAAGTGGGAATGTGGACATGGAACCGCGGATGGATATGAGAATGATGAAATGGATGGAGAATGGGGACATGGGGCTACGGATGGAGGTTGGAATGGGGATTGGGTATGGCGTGGGGACATGGTGTCATTGCCTGCTGTCCCCGTCCCACGTCCCCATGTCCCTGTGTGCAGATTTCCCATCAAGTGGAGGAGTGCATCGCCTTCAGGGCCCACCAGCACTTCCAGGTGGGCCTGATCCAGCCCGCCTCTGTCAGCGTCTACAGCTACTACAAGATCGGTGTGTCCCCACGTCCCCTCTTATCCCCTCATGTCACCCCCAGCTCCCACAGAGCCCATCTGTCCCTGTGTGTCCCCATCTACACTCTCTCCATCCCCTCTTGTTCACGTGTCCTGTCACATCCCTGCTGTCTGTCAGGAGATGTCACCCATGTCCCCAAGCCCCCCATGTCACCGTGTTCCCCTGTCTACTTCCCCATACATCCCCTCGTGCCCACTGCAAGCCACTGGTGACCCTCTCCCTTCATGTCTCCCTTTGTCCCCATGTCTCCTGCCAACCCTTTTCCCTTGTGGTCTCCTCTGCATCCCCTCACATCCCCGTGTCCCCACAGATGACCGCTGCACCCGCTTCTACCACCCGGAAAAGGAAGGTGGGCAGCTGAGGAAGATCTGCCATGAGGACGTGTGCCGCTGTGCTGAAGGTGACATGGGGACACAGGGATGTGGGGACAGAGACTGCGATGGGATGTGTCACTGCCACAATGGGATGCGTCAGGGGCACACTAGGATGTCATGGCTATGATGGGACACGTCATTGCTGTGATGGGACATGACAGTGTTGTCATGAGGCATGTCGTTGCCATGAAGGGACATGTTATTGAAAACTGGAAGATGTCATGGCCATGATAGGACGTGTCATTGATGCTATGGGACACATCAGTGCCATGAAGGGACGTGTCATTGGCACAATAAGATGTCATGGCCATGATGGGAGATGTCATTGATGTCATGGGACACATCAATACCATGAAGAGAAGTGTCATTGCCACAGTAAGATGTCATGGCCATGAAGGGATGTGTTATTGTCATGAAGGGACACATCAATGCCATTATGAGACATGTCATGACCATGATGGGACATGTCACTGCCACAGTAAGATGTCATGGCCACTATGGGACGTGTCATTGATGTCATGGGGCACATTAATGCCATGAAGGGAGGTGTCACTGACACAATAAGATGTCATGGCCATGAGGGGATGTGTTATTGTCATGAAGGGACAAGTCATGGCCATGATGAGACGTGTCACTGCCACAATAAGATGTCATGGCCATGATGGGATGTGTCATTGATGTCATGGGACACATCAATGCCATGAAGGGACGTGTCACTGTCACATTAAGATGTCATGGCCACAATGGGATGTGTGATCGTTCCTTCCCGTGTACCAACAGAAAACTGCTTCGTACGACAGAAGAAGGACAGTCCCATAACAGTCAATCAGCGCATCGATCTTGCCTGCGCGCCAGGGGTGGACTATGGTGAGACACGGGGAACGTGGGGACGTGGGGTGTGTGGGAAGGAAATGGGGGATCATAGGGACAAAATTATGGGGGGACATTGCTGGGATGTGGAGGAGGATGTGAAGGGCCACAGAAGGACGTGAGTGGGCACTGAGACGTCAGAGTGGAGTGGAGGAGACATCATGGGGCAAGAAGGGCCACAGGGAGGAAAAGGAGGGGCAGTGGGGCCAGCTTTGATGGTGACATGGTGACATCCCCCTCTCCAGTTTACAAAGTGAAGGTGATGGCCACAGAGGAGACGCCGTCCCATGACAACTACATCATGACCATCCTCTCTGTCATCAAGATGGGTATGAGCACTCTGGGGACAGGGGACATAGTCATCTGGAGGGACATGGGAGGGTCACCCAGGGCTGGGGACACCCAGATGGGCCCTTGGGGACATCCAGGGATGCTTACGGACACCGTGAGGTTTGATGTCACCCCAAATGCATTGGGGACACCATGAGGGTTGGTGATTTCCAAAATGGATTGGGGATACCATGAGATTTGGTGTCACCCAGGTGCGTTGGGGACACCCAAGGGTTCTTGGGGACACCATGAGGTTTGATGTCACCCAAATGGCTTGGGAACACCATGAGGTTTGGTGTCACCCAGGCGGGTTGGGGACAGCCAAGGTCCCTTGGGGACAGCATAAGGTTTGGTGTCACCCCAAATGCACTGGGGACACCCAAGGGTGCTTGGCAAACAGGTGGAATGAGCACCTGGTGACAACAGTGTGGTGGTGACACCCAATGCACCCCACAGCAGTGGGGTGGTGTCTCCAAAGATGCCAACAGCTCCTGGGGATTGGGAGTCCTCACTGCAGAACATGTGACAGCAGGTGTCCCTGCCACGTTGGGGTGGCATGTCACCTGTGTCACCTCTTCCTGGGACAGGCACCGATGAGGACCCACTTGGGAGCAACCGGACCTTCGTGAGCCACAAGCAGTGCCGGGATGCGCTGAGTCTCCAGAAAGGACAGGACTACCTGGTGTGGGGGATGGCATCTGACCTGTGGGTCACCGGCAGCCGGTAGGGAAATGGGGACACGGGGACGTGGGGACATGGGGACACAGGACATGGGAATGTGGAGACATGTCGGCATGAGGACATGAGGACATGGGGACATGGGGACAGAGGGACACAGGACATGGGAACATGGAGGTGTGGACATGGGGACATGGAGACATGGGAACAGAGGGACACAGGACATGGGGGCACGGAGGTGTGGACAGGAGGACATGGGGACATGGGGACATGGGGACAGAGGGACACAGGACATGGAGACATGAAGAAGTGTGGGCGTGGGTACATGGGGATGTGTGGAGATGAGGACACGGGGACATGGGGACACAGGGACAGAGGGACACGGAACACAAAGACATGGGGAAATGGGGACATGAGGATGAGGAGACAAGGGGAAAAAAGGGACACAGGGACATGGGGACATGGGAACTTGGTTAACACATGGGCATGAGGACATGGGGACATTAAACATGAGGACATGGGGACAAAGGGTCATGAGGACATAGGGACATGGGGACATGGGACAGAAGGGCATGGAGATGGGTACACGGAGTTAGGGGGACATGGGGACACGGAACACGGGAACACGGGGACACGGGGACATGAGGATGCCTCCACCCAACATACACCCGTACCCCACTGCACCCCAGGCTTCTCCAGTATCTCATATAGGGTAGTGCACCCCTCACTGGGCTGCCAGCCCCTTCTGACTCCACTGTCCCCCGCTGTCCCCAGCTTCTCCTACCTCATCGGCAAGGACACGTGGCTGGAAGCATGGCCCTTAGAGGAGACGTGCCAGGACGCCGACCTGCAGCCACTCTGCCAGGACTTCATCGAGTTCTCCGAGGCCATGACTTTGTTTGGGTGTCCCTCCTGATGGGGTGTCCCCAACCTGGTGGGATGTCCCTTCCCCTGATGTCACCCCCCCCCCCTTTTCTTTTTTAATTTTTGATTGTGTAGAGTGGGGTGGTGGAGGTTAAAAATGTCTTTCTGAAAATTCTGTCACTGGGTTTAATGTGGTGATGGGGGGACGTGGGGGACAATGGGGACACTGCAAAGGACAGTAGGGGGGTGAGGACTTCGTGGGTGTCCTGAGGATGTCACGGGGAATTGTGGGGATTCCGTATGGGATGATGGGGTCATGGGGACACCACATGGGACAACTGGGACTCCTTAGGAGATGGCAAAGTCGTGGGTGAAACTTAGAGGATGTGGAGAATCCTTAGGGGATGATGGGGTTTTGGGGACACCAGAGAGGACAAGAGAATTTCGTAGGAAAAGACGGGGTCATGGGGACACTATAGAGGAAAACTGGGACTCCTTAGGGGATGGCAAAGTTGTGGGGACAACTTAGTGGAGATTCTTAGGGGATGATGGGGTTTTGGGGACTCCATAGAGGACAAGAGGATTCCATAGGGCACGATGGGGTCATGGGGACACAATAGGGGACAACTGGGACTCCTTAGGGGATGGCAAAGTTGTGGGGACAACTTAGTGGAGATTCTTAGGGGATGATGGGGTTTTGGGGACTCCATAGAGGACAAGAGGATTCCATAGGGCACGATGGGGTCATGGGGACACAATAGGGGACAACTGGGACTCCTTAGGGGATGGCAAAGTTGTGGGGGCAACTTAGTGGAGACTCCTTAGGGGATGATGGGGTTATGGGGACACCAGAGAGGACAAGAGAATTTAGTGGGACATGATGGGGTCATGGGGACACTATATGGGACAACTGGGACTCCTTAGGGGATGGCAAAGTTGTGGGGACAACTTAGTGGAGATTCTTAGGGGATGATGGGGTTTTGGGGACTCCATAGAGGACAAGAGGATTCCATAGGGCACGATGGGGTCATGGGGACACAATAGGGGACAACTGGGACTCCTTAGGGGATGGCAAAGTCGTGGGGACAACTTAGTGGAGACTTCTTAGGGGATGATGGGGTTATGGTGACGCCTTAGGGGATTTGGGGACACCACAAAGGAGAATAGGATGGTGAGGACTTCACGGGCATCCTGGGGACATCGCAGGGGACATGGGGACACCTTAGGGGATGGCAAAGTTGTGGGGGCAACTGAGAGGACATGGAGACTTCTTAGGGTATGACGGGATCATGGGGACACCACAGGGGATGTGGAGAGTCCTTAGGGGATGATGGGAGTCGTAGGGACACTTGTAGGCGATGTGGGGACACCACAAAGGAGAATATGATGCTGAGGACTTCATGGGCATCCTGGGGACGTGGGGACACCTTAGGGATCAAGAGGACTCCGTGGAGGACGTATGGGGTTGCGGAGACCCCACAGAGGGCAGGGAGATGCTGTGTGCACAGCGTTGCACACTACTCATTGCACGGAGCTGCTCAGCATTTTGCAGTTTCCTGCTCCCCCTCCACGGCCGCCACTTTCCGGTGGTTTATCAGCACCCACAGCTGGAGCCCACGCGCACGCATGAGGGTTGCACGCTGCTGTGTTGCACGAGCGTGCACCAGCACGAGTGTTTGCATGCCTCTTGCAGCTTTGCACGAGCATCTGTGCCTGTAATGCAGGCGGGTGTGCACACGTGTGTGCAGCCACACGGCTGCCTCTCCCAGCTGGGTGGTGTCCCCACCCGGGCTTGTCCCCATGCTGCCCCCAAATTGGCCACAAGCTGTCCCCCAAATTGTCCCCATGCTTTCCACAAGCTGTCCCCAAGCTGTCTCTATAGTGGCCCTAAATTGTCCCCAAGCTGCCTCGATGTTGTCCCCAAGTGGTCCAATAGTTGCTCCCCATGGTGTCCCCAACTTGTCCCTATGCTGTCCCCAACTTGTCCCTAAATTGTCCCTGATGTTGTCCCTAAGTGGTCCAAAAAATTGTCCCTAACTTATCCCTGTGCTGTCCCCAACTTGTCCCCAAGGTGTCTCCATATTGGCCCTAAATTGTCCCCAAGCTGCCCCGATGTTGTCCTCAAGTGGTCCAAAAGTTGCCCCCAACTTGTCCCTAAATTGTCCCCAAGCTGCCCCAATGTTGTCCCAAACTTGTCCCCATGTTGTCCCCAAGTTGTCCCTAAATTGCCCTCAAACTGCCCTGATGTTGTCCCCAAGTGGTCCCAACTTGTCCCCATGGTGTCCCCAACTTGTCCCTATGCTGTACCCAACTTGTCCCTAAATTGTCCCCAGTCTTCCCCAATGTTGTCCCCAAGTGGTCCAAAAAATTGCCCCTAACTTGTCCCTATGCTGTCCCCAAGTTGGCCCTAAATTGTCCCCAATCTTCCCCAATGTTGTCCCCAAGTGGTCCAAAAGTTGCCCCCAACTTGTCCCCATGCTGTCCCCATGGTGTCCTCATGCTGTCCCTAAATTGCCCTCAGACTACCCCGATGTTGTCCCCATGGTGTCCCCAACTTGTCCCTATGCTGTCCCCAACTTGCCCCCAAGTTGTCCCTAAATAGTCCCCAATCTTCCCCAATGTTGTCCCCAAGTGGTCCAAAAGTTGCCCCCAACTTGTCCCCATGCTATCCCCAACTTGTCCCTAAATTGTCCCCATGCCGTCCCCAACTTGTTGCTAAATTGCCCCAAAACTTGTCCCCAAGTGGTCCAAAAGTTGCTCCCAACTTGTTCTCAAGGTGTCCCCAACTTGTCCCTGTGCTGTCCCCAACTTGTCCCCAATCTGTCTCCATATTGGCCCTAAGTTGTCCCCAAGCTGCCCCGATGTTGTCCCCAAGTGGTCCAAAAGTTGCCCCCAACTTGTCCCTGTGGTGTTCCCAACTTGTCCCCATGCTGTCCCCAAGCTGTCCCCAGCCAAAGCCACTCTGGAGCCACAGGGACAACGGTGCCCCCTGCATTCCTGGGGACAGGGGCCCCCCAGTAGCCCTGGGGATATTCCCAGCCACAGCCACACTCGCGGGGCCACCGATGTCCCCAGGAGCGGCGTGACATGGTGGCACCTCTACGGTGTCCCCACAGTGGAGGGAGCACTGAGATCCCCATGGGGAATTCTCCTCTTTTGGGAGAAATTAAACCCACTTTGGAGAACGAAGAACCATAAATAAATTTACTAATTAATAAATAAAGTGGCTCTGAGCACCAGATAATAACTTAGGGGGGGGAGGGGAGCCCCCCCCAGGCCAGCTGGGGGGGAGGGGTTAATGGGGACCCCCAGTGCCTCCAGGCATGGGGTGGGGGTTCCATGGTCCCCAGTGCCCCCAAAATAGGAATCTGTGATGTCCCCAGTATCCAGCACGGGGTTGGTCCGTGAGGTTCCTCGGTGTCCCCAAATCTTTGAGCTGTGGGGGGAACTCCAGCACCAAATCGTGAGCGTGGTGGGGGGGGGAGGGTCACGACGTCCCCAGGTCAGAGAGGTCAACATTGTACCCAAATCTTTGAAGACGTGGGTCTTGGGATCCAAACGTACAGCCACGGAATCGGCAACGTCCCTTGCTGTCCCCAAATCTCTGGACATGGAGGTCAACGATGTCCCCAAATCTTTGGGCACTGAAGATGACGATGTCCCCACATCTCCTGACATGGGGGTCCTGGGACCCAGATCTCCCTAACAGAGGTCAACAGTGTCCCTTGATGTCACCAGATCTCCATAATAGAGGTCAGCAGTGTCCCCTGATGTCACCAGATCTCCTGACCTGGGGGGTCTGGGGACCCAGATCTCTATAATAGAGGTCAGCAGAGTCCCCTGATGTCCCCACATCTCCAGACATGGGGGTCCTGGGACCCAGATCTCCAGGCATAAAGGTCAACAGCAGCCCCCAATGTCCCCAGATCTCTGAGCATTGGGCTCTTGGGATCCAAACACCTCCAAGCACTGAGGTCAGCGATGTCCCTTGATCTCTCCAACCTTCCAGCCACGGGGGTGACCACCCCCATCTCTTCCAGCCTCCACCTCCACGACGTCAGGGGACGGTCCCCGCGCGTCACCCGCCGGCGATGCGCAGCAGCCCCACGAAATTTCCCTCCCTCTCGTCCTGTGCCATCTGCCACTCGTCCCCTTGGATGTCCCCGACCATCCGAAAGCTGAGAACATCCCCGGGCTGCAGTTGCCCCACGGCTTGTGCCAAACCCGAGCGAGTGGGGCCAGCCACGCTGCCATCGGGTAATGCCAACGGTACGGCCAACAGCGGATGAGAGGATCCGGCGCGGTGCAGCTGGAGGGTGACATTGCCAGGGGGACAGGAGGTGGCCGTGCAGGTGACAGCAAACTGGCCATACAGGAGGTAGAGTCCCCCAGATGCCACCTGCAGCCCGTTGGCTGTCGCCTGAACGTCGCCGCTGAGGAAGACCCCGTGGATGCCTTCTTCGTAGCGCCAGTCGGGTCCCGATGGCACCGTCAGGGAAGCTGGGGGCAGAGATTTGGGGTTAAGGGGGTCACAGAGGCACCACTGGTGAAAGTGGGGGGCAGGGATGTGAGGTTAGTGAGGGGGAGGCACTGTGGGAGGTGGGAACACGCACTGGGAAATGGGTGGCCCCAGTTAGAGAATGGCATCTCAGTGGGAAAAGGGAGGAATGGGATTTCCCCTCTGGGAAATGGGGTGTTCCCATAAGGAAAAGGGACACCCCGGGGACCACAGGGACAGAGGATGCTCCATGTCACCACGGGGACCCCAGGGACAGGGGACACCTTAGGACCCCAGGGGACAGTCTGTGTCACTTTAGGGACCCCAGGGATGGAGGATGCTCCATGTCACTTATGGGGACCCCAAGGACAGGGGACACCCTAGGATCCCCTGGGGACAGTCTGTGTCACTTTGGGGACCCCAGGGACGGAGGATGCTCCATGTCACTTATGGGGACCCCAAGGACAGGGGACACCCTAGGACCCCTGTGTCACTTTGGGGACCTCAGGAACAGAGGATGCTCCATGTCACTTATGGGGACCCCAAGGACAGGGGACACCCTAGGACCCCTGGGGACAGTCTGTGTCACTTTGGGGACCTCAGGGACAGAGGACACCCCATGTCACCACAGGGACCACATGCACAGAGGATGCTCCGTGTCACCATGGCAACCACAGGCACACAGAGGATGCTCCGTGACACCCTGGGGACAGCGTGTGACACCCTGGGGACACTCCGTGACGCCTCGGGGACCATTGTCTCATCGGTGCCACCCCCGGATGCTCCGCTTTGGGGACATCTGTTTCCTTTCCGGGGTCGGAAGGGGGAACCCACGCGCGACGCTTTCGAGATGACGGGACGTGACATCGCCACGCTCCCCGCCCGTCCTCGCTGTGTCCCCAGATGTCCCCAACCCCCACCCCCCATGTCCCCACGGCGGCCTCGGAGCACTTACCAGCACTCAGCAACACGTGGGCGGCCGTGGCACTCTGCGTTGGGGGGGGGAGAAAAGGAAGGAGTCAGTGGAAGGATCGAGGTGTCCCCATTCCTTTTGTGTGCCCCCCCTCCCCCCATAACCCCCCCCCCCTCTTCTCCAGTGGTGATGAGGAAGTTGGGATTTGGGGGACTTTCCAGCACCCGGTGGTATTCTGGGGGGTCCCCAAGGGAAGGGGAGGGACGCAGATTTGGGGGGGCAGAGGGGGGGACGTTGGTTCTTTTGGGATGAGGACAGAGTGGGTGCCCATCCCCCTCCCTCTCTTCCTTTCTCCCCCCCTCCTCCTCCACCTCCCACCCACGGGTGTAGGGATACAGTGTGAGTCTTTAGGGACAGACGGACGCGTGGATGGAGGGGCAATGAAGGGACAGACGGACAGACGGACCCCACTGCGGTGGATGGACAGGGGGACAGACAGACACTGCGCCAACAGTTGGGCGGATGGAGAGACAGACACGGGCACCCAGACAGACGGGTGCCCTGAGTGGACGGACAGAAAGACGGACAGCTGGGGACTCCCAGATGGATGGAAAACTGGACAGAGGGACAGACAGACGGACGGAAAGATGGGTGAGTGGCCACACAGCTGGACAGAGGGAGGGCAGGACAGACAGACACGTGGACGGACAGCTGGACAAGGCAGCACTGGGCTGAGGGAGAATCAGACAGACAGACAGAGGGACAACCATACAGACAGACAGACGGACAATTGGATAGAACAATCAGACAATCAGAAAGACAGAGGGACAAGCAGACAGTCAGACAAATGGACACAACCAGACAGACAGACAGGAACAATCAGGACAGGCAGATGGACAACCAGGTGGGCAGACAAGATGACAGCATGACAGACAGACAGACTGACAGGTGGAATGACAGGCGGACAGGCAGGCGGACGGAGAGACAACCAGATGGACAGAGGGTCGGACACAGAGCAAGGGACACCCGGACAGACAGATGAGAGGGAAAGACAGATGGGCAGGGGAGACAACTGGATGGACAGATAGAGGGGACAACCGGACAGACAGAGGGACAACTGGGCAGAAAGATGGACGGACAGACAGCTGGATGGACAGACAGCTGGACAGGTGGATGGACAGACAGCTGGACAGGTGGATGGACAGCTGGAAGGATGGACGGACAGATAGACGGCTGGAAAGGACAGACACCTGGACAGATGGATGGACAGACAGGCAGGCAGATGGACAGACAGAACCCTGGATTGACAGATGGACAGATGGACTGATGGATGGACAGACAGATGGACTGACACCTGGACAGACAGCCAGCTGGAAAGATGGACGGACATCTGGACAGATGGATGGACAGACAGAGAGCTGAAAAGGTGGACAGACACCAGGACAGATGGATGGACAGAGAGCTGGACAGATGGACAGACACCTGGACAGATGGATGGACAGACAGATGGACTGACAGCTGGACAGACAGAAGGACAGACACACAGCTGGAAAGATGGACGGGCACCTGGACAGACGGATGGATAACCAGCCAGCTGGACAGATGGATGGACAGACAGACAGACAGATGGACAGACAGGCAAGCAGATGGATGGACAGAGCCCTGGATTGATGGACAGACAGATGGACAGATGGATGGACATACGGATGGACAGACAGGCAGGCAGATGGATGGACAGAGCCCTGGACTGACGGACGGAGAGACAGATGGATGGACAGACAGTCAGACAGATGGACAGACACCTGGACAGATGGATGGACAGCCAGCCAACCGGACAGATGGACAGACAGGCAAGGCAGATGGGACGGACAGAGCCCTGGATTGACGTACAGACAGCCGGACAGACGGATGGACAGAGCCCTGGATTGACTGACGGACGGACAGCCGGACTGACGGACCGACAGTGGGACCCTCCCCTCCCCCACCTGCGGCCGGGTCCCCCCGCGGAGCACGAAGAGCACAACGACAGCGGCGGAAGCGGCGGCTCCGAACGCGGCGGCACCGACGGCGGAGAGCACCGGGAGGAGGAGGAGACGGCGGCGGCGGCGGCGGCGGAGGGGACGGTGCGGGGGGGGAGCGGGGAGCGACATCGCGGCGGGCGGAGAACGGCGGAGCGGCGCTTATAGAGGGACGGAGCCCGAGGGAGGGGCCGGGGGGGGGGGGGGAGCGGGGTGGCCCCCGCCCCCGGGGGTGGGACGGGGCCGCCCCGGTCTGTCCCCACCTCCGGGTAGGGGGGATTGGGGGGGGGGGGGGGAGGTGTCGTGTTGGGGGTCTTGTGGGGGGGGTCCTCCCATAGGGGGGCTTCTGTGGGTGGAGTGTGGAAAGGGGGGGGGGGAGGGTCACACGGGGGGTCTCCTATGGGGGTGTCGCCCATGGGGGGGCTTCAAGGGGTGTCAGATGCGAGGGGGGGGTCTGCTATGGGGTCTTATGTGGAAGTGGGGTGTCACCCATGGGGGAGGTTCTTTGGGTGGCGTATGGAAGTGGGGTGTCACCCATGGGGGGGGTTCTTTGGGTGGCGTATGGAAGGGGGGGAGTCTCCTATGGGGTCTTATATGGAAGTGGGGTGTCACCCATGGGGTCTCCTATGGGGGTGTCGCCCATGGGGGGGCTTCAAGGGGTGTCAGATGCGAGGGGGGGTCTGCTATGGGGTCTTATGTGGAAGTGGGGTGTCACCCATGGGGGGGGTTCTTGGGGTGGCGTATGGAAGTGGGGTGTCACCCATTGGGGGGGTTCTTTGGGTGGCGTATGGAAGGGGGGGTCTCCTATGGGGTCTTATATGGAAGTGGGGTGTCACCCATGGGGGGGGTTCTTTGGGTGGCGTATGGAAGGGGGGGGTCTGCTATGGGGTCTTATGTGGAAGTGGGGTGTCACCCATGGGGGCTCCTATGGGGGTGTCGCCCATGGGGGGGCTTCAAGGGGTGTCAGATGCGAGGGGGGGGCTGCTATGGGGTCTTATGTGGAAGTGGGGTGTCACCCATGGGGGGGTTCTTTGGGTGGCGTATGGAAGGGGGGGTCTCCTATGGGGTCTTATATGGAAGTGGGGTGTCACCCATGGGGGCTCCTATGGGGGTGTCGCCCATGGGGGGGCTTCAAGGGGTGTCAGATGCGAGGGGGGGGTCTGCTATGGGGTCTTATGTGGAAGTGGGGTGTCACCCATGGGGGGGGTTCTTTGGGTGGCGTATGGAAGGGGGGGAGTCTCCTATGGGGTCTTATGTGGAAGTGGGGTGTCACCCATGGGGTCTCCTATGGGGGTGTCGCCCATGGGGGGGCTTCAAGGGGTGTCAAATGCAAGGGGGGGGCTGCTGTGGTGTCTTCTATGGAAGTGGGGGTGTTGTCTTCCATGTGAGGGGGTCTACCGTGGGGGGGACTTCAGCGGGTGTCATTTAGAAGGGGGGGGGATCTCCTATGGGATCTCACATGGAAGGGTGGGGAGTCACCCATGGGATTTCGTATGGGGGGGGGGGTCTACCATAGGGGAGGTTCTTTGGGTGTCATAAGAAAGGGAGTGGGGGGGGGGGTCTCCCACGGGGGGGATTCTATGAGCATCATATGGAAATTGGGGGGGGGGGGGGGGTCACCCACGGAGTCACCCATGGGGGGGCTTCTGAGGGCTGTCATATTGGGGGGGGGTCTCCTGTGGGGGGGCGGGTTTCTCCCATGGGATTGATATGGTGGGGGCATGACTTCTATGGATGTTTCCTATGGGGGGGGGGGGTGGGTCTCTCATGGGGATCTTTTATGGGGTCTCATCTAGGAGGGTTCTCCCATGGAGGTCTCGTTGTTGGGGGGGGAGGGGGGGAGGTCTCCTTTGAGGACCTCCTTCTGGAGGAGACCGTGTCTCTGAGGGGGGGGGGGGGGGGGGGGAGGGGGGCTCGTACTGCGGGTCTCCTATGGAGTCCATCATGGGGGGGAGGGGGGGGGGGAATCTCCTATGGGAGTCTCCCGTTGTGGGCGTTTCTCTCTCGCCCCCCCCCCCCCCCCACCACTTCTGTGTCGCACAGCCGGGAAGCCGCTGCCCCTTCCTCGCGGAGTGCTGCGGTGCGAGGAAAAGGGGGGGGGGGGGGGGAAGGAGGAGGAGGAGGAGGAGGGCGGGGGGGGGGGGGGGGGGGGGGATAGAAATTCCATCCCGGCTCCGCCGTAGGAAACTCCGCTGCTCCGTCACGGAGGGGGAGGAGCAGGAAATCCCCGGCGGGGTTGGGGGCGGGCACTTCCCCGGCTCGGAGAGTGTGGGGTGCCCCACCCCCACCCCCCCCCCCAACCCCCAATACGGGGGAGCTCAGGAGAGACCCCCGCCCTACGGGAGACCCCTTAGCTGCGGGAGACCCCTCCTCCCCCCTTCCCCCCATAGGAGATCTTTTCCATATGACCCCCCCCCACTCTATATAAGATCCTCACGAAGGAGACCCGCCCCCCCATGGGATCCCAACATAGGAGACCCCTCCCCATGTGGGATTTCCACGCATGGGAGACTCCTCCCCTCCCCCCCCCCCCCCCAAAAAAAAAAAAAAAAAAAAGAGACCCCATGGAGTCTTCGATATGAGATTCTCCCCCATATGAGACACCAATAGGAGACCCCCTCCCCATAGGAAACCCCTCCCCTTATGAAACCCCCCTTAGGAGACCCTCCCTGTATGTGACCCCGTGGTAAACTCCCATAGGAGACCCCGGCGCATATGAGACCCCCCATAGGAGACCCCATAAGAGATCTCCCCCAGGGGAACGCCCCACAGGAGACCCCTCCCCATGAGACCCCCCATAGGAGACCCCCTCAAATAGGACACAATTGGAAACCCCCATAGGAGACCCCTTGTGAGACCCCCAAATGAAACCCCCATAGGAGGCCCCACCCCGTGGGAGACTCCATACGATATCCCGTAGGAAACCACTCTAGGAGACCTCCTCCAACCCATATAAGACATCTTATGACACCCCATGGGAGACCCCGCCCCCCCGCCCCCTATAGAACCCCATAGGAGAGACCCTTATGGGAGACCCCACAGGGAGATGATGGGCAGGTGTCCTGGCCCCGCCCCCATTCCTCTGTAGCCCCGCCCCTCCGTCCTAATCCCCGCCCACTCCTCTTTGGCCCCGCCCCTCTTTTCGTCAGGTCCCACCCCCTTATCCTCCAATCAGCGCGCAGACGAGCTGTCACGTGACAGCGCGAGGCGTGGCAACATGAGACGGGCGGCGGCAGAGTGCGTCACGTGATCCCCGGCGGCTCCGCGGTTTCCTCCCCCGGAAGAACGGCGCGGAGGAGGGGGAGGGGGCGTGGCCAAGCGAGAGTGGGCGTGGCCTCCAGGTGTGGGCGCGGCCTCCAGGTGTGGGCGGGGCGCTTCTTCCGGAACGGGAAAGTGGCGGTGGGGGCAGAGAGGTGGGGGGTGTGACATGGGACACGGGGGGGGTGGGTCCGTGGGGGGGGGCAGGGGATATGGGGTTGGGGGGCTGCCTTGGAATGGGGGGGTGGTCTTGGAATGGGGGGGGTGCTGGCATGGGACTGAGTTGGGGGGGTATTATGGGACGTGGGTCTCGGAGGGGGGGTGTGGCATGGGACATAGGGGTCGTGGGTCCTTGGGGGGGGCGTGATATGGGGTTGGGGGGCTGCCTTGGAATGGGGGGTGGTCTTGGAATGGGGGGGGAGGGAGGAATGAGATAGGGCAGGGTTGGGGGGAGGGGGGATGCGATGTGGGATTGGGGGGGGTGACATGGAATTTGGGGGGGGGGTTGGCATTGGAATTTGGGGTGTGACTGGGGCTGTGGGTGGGGGGGGAGTGACATGGGAACTGGGGTCTTCGGGCAGCATGGGTGGTAGGAGTGTTGGGGTGGGGGGGGGCACAAATAACTGGAAGCAGTTTGAGGGGAGGGGACAGCGTGGGGACAGGGACAGGGCGGGGTGGCTTTGGCGTGGGGAGGTGACACAGTCAGAATTCAGGGTAATCAAAGGGGCACCGAGCCCAGAATCGGCCGTGGGGACAATCGGGGCACGGTGACAGAGGGGTCCCCGTGTTGGGGACCTGCGGTGAACTGGGGGCCAAAAAATAACCCCCGCCAGGGATGAGCTCAACCCCTTCCCCACAGGGACTGTGTCCTCGCTGCTTGTCACCTCCTTGTCAGCTCCTTGTCACCCAGCAGGTACAGTGCCTTGGGGGGGCGGGGGGGACACAACAGCCTGAGAGTGTCACCCATCCAGTGACATTCTGCGCCCCAAAATTAACATAACATCCCTCCCCTTGGGAGAAATGGGGCCGGGCTTGGTGTTATCCAGCCCTTGCTTCTTCCGGGACACCTTTATTAGGCTGCAATTATGCAAATGAGCTTGGGAATAGGACGAGCTCAATTAGCTGGCTTCAGTTAACCAGCTTTAATTAACCACAGTAGCTGAGCTGTCATTGTAAACGCCACTGGTGGTCCTGGGATGTGCCCCCATTCGGTGCCACCACATCTTAAGGGGTTCCCCATGATGATGGGTGACACTTTGGGGTTGTCACCACCCCTGTCCCATCCCTGTTTGGTGCCACCACATCTCCCATTGTGATGGTCAGTGACACTTTGGGGTTGTCACCACCCCTTCGTGTCCCATCCCCATTTGGTGCCACCGCATCTCACGCGGGTTTCCCATCATGATGGTCGGTGACACTTTGCGGTTGTCACCACCCCTTCATGTCCCATCCCCATTTGGTGCCACCACATCTCACGGGGGTTCCCCATCATGATGGTCGGTGACACTTTGGGGTTGTCACCACCCCTTCATGTCCCATCCCCATTTGGTGCCACCACATCTCACGGGGGTTTTCCATCATGATGGTAGGTGACACCTTGGGGTTGTCACCACCCCTGTTCCATCCCCATTTGGTTCCACCACGTCTCACGGGGGTTCCCATCACAGCAGTAGGTGACACCTTGGTGTTGTCATGTCCTGTCCCCAGCGTCACCATGGATCTCCTCGCCGCTGTGGGCTGTGCCAGTGCTGTGCTCCTGGTGGCAGTAGCCGTGGCACTGCTCGGGGTTGCCCATCACTTGGGGCTCCTCTACCAGCTCTTCCACAAGGTAGGGTATAAAATGCAGCAGAAAACACCAATTTCGGGGGGGTTGTTGTCCCTTATTTTCTAACCCCTCGCCCTCCTCACCACGCAGGTGGAACCCAGAAGCCCCCGGCACGGTGGCGAGCTGGTGGCCGATGTGCTGAAGGCTCACGGCGTCCGCTTCGTCTTCGCGTTGGCCGGCGGCCACATCTCACCCATCCTGGTGGCTGCTGAGAAGGTGGGCATCCGTGTGGTGGACACACGGCACGAGGCCACCGCCGTCTTCGCCGCCGACGCTGTCTCCAGGCTCTCGGGTACAAAAGGGGCAAAGGGGCCCAGTGGGCAACGCAGAGCCCGTGGGGGTTACCTTCCTCTTCCCTAAAGGATGAGGGGTTTTGGGGATGTCCCAGTTTTGTGGGGTCCCAGTTGAGTGGAGCACTCCACGGGTCTGTCAGTGAGAGATTTCTCACTGTTTATTCTCACCCCAAACGAATTTGGGATCTCCAGTGTCAGTAGGTTGAGGAGAGGTAGAGCTCATGACCAACACAATCCTCTTCCTCAAAGGTTGGAGGGTTTTGGGGGTGTCCCAGTTTTGTGGGGTCACACTTGAGCACTCCACAGGTCTGTCAGTGAGAGATTTCTCACTGTTTATTCTCACCCCAAACGAATTTGGGATCTCCAGTGTCAGTGGGTTGAGGAGAGGTAGAGCTCATGGCCAACACAATCCTCTTCCCCCAAGGATGGAGAGTTTTGTGGTGTCCCAGTTTTATGGGATCCCAGTTGAGTGGAGCACTCTAAGGGCTTTTTCATAGAGGGATTTCTCCCCATTTATTCCCACCTCAAACTAATTTGGGATCTCCAGTGTCAGTGGGTTGAGGAGAGGTAGAGCTCATGGCCAACACAATCCTCTTCCCCAAATGACGGAGGATTTTTGGGGCGTCCCAGTTTTATGGGGCCCCAGTTGAGTGGAGCACTCCGTGGGTCTCCAAGCAACGTCTTTCCCCCCCGTTTATTCCCACCTCAAAACGAATTCCCTCCCTCAGGTCGCATCGGTGTGGCCGTCGTCACCGCCGGCCCCGGTGTCACCAACGCGGTGACGGCCGTCAAGAACGCGCAGATGGCCGAATCCCCATTGCTTCTCATCGGGGGGGCGGCCGCCTCGCTCCAAAAGGTCTGTAGGGTGGGCACGCCAAGGGATTTAAACTCCCACCCCATACCCCACGATTTGGAGTGGGGTGTATTCTCACTCATTTTGGGGGGGGGTTCCCTGCAGGGACGCGGAGCGCTGCAGGACATCGAGCAGTTGTCTCTGTTTAGGACGCTGTGCAAGGCGTGCGTCTCCGTGCGCACCGTGCGCCAGATCGTCCCCGCGCTCCGCCGCGCCATCGCCACCGCACAGTCGGGGACCCCTGGTAACCATGAGGGGGTGCACCCCAAAGCCACACATCCCCTGCGTGGATTTAGGGTGACCCTCGCCCTCTGCGGATGATGCTTTGGGTTCTGTTGGTGTCGACCCCGCAACATTCGTTTTTTAGGGTCCCCTCGTTGCCATCCACACGTTTGGGACAACAAGGGGGGTACCCCAAAGCACCCCCTGCAGGGATTTAGGGTGACCTCACCCCCTGTGGGTGCCGGTGGTATTTTGGGGTGCTGCTTTGGGTGCCGTTGCTGTTACCCCAACGCATTCAGTTTTTGGGGTCACCCCCCCGTACCCCCACAGGTCCCGTCTTCGTGGAGCTCCCCATCGACGTCCTCTACCCCTTCCATGTGGTAGAAAAGGAGGTGGGCGGCCCCAAGAGTGCCCGGGGGCTGCGGGGAAAACTGGTGCAGTGGTGAGCACCCATCCCACCCTGACCCATGGGTGCTCCCCGTCACCCCAAAGGGCTGACGGACCCCAGAACGTCCCCTTTCTCTCAGGTACCTCCAGAACTACATCCGTAACCTCTTTGCGGGTGCCTGGGAGTCCCGGGACGTCACCCCGTTGCCCGTGAAGGTGCCATTGGCCACCGAGGATGAGGTTGGTTTTGTCCTACCTGCATTGGAATTCTGGGGATGATTCGGTTGGGTTTGGGGCCAGGGTGGGCTAGATTTGGGGATGATGGAACCGCTTTTGGGGGATGATCAAGCCAGTTTTTTTGGGATAGCTGAGCCACGTTTTGGGATGATTGCACCAGTTTTTGGGGACGATGGAGCCGCTTTTAGGGGATGGTTGAGATGTTTTGGGGACCGATCTGAGCCAGTTTTGGAGAGCTGCACTCGAGGTCCAAACAGAATGGGTTTGGGAGGGCAGTTCAGCTGCTTTGGGGGCTGAACTGAGCTGCTTTTTGGGGGGACGATGGAGCTCTTTTTGGGGATGACTGCACCAGCTCTGAGGATCCAACCAAGCCAGGTTTTGTGTCCATCAAAGCTGAGATTTGGGGCCAGTTCAGCCAATTTTGGGGGTCTGATGGAGCCGTTGTTGGGGCGGCAGGTGCAGCGCTGTGCGGAGCTGGTGAGCCGTGCCACAAAGCCCCTGGTGCTGGTGGGCAGCCAGGCCCTGCTGCCACCCACGCCGGCTGAGGAGCTCCGGTGAGTTTGGGGTCTGGGGACAGAGCCACTTTGGGGACAGATCAGCTGGTTTGGGAATGGAAGAGGTGGTTTGGGGACAGCTGAACTTCTTGGAGTATCATCTGTTTTGGGGATGGCTCATCCTGTTTGGGGATGGAGGAGCTGGTGTGGGGACAACTGAGCGTCTTTGGGTCATCCAGGCTGGGGACAAACTGAGTGGTTTGGGGTCAGAGGGAGTGGTTTGGGGTCAGCTAGCTTGGGGAATGATGAACGGGTTTGGGGTGGAATCGAACACTTCGGTGATGACTTTTGTGACCTTCTTGGGTTCCACCAAACCAAGCCAACTTTTGGTCCACCCATCCTACGTTCCAACCCAGCCCTTTTTGGGGTTAATCCACCTGCTTTCGGGGCACGCAGGGACGCGCTGGAAGCCCTAGGCATCCCCTGCTACCTCGGCGGGGCAGCGCGGGGGCTTCTGCCTCCTGAGAGCCCTCTCCTCCTGCGCCACAACCGCCGGGACGCCCTACGCGACGCCGACCTCGTGCTGCTGGCAGGTGGGTCCCCAGGGCTGGGATGGCATGGGGACACCCCACAGCATCCCTTCGTCCCCACGTCTCATCCCCTGTGTCTCCCCCAAAGGCTCTGTCTGTGATTTCCGCCTCTCCTACGGGCGTCTCTTTGGTCGTGGGGCCGTCATCATCGCCGTCAACCGGGACCGGGTGCAGCTCCTACGCAATGCTGACGTCTTCTGGCGCCCACGGCTCGCCGTGCAAGGTGACAACGTCCCCACTGCCATCCTCGTGTCCTGGGGGGACAGCCCCCCCCATCCCCGCTGCTGTCCCCGTTCCGTAGGGCGGGCGGTGGGGTTGAGGTGGGCTGAGAGGTTTATGGGGTCCAACAGAGCCACTTTGGGGTCCATCCAAGGCAGGTTCGGGGTTCAGCAGAGCTGAGGTTTGGGGCCATTTCAAACACATTTGGGATCCAACTGAGACACTTCTTCAGATCCAGCTGATTTGGGGTCCAACAGAGCTGGGTTTGGGGTCAGTACTACAGTCGAGTTTGCTGCCACTTTTGGGGGGCCCAGCAGAGCCAGGTTTAGGGTCAACTCAGCCTCTTTTGGGACCCAATGGAGCCGTTTTGGGGGGGTCCAACCAAAGTAGTAATATGGTGTCAAACGGAGCTGGATTTTGGGTGCAACTCAGCCAGGTTTGGGGGTCTGATGGATGCAATTTTTCTGTGGTGGATGGGGCGAACTGTGCGTTCTCTGCAGGTGACGCTGCCTCCTTCGTGGTGGGGCTGGCACGGCGGCTGCGGGGCTTCTCCTGCCCCACAGAGTGGATGCAGAGGCTGCGGGAGGCTGAGCAGCGCAAGGAGAGGGCAAACAGGTGAGTGCCCAACGGGACGGGGTGGGGACAGGGACAAGGATGGGGACGGAGATGGGGATGGGAATGGGGAAAAGGACAGGCATCGTGATAGAGTCGGGTTTGGGTACAGGGATGGGCTCGAGGAGGGGACAGGCATGGGAGTGGGGATCAGGATTGGGGTGTGGAGAAGCTTGGGGTCAGGGATGGGCATGGGGATGAGGACAGGGATGGAGACTGAGATGGGGGTGGGGACAGGGACAGGCTTGGGGACAGTGATGGGCTTGGGAAGGTGACGGGTATGGGGTTAGGGACAAGCACAGGCATGGGGACTGACTTGGGACCGAAATGGGAATGCAGAGAAGGATTGGTGTAGGGATAGGAATGGGTTTGGGGGAGTTGACAGGGATGGAGGATGGGGACAAGGACAGGCATCAGAACAGGGACTGGGTTGGGAGCGGGGCTGAGGACAGAGATTGGCATGGGGACAGGCTTGGGGAAGGTGACAGGCGTGAAGATGGGGACTGAGATGGGGATAGGGACAGGGATTGGCATGGGGATGGGGACAGGTTTAGGTTCAGGCATGGGGATGTGACGGGGATGAGGACACAAAGGGGGCAGAGTTGAGGACGGGCATCAGGATAGGGACAGAAAGGGATGGGACAGACATGGGGATGGGGACAAGGACAGGCATAGACCAAGATAAGCGTTGGGATGGGGACAGGGACAGCAGCTTCCATAGCTGGAGCGGGGGTCCTGTGTCCATTCTGGGGGGGGGGGGAGATCCCCATTTCGATTTCTCAGCTTGTTTTTGGGTGGGAAACCTCAGCCCCTTTCCGCTGTGAAGGGCTCCCATCCCATTTCCAACGACCCCATCTCCACTTCAGGGGCAGCCAAGCTCACCTCTTTGGGGGGGGGGGGTTCTCCCCAACAGGGAGAAGGCGGCGACCCCAACCCTGCAGCACCTGAACCCCATGGATCTGCTGTACCACATGGACGCGCTGCTGCCCCCCGAGAGCCTTCTGGTGGCCGACGGGGGGGATTTCGTGGGCACAGCCGCCTACATCGTGCGTCCCCGCCGTCCCCTCTCCTGGCTGGACCCCGGTGAGGACACCCCCCCAGCGCACTGTCACCACTGGGGACATGCGCACACCGCAGGGTGACACCAGTTGTGTCCACAGGCGCTTTTGGCACGCTGGGAGTCGGCGGTGGGTTCGCGCTCGGTGCCAAGCTCTGCCGACCCGAAGCGGAGGTACGGGGTGGGGGAAGGGGGTGGGGGGGAAAACGGGGACACAGCGTGGGGACGTGTCACTTGTCCCCTCCCCCGGTGTCACCTGCCAGGTTTGGATCATTTACGGTGACGGCTCGCTGGGCTACAGCCTCATGGAGTTCGACACCTTCGTGCGGCACAAGGTGAGGTGGCGGCGGAGTGGGGTCTGTGGGGAGGGGGGGGGGATGTGGGGGTGTTGTCCTCGTCGTGGGGTGTCACCTAGATGGGGGTGCTTTGTCCCCTGCAGACGCCTGTCATCGCGCTGGTGGGCAACGACGCGTGCTGGAGCCAGATTGCCCGCGAGCAGGTGGCCATGCTGGGCAGCAACGTGGCGTGTGGGCTCGAGTTCCTGGGTGAGTGCTGTCCCCGATGCGTGGGGGGGACAGGTCCCCTCATCTGGGGACGCTCAGTGGTACTGTGTCACTGAGGAGAGGGTTGGGCTGTGCCCGGTGGCACCGTGTCACCTCAGATTGAGCTGTGTCGCCATGTCACTCTGGTGGCACTGCTGTCACCCTGAGGATCAGGCAGTGCTTGGTGGCACGGTGTCACCACAGCATGTGCCATCCTGTCTGTCCCCATGTCACCCTGAGGATCAGGCAGTGCCTGGTGGCACAGTGTCACCCTGGCTTGTGCCATCCCTACTGTCCCCACGTCACCCTGGGGCACACTCAGCCACGCCTGGTGGCACAGTGTCACCCCAGATTGAGCTGTGTCCCCATGTCACTCTGGTGGCACTATCATCACCCTGAGGATCAAGCAGTGTTTGGTGGCAGTGTCACCCCAGCTTGTGCCGTCCCAGCTGTCCCCATGTCACCCTGATGGCACTGTGTCACCCCAGCTTGTGCCATCCCAGCTGTCCCCACGTCACTCTGGTGGCACTGCTGTCACCCTGAGGATCAGGCAGTGCCTGGTGGCACCGTGTCACCGCAGCTTGTGCCATCCCTACTGTCCCCATGTCACCCTGGGGCACACTCAGCCACGCCTGGTGGCACAGTGTCACCCCAGATTGAGCTGTGTCCCCATGTCACCCTGGTGGCACTGTGTCACCCCAGCTTCTGCCATCCTTTCTTTCCCATGTCACTCTGGTGGCACTGCTGTCACCCTGAGGATCAGGCAGTGTTAGGTGCCACTGTGTCACCCCAGCTTCTGCCATCCTTTCTGTCCCCAGTATCAACCTGAGGATCAGGCAGTGCTTGGTGGCAGTGTCACCCCACTACAGTGTGGGTGACAGAGCCCCTATCCCCTCCCCCCCCCCCCACACCACTGCAGATTACCACGCGGTGGCCGAAGCTCTTGGGGGCAAAGGATTCGTGCTGGGACGGTCGGACCGCGAGCGCTTGGATGCGGTGCTCCGCGCCGCTCAGGATCAGTGCCGCCGGGGACACCCCGTCCTCGTCAACGCCCTCATCGGCAAAACCGATTTCCGCGAGGGCTCCGTGTCCGTGTAGGGGCTGTGCCCCAAACGAAGCGGGGCACAGAGGCGTTGCTGTCGCGATGGGTCACCGGAGCGGTGCCGGTGCTGTGTCCCCACCCTGGGGACCCCCCCCCACCCTGCAATAAAGCAGCACTGTGTGCCCGCACTGTGCGCCGTCCATTTGGGATCCCCCCCCCACCCCAAAAAAGTGGCACTGCCACCCCCTCCACGTGACACCAATGCAGCCTGGCGGCGAGTGCAGCTTGTGTCCTTTATTGCTGGTGACTGTGACAAGGCGGTGGGCAGGGCAGGGGGGGGACAGGTCACACCAGCGTGGTGGGAGGGGACAGCTGTGTCCCCAAGCCCCCCCTCACCACGCTGGCATTGCTGCACCCCCCCCCCCCCCCCTGCCCAAGCGTTTAACACTGCTGGCTCAGCCCGGCCGGGCCGGTGCGTTCACATTCAGCTGGTTCCTGTAAGGCTAATACTGAGCAAGGCTGGTTGGGTTGGCTTTTTTATGGGGGGGAGGGGGTTCGTTTTAACCCCCACCCCCACCCCCCGAACCCACTCTTAACACTGGCGCTGGGTTTTTGTGGGAGGAGGGGTTGGGGGGGTTGGGGATTTGTTCTGCTGGCTGCAGTCCATCCGCACGCACGCACGCACACGAAGCTCGGGTAATAAATAAAGCTCAGCGCTCCCGTACCGGCAGCATCCCCCCCCCCCCAAAAAAAAAAAAATAAAGAAGGGGGGGTGGGACAAAAAATGGGGGTCCCCGATGCCGCTCAAGGGGATGGGAAGGAGTGCCGTTGCCGTCCTCAGAGCGGCAGAAATGGGGGAGGGGGTTTTACGGAGCCCCCCCCGTGGGCATTAGGGGGGGGTGATGGGGAGGGGGAACATTGTGCCCCCCCTCCCGCAGCCTGAGCGATGGAGGTCACGGACCCTTGTCAATACTGATTGTGGGGAGGGGGCACCCACGGAGGGAAGGGGACAAACAGGCACTTGAAGGCAGAATTTGGCCATAATAACAGGAAGCACGACCCCCCCCCCAAAAAAAAAAAATGGGAGCGTGGTTGCGCAGGGAAGAGGTGCAGCGGGGTTGGGGGGTGGGGGCGGCCACCCCAATGGGTCCGGGGTCCCCCAAAGACGGCGTCACCTTGTCCGTTGGGGTCCCTTCTGCTCGGCAGTGTGCAAATCGAAGGCAACGAGAGGCAAGTGCTTGCTTTTTTTTGGTCGCTCTCCCAACGGGTACCAGCGTCGCTCACCGGGACCGACGCTGCCGATCACAGGCAGACGTTGATCTGTTTGGCGAGCTCCCTCTCCAGGTCGAGGATGAGAGCGTCGAAGTCTTTGAGGTTGAGCCGAGGGCCGAAGGGCGCTTCGGGATCGTCACCGAGACCGAAATCGGCCACGAAGAGGGTCCGGCGGTGGTGAGCGGTCCCACCGGTTGTCACCTCGTCGTAAGCCCCCAGCTGGTGGCCGCAGATGCTCCAGTCGCCGGCGTAGCGGTTGCTGGGGGGGCTCTCGGGACCCCGGGGGCGGTGGCGGGCCACCACAGCCGTGTCCAGCAGGTCCAGGCGCAGAGGTGGCTGCCGTGGGTGGGTGGGTGGCACTTGGGGGGCCGGGGAGGAACGTGGGGCTGTGGAGAGAGAGCAGAGGTCAGGGGGTGTCGTGAAGACAACGGGGGAGGGGTCATCGGGCGCGGAAAGGTGACTTTGTTGTGGAGGGAGAGGGTGGAAAGGGGGAGAGGATAAATGGGGGGCTGGAAATTGGGGACCGTCCCCTGTTGTGGGCGGAGGGACCACGGGTTGTTTTGGTGGGGATGGTGGAGCTCAGAGCGATGGCAGAATTTGGGGGGGGAGGGGGGTTATGGAGAAGCTGCTGGAAAAATGGGGGGCTTCAGGCCTTCTTGAGGAGATGGGGGGGCCTCGATCAGATGGAAATGGGGGACACTGGGATTATGGAGAAGCTGCTGGAAAAATGGGGGGCTCCAGGCTTTCTTGAGGAGATGGGGCAGCCTCTATCAGATGGAAATGGGGGGACACTGGGATGGGGGGGGTATGGAGAAGCTGCTGGAAAAATGGGGGGCTCCAGGCCTTCCTGAGGAGATGGGGCAGCCTCTATCAGATAGAAATGGGGGACAATGGGATAACTGCTGGATGTGGGGGGAGCACAAAGCAGCTGGTGAATAACGGGGGGACGCTGGTGGCCTTTTTGTGCGGACAGAAGGACACAGGGGGGGCCACGGGGCAGACGTGTGGGGCTGGGGGGGCTACAGAAATGGGGAGCAGGGCGCCAGGGGACCCACATCGAAGGGTCAAAGCTGCTGCAGTGGGCTATGGGGCAGCACAGGAGCACCACAGGTCACCCCCCAAAGGGTGGGGGGTCACGGGTGTGTCCCCCCTCCTTCCTGCTCACCTGGCCAGGTCTGCAGCAGGTAGTGCAGCACCTCGATGTGCCTCTTGAAGTCGACGGCACTGGCGATGTCCTCGCTGTGGGCATAGCTCCTGGGGACGGCGGCGGTGCCACCACGCCGGGGTTCCTGGCTCTGGGTGAGCAGCACCGGCCCGAAACAGACGGCGATGTTCTGCGAGTTCATGCGGTTGAAGTCATGGAAAGAGGCCACCAAGCTGAGGTGGTCCAGGAGTCGTGTCAACGTGGCCTGGGGGGGGGGGGGGAACGACAAGGTGGCATCAGAGGGGATGTCCTTGGAGGTGACAGGTTCCCCCTGAGCTTGGGAAGCCCACAGCAGAGCTTTTCCAAGGGGAAACGATTGGCTGCAGGCAGTCCCCAGCGTCACATAGCAGAGGCTGGGGACACAGAAACCCCCCAAAACGCTCAGGGAGCATTTGAGGAGCAAGGTGACACGGGGACATGGGAAGTGACAACAGGACACGCCACGTTGCAGGTGTCACTGATGCAGAAATAAGGGCGGAGGGGCTGAGGGGCGGTGGGATCCCCCCCCTGCAATCCCTCCCCACAGCTGAGCTGAGCTGACAGCACCCACCTTTTCGACATCAGGCAGACAGTCGAGCAGCGTGACGGCATCCCGCTCAGCCGGGGCTGCTCGGGGGGGCCGCCTGGCCATGGCCTCCAACACAACGTGGTACAACGTCGGGGTGATGAGAGGAGTGGGCAGCTCCCGCAAGTAATCCTTCAGGATCCCTACGGGGAGAAAGCACGGGGTGGGGGGGGGGGACATCAGGGCGGTCTCCACGCGTGCTGGGGGCTGTGGGGTGAGCACTGACCCGTGATGACGTTGATGTCGGGGTAGAGCTGCTCCGACAGCGTCACGGCCGCGCTGTCCCTCTCGAAGGCGTCACGCAGCTCCTTCTTGACGGCAGCCGAACCGCAGAGGCGGTACAGCCCAACCACCTGAAAACGGGGACACCGTGACCGCGGTGACAACGGCGACAGCCGGGCAGACCCCCGATGGGTGTCACGAGCCCCGCTCACCTTCAGCCCCCGTTTCTCGATTTCGGCCACGCACTTCTGGATGAGCAGGGGCACTTTGGTGGCTGTTTTCTCCCTCTCCACCAGCTGGCCCAGCTCCACGCCGAAGACGCGGGGCTCGCGCTCGCCGGGGCCTTCCCACTGCTCCACCAAAGTGAACTTGGAGAAGAGGACGCCGCGAGGCTGCAGCTGCACCGCCAGCTGCTGGGCCCGGCTGCCTGCGGAGAGCAGAGCGGAGCAGTCGTGCCGAACCCACACCCTAAATCCCACCGACCCCAAAAGCGGAGCCCTCGTACGCACCCCGGAAGATGTGGGGCAGCACCACGGTGCCGTGGCAGCAGAGGCGGTTGCGGCAGGAGGAAGGGTCCCAGGAGAAGACGATCACTTTGAGCAGCTGCGCGCCCTCCAGCTCCAGGTTGAAGGTGTGGTTGAGGCCGAGGAAAGCCGCCTTGCAGGGCAGCAGGGCCGTGCGAGCCCGCTTGGCCGCGTCCACCTGCAGCACGCAGAAAACCTCCCGCGTTTCGGCACGCGGCGGCTTCAGATCCCGCACGCCGTACAGGTGAACGCTGACCAGCCCGGAGATGTGCTGCCCACCCCGGGGAGGATCCCCGCAGCTGTAGGGTCGGAACGCTGCCACGTCCAGCCCGCTCTCCCCATCCTCGGGTTCGGTGCGTGCCCCGGTTTTAGCTGGCAGCTCCGGCGAGTCGCCGTCGCTCAGGTAGCCGCCTTTGCTGGCTGCTTTGATCCGAGGCAGCGAGGCCACGCTCGTGTCCAAATGATAGCGGGAGATGACGTTGCTGGATTCCTTGCGGGCATCGGAAGGGGACGTGCCACCCTCCTGTCCCCTCGGACGAGGGCTGCGCAGGCTCAGCTTCCTCCGCAGCTCCGGGAGCTTCTTCATCTTCATGGATAGACGGCGCACGGTACCCGGGGACTTCACTTTGTTGAGGGAGCGGCCCTTCTTGGTGGCACCGGGGCTGGCGGGGGGGGATGGGGACGGGAGTCCTGTCCCCGAGCTCACGCAGGGGATGGGCATCTTTGCTGCGGGGAGAGAAAGGGTGAGCAGGCGGCTGGGGATGGCTGTGGGGTGAAGGGAGGGATTTTGGGGTGCTGGGATGCCATGCTGGGGAATAGAGAGGTTTGGGGGGGGGGGGTTGGGGGGGGTAGGGGGTTGGGGGGCAGCTGGCCTGGGGGCAGTGCTTCAGGGTCCTTGGGGGACAGGATGATACTGGGGATCCTTCCTTTGTGAGGGACAAAGGAGCAAAGACTGTGGGATGTATCTGGGAGAAGGAGGACTGATGAAAAAAGTGGGGTCCAGGAGATGTCCTGGTGACACGGTGGGGACGCCGTGAGGTCTGAAGGGGGGGGGGGGGTGACCCTGGGGGTCACAGAGGGACAGGGACTGTGGACACTGGGGGACAGGGAAGGAATGGGGATCACAGCAGCTGGAAAATGCCACCCTCGGGGACAAGGACAACAGGGATCATTGGGTTTGAGAACCTCAGGGGACCTCAGGCCTCACGGGGGACGCATAAAGAACAGAGGTGCTGCGGACACCGTGGGGTGCACAGGGGACACCCCCTGGGGTGATGACAAGGGGACCAGGGCCCACCACACACCACAAGCCTGGCTCCTGCCGGCAGCCAGCTCCTCCACGCCGCGGGCTCCAGAGCTCTCAGCCATCCCTTTGCCATCCTCCCTGAACGGCTTCGGAGGGTCCTCATCCTCGGGGATGGGGTTGTACCAGATCTCCCCCTCGCTGCCTCCCACTCCGACCTCCGTCTCGGTGCCTCCACCCGCCTCGTCCAGCCCCACTGCCTTCCCCGAGGACAGCACCCAGTGTCGGCTGCTCCGTTCCAGGCTCTGCAGGTATGCACCGTGCCCGGGGCTCCGACCGGGACCGCTGAGCTCCACTGCGTCCGCCTCCTCTTCCAGATCCGGGGGTTCCTCGCTGGGTGGATCCGCAGCGGACGGTGGGGTGCTGCTGCTGGCCGCATCCTGCTCGCTGGGTTCCAGCTCCTCCGGGGGGGCTTTGGGAGGAGGATGACGGCCGGAGAAGCGAGCCCAGTTCTGCCTGCGGGATGCTGAAGGCTCCGGGAACACTTCGGGGTCTGCCGATGGGTCAGGGCTGGGCTGGGGGTGCTCTGAGGAGGGAGGAAAGGGCAGGCTCAGCCCCCCCCCCCCACCACGTCTCCTCTCCTCAAGTGTCCTTCTGCCCGCCCACCCTCCTTACCCCAAACCTCAGCCAAGAGGGATTTCCGGTTGTTTACAGCTACACTGCCGCACTCCCACCGTCCGGGGGGGGGGGGGGGGGGGGGGGAGGAGGACAGGGCGGGGAGGGGCACAGCTGGCCCCTGCTGCACCCCAAGAGACCCGGGGCTGTACCTCAGTGGGGACCACTCTGCCTCCTGCATCCCAACTGCCAGACACATTGGGGGTGTCCTGAATCCCGATTCCCTGCAGCCCCCCGGAGTGCACTCTCTGATCCCATTCCCCCCCAACCCCCAGAAGACCCTAGGGTATGGGGGGGGTGGGCTCTAGAGGGGCAGGAGGGACACCAAGGTACAACTGAGGTCTCTTCCTTGAGGGACAGGGGGGATATGGGGTGACACTGGGGTCCCTTCCTTATGTGATAGGTGGGATCTGGGGTGATGGTGATACCTCAGGGGACAGGAGGGTCCCCAGAGTCATAATGGGGTCCCTTCCTTGGGACACAGGAGGGACCTTGGGTGATGAGGGTCCCTTCCTTGGGGGCAAAAGGGACTCAAAGTTGGTGGGGATTACTCGAGGGGGGAAGGAGGGACCCCAGGGTGGCACTGGGGTTCCTTCCGTAGGGGACAGGGGAACCTGAGGGTGACACTAGGGTCCCTTATAGAGAGACAGGAGGGACATGGAGGTGATGGGGTTCCCTTTGGGGACAGGAGGGACCTGGGGGTGACACTGGGGTCCCTTATAGGGTGATGGGGATCCCTCTGAGGACAGGAAGGACCTGGGGGTGACAGTGGCGTCCCTTATAGATGGACCCAGGGTGATGGGGTTCCCTTAGGGGACAGGAGGGACCTGGGGGTGACACTGGGGTCCCTTACAGAGAGTCCTGGGGTGATGGGGTTCCCATAGGGGATACAAGGGACCTGGGGGTGACACTGGGGTCCCTTATAGGATGATGGGGTTCCCTTAGGGGACAGGAGGGACCTGGGGGTGACACTGGGGTCCCCTATAGGGTTATGGGGTTCCTTCTGGGGACAGGAGGACCTGTGGGAACAGGAGGGACCTGGGGGTGACTCTGGGGTCCCCTATAGGGCGATGGGGTTTCCTTAGGGGACACGAGGGACCTGGGGGTGACAGTGGGGTCCCCTATAGGGCGATGGGGTTTCCATAGGGGACACGAGGGACCTGGGGGTGACACTGGGGTCCCTTACAGAGGGACCCGGGGTGATGGGGACAGGAGGGACCTGGGGGTGACAGTGGGGTCCCCTATAGGGTGATGGGGTTCCCTCTGGGTACAGGAGGGACCTGGGGGTGACACTGGGGTATCCTATAGGGTGATGGGGTTCCATTTGGGGACAGGAGGGACCTGGGAGTGACACTGGGGTCCCTTATAGGGCGATGGGGTTTCCTTAGGGGACACAAAGGACCTGGGAGTGACACTGGGGTCCCTTATAGGGTGATGGGGATCCCTCTGAGGACAGGAGGGACCTGGGGGTGACACTGGGGTCCCTTATAGGGTGATGGGGATCCCTCTGAGGACAGGAGGGACCTGGGGGTGACACTGGGGTCCCTTATAGGGTGATGGGGATCCCTCTGAGGACACGAGGGACCTGGGGGTGACACTGGGGTCCCTTATAGGGTGATGGGGATCCCTCTGAGGACAGGAGGGACCTGGGGGTGACACTGGGGTCCCTTATAGGGTGATGGGGATCCCTCTGAGGACAGGAGGGACCTGGGGGTGACACTGGGGTCCCTTATAGGGTGATGGGGATCCCTCTGAGGGCAGGAGGGACCTGGGGGTGACACTGGGGTCCCTTATAGGGTGATGGGGATCCCTCTGAGGACAGGAGGGACCTGGGGGTGACACTGGGGTCCCTTATAGGGTGATGGGGATCCCTCTGAGGACACGAGGGACCTGGGGGTGACACTGGGGTCCCTTATAGGGTGATGGGGATCCCTCTGAGGGCAGGAGGGACCTGGGGGTGACACTGGGGTCCCTTATAGGGTGATGGGGATCCCTCTGAGGACAGGAGGGACCTGGGGGTGACACTGGGGTCCCTTATAGGGTGATGGGGATCCCTCTGAGGACAGGAGGGACCTGGGGGTGACACTGGGGTCCCTTATAGGGTGATGGGGATCCCTCTGAGGACAGGAGGGACCTGGGGGTGACACTGGGGTCCCTTATAGGGTGATGGGGATCCCTCTGAGGACAGGAGGGACCTGGGGGTGACACTGGGGTCCCTTATAGGGTGATGGGGATCCCTCTGAGGACAGGAGGGACCTGGGGGTGACACTGGGGTCCCTTATAGGGTGATGGGGATCCCTCTGAGGACACGAGGGACCTGGGGGTGACACTGGGGTCCCTTATAGGGTGATGGGGATCCCTCTGAGGACACGAGGGACCTGGGGGTGACACTGGGGTCCCTTATAGGGTGATGGGGATCCCTCTGAGGACACGAGGGACCTGGGGGTGACACTGGGGTCCCTTATAGGGTGATGGGGATCCCTCTGAGGGCAGGAGGGCCCTGGGGGCTGCCCCCCACCCCCACCCCCCACCGCACAGCCCCGTACCTCTCTCTTTGCCGTCCGATTTCTTCCTCCGCGGACGATCCCGACCCCGTAACCGAGAAAAGGTCCTCCGCAGCAGCGGTTCCGCCATGGCCCGGCCCGGTTCGGTCCTACGCCCTCAACCGAGCGCGGTCCGGTTCCGCCCGCTCAGCCGGGCTCTTTTCCCTCCGCTCGGTTCCCTCCCTCCTCGGTCCGGTTCCGTCCCCTCGGTCTGGTTCTGTCCCCTCAGCGAGCCGGGCCCTGCAGCCTCGGGGCCGCCATCCCGAGCCGCGCATTCCTGGGATACCGCCGGGAGCGCTGCCGGGAGATGTAGGCCGCAAACCCCGGGACCCCCCCCCCCCCACCCCCACCCCGGTACCACCGGACCCCCCCCCCCCCAACCCCCCCCACCCCCATGGTAATGCCAGACCCCCCCCCCCCCCCCCCCTCCTCCTCCTCCTCCTCCTCCCCCACCCCGCCCTTCCCCCTGGGATGGATGTGTGCCCAGAGAGATGGGGAGCGGCGTGGTGGAATTTGGGGGGGGGGGAGGGGGGGCAATGGAGGAGGGGGGGATTGGGGGGTTTATTGGGGGGGTGGGGGGTGTTTATGGGGGGTTTAGAAGGGGGATTTGGGGGACAGAAGGGTGTTGGGGGGAGGGTTGGGGGTCTGGAGTTGTTTTCTGAGGGTTTAGAGGGGGAATTTGGGGGATTTGAGGGGAGTTGGGGGGATTTGGGGGTCTGGAGTCGTTTCAGAGGGTTTAGAGGGGGTATTTGGGGGTCAGAGGGGTGTTAAAGGGGTCTTTGGGGGGTCTTTGGGGGTCTGGAGTTGCTTTTGAGGGTTTAGAGGGAGAATTTCGGGGATGTGAGGGGTATTGGGGAAGATTTGGGGTGGCTTTGGGGGTCTGGAGTTGTTTTCTGAGGGTTTAGAGGAGGAATTTGGGGGATTTGAGGGGTGTTGGGGGGGCTTTGGGGTGGCTTTGGGGGTCTGGAGTTGTTTTCTGAGGGTTTAGAGGGGGTATTTGGGGGATGGGAGGGGAGTTGGGGGGTCTTTGGGGGTCTGAAGTTGTTTTCTGAGGGTTTAGAGCGGTTATTTGATGGTCAGAAGGGTGTTGGGGGGGGGATATGGGGGGAGTTTGGGGGTCCAGAGGTGTTTCTTGAGGGTTTAGAGGGGGTATTTCAGGGATGTGAGGGGTGTTGGAGGAGATTTGGGGTGGATTTGGGGTTCTGGAGTTTTTTTTCTGAGGGTTTAGAGGGGGAATTTGGGGGCCAGAGGAATGTTGGGGGGGATTTGGGGGGTCTGGAGAGGGTTGGGGAAAATCTGGGGGGGTATTGAGGGTATTTTGGTGGAGTTCTGAGGGGAATTTCGGAGTCAGAGGGGTAACTGGGAGTCTGTCTGGGTGGGATATGGGGGATGTTAAGTGTTTCGGGGGGGATATGGGGGGGACTTTGGGGGTCCAGGGGTGTTTCTTGAGGGTTTAGAGGTATTTGGGGGATGTGAGGGGTGTCTGGGGGGGCCTTGGGAGTCAGAGTGTTTGGAGGAAATCTGGGGAGGGGGAGTTATTGGCGGTCTGGGGGGATTTTTGGGGAGTTCTGAGGGGGGAATTTGGGGGCCAGAGCGGTAATTGTGGGACCTGAGGGTATTTGGGGGATCTGAGTGGGGTTTGAGGGAATTTGGGGTAGTACTAGGGGGTCCGGGGGTATTTTGGAGGGGTTTTGAAGAGGAAATTTCAGGGTCTGAGGAGTATCTGTGGGTCTGGTGGGTATTTAGTGCTACATGAGGGGTACTGGGGAAAATCTGAGGGGGCTTTTGGGGTCTGCAGGTGTTTTCTGGTCCTGAGGGGTTTGGAGGGGATATGGGAGATTGCGTGGAGGTCTGGGAGGTCTTTTTTGGTGAGTTCTGAGGGGGGATTTGGGGTATCTGGGGGGTATTTGGGGGTCTGGGTGTGTTTTCCAGGGACTGGGGGGGGGGTATTTCTGGGAGCTTTGAGGGGTATGTGAATGACCTGGGAAGTTAAATGGCAGCTTGGGGGCATTTTGGAGAGGCCCAGGGAGCATTGGGCCAGGGAGCCCAGGGTCAGAGGAGTATTTTGGGGGTGCCCACAGGGCTATTTTGGAGGGGCCTGAGGGGTATTTTAGGGACTCTTCAGGGTAGGTCAGTTTGGGAGATTATTTGGGGTTTTGGAGGGTATTTGTTATATATTTGGGGCCCAAGAACCCCCCCCACACACACACACACAGAAGACTCCAACACATTATCACCCATCACACCACCCTATGGGGAAAATGCTCTCCACCCCAAAACAGACATCGCTGCGGCGGGATCTCATTCTGCACACACATTTATTTCCCCTCAGGAACCCCAAAAGTTGCTGGGAGCATCCATCCCAAACCCCAAACAAGGACGTGCTGGAGCTTGGGAACCAAATCCCACAGCGCAGCGGGTCGGACGTGCCAAGCGAGCGGAGGTGAACTGGGAACACGATCTTGGGGTGGGGGGGTCCTCTCCACACGTGTGTCCCCCACACGTTTTTAGGGCTTCCCCTCACACGCCCAGGGCTGCCCCTCGCACACCCAGGGCAGCCGGCTGCTGCAGGGGTAATCGTACCACATCCCATCCACGCGCACCACCGCGCAGTTCTCCCGCTGCCCGCCGTTGGGTTCGCTCCGGTGCCACGAGCTGTGACAAAGCCACGGGATGGAGGGGGTGGGGGTGATGCAGTTTAGGCCCCTCCCGCCCCCCCATTTTCCCCCCCTGGTTATTCTTGTCACCTCGAGGCCAGGCTATACCTGCGTTCCCAGGTCAGGATGGATCCATTTGCTCGTTTCCAGGTGCCCTCGAGCTCTTCGTCCCTGATGCCGAGCCAGGAGGAGTCGCGTAGCGTGGTCTGGATGTGAGCCTGGGGTCGGCAGCGGTGTCACCCCACCCCCCCTCGTTACCCCCCCTCCCCCCAAAGGACCCTTGGGGACAGCAGGTCCCACTGCCAGGTAGGTCCCGATGCCGTATATACCCCGAAACACTGCTCTGCTCGATACCAGCGCAATCACTTCCCCAAGATGGGGTGGCTTGGGGGAAATTTGGGGTCTTTTGTTTGGCTAGGGGGCAGTTCAGGGGACAGACAGGGGTGGGGATGGCAGGATTTGAGGTTATGGCAGGATAAGGCAGGGTTGGGGGCAGCAGGATTAGGTATTATGGGGGGATTGGGGTTGGGGACATTAGGAATAGGGTTTGGGGCAGCAGGATTAGGGATTACAGGAGGATTGGGGTTGGGGACATTAGGAATGGGGTTTGGTACAGCATGATTGGGGTTGGAGACAGCAGGATTAGGGTTGGGGGCAGCAGGATTAGGGATTACAGGAGGATTGGGGTGGGGGGACAGCAGGATTAGGGTTGGGGACAGCAGGATTAGGGATTATAGCAGGTTTGGGGTTCAGGACATTAGGATTGGGGTTTGGGACAGCATGATTGGGGTTGGAGACAGTAGGATTAGGGATTACAGCAGGATTGGGGTGGGGACAGCAGGATTAGGGATTACAGCAGGATTGGGGTGGGGGGACAGCAGGATTAGAGTTGGGGGCAGCAGGATTAGGGATTACGGGAGGATTGGGGTTGGGGACATTAGGAATGGGGTTTAGTACAGCACGATTGGGGTTGGAGACAGCAGGATTAGGGATTACAGCAGGATTGGGGTGGGGGGATATTAGGATTGGGGTTGGGGACAGTAGGATTAGAGTTAGGGACAGCAGGATTAGAGTTAGGGACAGCAAGATTATGGATTACAGGAGGATTGGGGTTGGGGACATTAGGATTAGGGTTGGGGACAGTAGGATTAGGGATTACAGGAGGATTGGGGTGGGGGGACAGCAGGATTAGGGTTGGGGACTGCAAGATTAGGGATTTCAGGAGGATTGGGGTGGGGAGACAGCAGGATTAGGGTGGGGGGCAGCAGGATTAGGGTTGGGGCAGCAGGATTAGGGATTATGGGAGGATTGGGGTTGGGGACATTAGGAACGGGGTTGGGGACAGTAGGATTAGAGTTGGGGGCAGCAGGATTAGGGATTACAGCAGGATTGGGGTGGGGGGACAGCAGGATTGGGATTACAACAGGACTGGAGTTGGGGACAGCAGCATTAGGATCCTGCAACACTAAGTCTGTAATGAAACGTGGGTTATTCTCGGGTTTAAGGTCATTGTTCTGAAGTGTGAGGGTTAAAATTAGGATCAGAGCCCCTATGGGGTTTGGGTTACTTCAGAGTTTATGTTGTTTAGGGTCCAGGCCGTGTTAGGGTCCCACTGGGGTCTACGCTATCTAAAATCCTATATACAGGGTTCAGTCCAAGTCCTGTACATGTAAAGGGTGACGATTAGGACTGGGCAGAAAGGAGTCCCATCATTAGTGCTTAATTTAGGACTGCGATTTGGATTAGGAATTGGGACAGCGTTGGGTTGTAGGATTAGGGACAAGGGTTTGGGGTCACCTTCTCCTCGGGGCCGTCCACCTCCAGGAGCTGCGTCCCGTGGGCCGAGCAGAAACCCCGCGCGCTGTCCCACGTGTTTGATGTTTTGGAGTAGAAATAACATGATCCCCCGAAATAGGTCCAACCTTGGGGGCAAATGGGGCAACCTGGGGAGGGGGACACAAAAGGGTTACCCCAAATAGAGCTGTGAGACCCCATTAGATGGGGTCAGAACTGTCCGGAGTTGGGCTGGATTGGGATGAGGTTTGATCCTGTGTATTTAGGGTTATGCTGAGCCCCACTGGGGTTTGGGTTTAGCTTGAGTCCTGTGTATTTGGGGCTAGGGTTGGAATTTGGAGTTAAATTAGGGTTAGCTGAAGCCCTGTGTCTTTAGGATTGTGGTTGGATTAAGGTCAGGGTCCCACTGGGGTTTATTTAGAGTGAGGGCTGCACCAGTGTTAGAGCTAAACGAGGATGACCTTGAGTCACACAGATTTAGGATTAGGACTGGGTTAGGATTATTGGGGTTTGGCCCAAATTGGGGTTGGTTTAAGTGCTGTAGGGTATATTTGGGGTTAGTCCTGGGTTTAGGCTAGATTAGAATTAGGTTCAGTCCTATATTTTTAGGATTACAGCTGCATTAAGTGTTCAGACCCCATTGCAGCCTGGGTGCAGTAGCTTCAGCTGTGTCTGTTTAAGGTTAGGGCTGAGTTTAGGGTCGGGTGAAATCATTTAGGATTAGGTCTGGTTTAGGGTTAGAAATCCGTTGCAGTTCGAGTTCAGCTTAAGCCGTGTTCCTTCAAGGATTTGGGGCTGAGTTTGGGGCAGTTTAGGATTAGGTTAAATAATTTAGGACTAGTTCTGGGTTAGGATTAGGGCCCTTCTGCGGTTTGCATTTAGTTTAAACCATATCCTTTAAAAGTTAAGGCTGAGTTTGGGGCAGTTTGGGGTCAGGCTGAGTTTGGGGTGGGGCAGTTTGGGATCAGGCTGAGTTTGGGGTCCAGAAGTTTGGGGTCAGGCTGAGTTTGGGGTCAGGCTGAGTTTGGGATTGAATTTGGGGTCAGGCTAAGTTTGGGACAGGTTTGAATTGGGTTGAGTTCCGGGCAGTTTGGGGTCGGGCTGAGTCTGGGGTGTGTCAGTTTGGGATCAGGCTGAATTTGGGGTGGGGCAGTTTAAGATCAGGCTGAGTTTGGGGTCCAGCAGTTTGGGGTCAGGATAAGTTTGGGGTCAGGCTGAGTCTGGGGCAGTTTGGGGTCGGGCTGAGTCTGGGGTGGGGCACTTTGGGATCAGGATGAGTTTGGGATAAGGTTGAATTTGGGGCAGTTTGGGGTCGGGCTGAGCTTGGGACAGTTTTGGATTGGGCTGAGTCTGGGGCAGTTTGGGGTCAGGCTGAGTTTGGGGTGGGGCAATTTGGGATCGGGCTGAGTTTGGGGTCGGGCAGTTTGGGATTGGGCTGAATTTGGGATCGGGCTGAGTCTGGGGCAGTTTGGGGTCGGACTGAGTTTGGGGTGGGGCAGTTTGGGATCAGGCTGAGTTTGGGGCTGAGTTTGGGGTGGGGCTGAGTTTGGGGTGGGGCAATTTGGGATCGGGCTGAGTTTGGGGTCGGGCAGTTTGGGATCGGGCTGAATTTGGGATCGGGCTGAGTCTGGGGCAGTTTGGGCTCAAGCTGAGTCTGGGATTCGACTGAGTTTGGAATGGGGCAGTGGGATCAGGCTGAGTTTCAGGTGGGGCAGTTTGAGGTCAGGCTGAGTTTGGGGTGGGGCAGTTTGGGGTGGGGCAGTTTGGGGTCAGGCTGAGTTTGGGGCAGTTTGGGGTTGGGCTGAGTCTGGGGTGGGGCTGACTTAGGGTCACTTTAGGGCCGAGCAAACCCCAAAATATCCACAGGACGGGACTGACAGGCCCGCGTGCAGATGTCATCGCCGCTCCCGTGCACCACCCATCGGCTCCACTCGCGGTCCCCCACGTAGAGCATCACCGTGTGCTGCACGTTGTTGCCGTAATTGAAGTACAACCGGTGCCCGGCCAACGCCAACAGCCCTCCGTCCCCGCACTCCCAACGCTGCAGCATCCCGTCTTCCCGACACGGCCTCAACGTCACCACGGACAGATTGTGCCCCGTGGCCGCCGTGACGCACCGCCGCCGCTCCGCGTTCCACAGTCGGTTCCCCGGGAGCCACTGGAAGCGTTGGGCGGCCGCCTCGGGACGGCACGAGGCCGCCGACAGCTGCTGGCCCCTGGCTTCCACACACATGTTGTGAGCTCGGTTGTACAGCAGGAAGGAGCGGGATGCTGTGGAGGAGGTGGGGGTGAATCGGGGTTTGGGGATGGATGCGGCGTGGGGGATGATGTAGGGTTTGGAAGTTGGGGGGGGGGGGCAGGCGGGATGGGATGTGTACCCATGTTGGAGTTGGGCTGCGGCTTCTCTGCCTCGTCCAGGGCTGCGGTCAGGGCTGAGACTGTGGGGGAGAAGGGGAACTCTGAAAGTGGAAGGGGAGGGGGGAGGTGGAAGGACACCCCCTGGAGCCTCCATCGTCACCCCAATTCTGCCCCCATCATCTCCTAAAGTAGTGGAGAACACCCCCAACCCCAGCATCTGAACTCTGCCCCCAGCAACGTCCCTCAAAGTGGGGGGAGCCTGTATGGTGACCCCACCCCAAAACCCCAGCTCCCAACCCAGCCCCAACCTCGTTTCCTAAGGGTGGGCAGCCCCCGTGGAGCCCCTCAGCACCCCAACTCTACCCCAGCATTATCCCCCAAACTGAGAGAGCCCCTATGGAGGTCCTCAGCACCCCAACTGTGCCCCAGCATCATCCCCCAAACTGAGAGAGCCCCTATGAAGGTCCCTCAGCACCCCAACTGTGCCCCAGCATCATCCCCCAAACTGAGAGAGCCCCTATGAAGGTCCCTCAGCACCCCAACTGTGCCCCAGCATCATCCCCCAAACTGAGAGAGCCCCTATAAAGGTCCCTCAGCACCCCACCTCTGCCCCAGCATCATCCCCCAAACTGAGAGAGCCCCTATGAAGGTCCCTCAGCACCCCAACTCTGCCCCAGCATCATCCCCCAAACTGAGAGAGCCCCTATGAAGGTCCTCAGCACCCCACCTCTGCCCCAGCATCATCCCCCAAACTGAGAGAGCCCCTATGAAGGTCCCTCAGCACCCCAACTCTGCCCCAGCATCATCCCCCAAACTGAGAGAGCCCCCACGGAGGTCCTCAGCACCCCAACTCTGCCCCAACATCATCTTCCAAAGTTGGGGAGCTCCCATGAAGCCGCCCTCTTCCCCCAGCAGCCCCAGGATTGCATCAGCATCCCCCCCAGAATGAGAGAGCCCCCCCCAGAGCCCCTCCATTACCTTAACTCTGCCCCCAGCATCAACATCCCCCCAGAACGAGAGAGCCCCCCACAGAGCCCCTCCCAGCACCTTAACTGTGCCCCAGATCATCCCCCAAGGTTGGGGATCCCCCCATTGAACCCCGCAGACCCCTTACTCACTCTGCCTTGTCCCGAGGGAGAGGAGGAACACGTTGAGCAGCACCGAGACCCCCAGGGCCGCGGCGCCCACCAACAGCAGCCTGTCCTGTGGGCAGCTCTGCCGTGCTGGGGGCACTGAGGGAGGTGACAGTGGGACCCGATGGAGGCGGCAGGACCCCAATTTGGGCTGCATCGCTTTGTCCCTGTGGGACACCCACACCATACCTGGGGGGTCAGGTGAGTTCTTCTGGCTCGGCGCAGTGATGGGGGGATCCAGGGGCTCGTAGGGGTTCTCCTCCATGGGGTACAGGTCGCTGCAGGCTGCGGAGGGGACAGCACTCATGGGGGATCCCCTCCCCCCATCTCTCTGAGCATCATAAGGAAGGGTTCCCCCCAAAAGTGTCACTGTGTTGGGATCTCCCTTTGGGTGCTGGAGGCGGAGGAGTTTACCACAGGGGTCTCCCGTGGGCACTGGGGGTGGAAATGGGGGTCTCTTTTGGTGCCACCACCAAACCTGGGGGCCCCTCGTCAAGCACCTTAATGAGGAGTCCCCCCACCCCCCCCAAAGTGTCACCATGCTGACGACCCCCCCTTAGGCACTGGTGATGGGAGATAGGGCACTGGGGATGGAAATGGGGGGAGGGGGCCCTTTGGTGCCACCCTTCCTGGGGACCTCTTTTGGGGTTGAGGAACCCTTCTTGGTGCCACAGCCCATCCTATGGGGGACTCCCCCAAACCTCAGATCACCTCTGGGGGTCACCACTGCCACCCCCCCCCCCAGTGCCATGGTTCCCCCTACCTTTGTCCCCAGAGGGTCCTGTGCCCCATTCCTGCCCCTGCTTGGGCTGCCCGGATTCGATGTTGCCATACATCGTCCCCTTGTCACCGATGAGCTGTCCCCATGTCTGTCCCCACTGATAAGTGTTGAAAAAGGGGGGGGGGGGGCCGGATATGCCCCTCAAAGGGGCCCCCCAGTACCCACAGCTCTATCCCCACACCCCAGGGCTGGGCTGGAGATGACACTGCCCCTGACAGGGAAACGTGGGGAGAGGAAGGATGGGGGCACAGCCATAATGGGATCCAGGGATTGGTGTCCCTATGGCAGTGTCCCTATATCTGCAGTGCCCGGTGTCTGTGTGGTGTCCCCAGATCTGCCATGTCCCCACTGTCCCAACTGTCCCCGTGCCCAGGGAGCATCCACTGCCACCCCCAGGGTGCCCAAGATGTGACTGTGCCCAGGGTTCATCTGTTGCCATGCCCAAGGATGTCCCTTTGCCCTTGGTGTCCCCATGCCCAGCACATCCCCTGTGGAGCTGGGTGTCCCCAAGGTGACAGAAGGGGCCCTCAGGGTGGGGGGGAGGGGACAGGACACCCGCTGAGCCCTGCAGGAAGAGCTGGGTGCTATCAGCACCCGTCAGCCTCAGCCACAGCACCCCGCTATCGGGGTGAAGGGTGTCCTGTGGGGTGATGGGTGTCCCGTGGCTGCGCTGTATGTCCTGTGGTGTTGCCAGCTGTCCCACGGCCACGCTCGATGTCCCCTGGTGGTGCCACCATGGTGGTGCCAGGCGTCCCCAAGGGTCTCCCCACATCTGTCCCCGTGCCCTCCCCGTTACCCCCCCCCACCCCGCTTCCCATCCATGTGTGTCCCCGTGGCCCACGCTGTGGTGGTGTCACCCGGTGGTGACCGTCTCCATGTCACCTCGCACGTTTTACTCCCGCCAGACAAACAACGCTTGGGGTTCGTTTTTAAATAACAATCATTCAAACAAACAAAACAAAACAGAAAGAAAATATACAGCAGTTGTTCCTCCCCACTACCGCGGGGCCTCGGAGGATGGGGGGGGAGGGGATTTGGGCCAGTGCAACAGTGCAGGATGAGGGGGAAAGGAGGGTCCCTAGAACCCCCCCACCCCCCACCCCGTCCCCCCAACTTGGGGATAGCAGTGGGGGCAGTCCTGGGCAGGTGGGGAGTGCCGTGGGGCTGAGCCCCAGCTGGGGAAGCAGCCACAAAGAGGGGTGGGGGACCCCGGGGTGCAGAGGTAGTGCCAGGGGCAGCACCCGGGGGTCGTTGGGGTCCTTCAGTGCCATCCGGGTTCAGGTGGGGGGCGCGGAGGAGGGCTGGGTCGGGTTGGGGCGGTGCCGCAGGGTCTTCTCGTCCTCCTGAGGAGAGAGGAGACATGTGGGGGGCACTGGGATGGGGACACTGAGGTAAGAGACATCGGGATGGGGTCACCAAGATGGGGACCACCAGGACACAGACACTGGGATGGGGGATGTTTGGGTAGGGCCATCAGGGTGGTGATACCAGGATGGGGAACCCCCAGGATGCCCCATTTCTGGGATTCTCCACAACCCGGGGACAGATCTTGCCCCATGAACCCCCCTGTACATGGGGTAAGGGCACCCCAAGCCTGAGGTCACCCCATTTTGTAGGGTCTCTGTGGCCAAGGGCACTCACAGCCTCCATCACACTGGCTCCGGGCCACTCGGTCGGGGCGAACGTCTCCTCCTCACCCCGCGACAGCTCCGGCCCCTCGTCCTCGTACTCGGTGAGGTAGTCAGACTCCTCTAAGGGAGCAGAAAGGGAAGGAAAAGAGGGTTTAGGGCCTGGATGCAGCCCCCAGCCCCACATGGTGAGATAGGTGCTCACCATCTGCATATGCATCCGACGGGTAGGGCTTGGCGGGCTCAATGCGGGAGATGATCTCTGCCAGGTCCGTGAAACCAGCACTGGGGTATGTGAGCACCTGTAGGGGGGGGAACAGGGGTCCGTGAGATGTAACTCCCAAATGGGAGAGGGGTGAGGATGAGGGATGCAAGAAGAAATGGAGGTCCGTGAGACAAATGGGACAGGAGCGAGAATGGGGGACGTGAGACGGGTGATGGGGTGGAAGGGCGTAGGAGGGGACAAAGAGGGACAAAAGTTGCTCTGGGGATGGGAACAGAGGGGACAGGTGGAGAGGAGTGGTGTAGACCAAGGGGTAGGAGGATGGGTGCCGTGGGACAGGTCTCCATGCCACTCCTGTTGCCTGGTGCCATCCTACTCACGTCCATGCGTCTGCTCTCATAGAAGTCAGCTGAGCGTCGGTCCTTCACCATCTTCTCAATAATGTTCCCCTGGTTCCAGCTGTTGAACACCATCTTGCCGTGCTCGTAGCCCACATCCTGTGGGGAGAGGGGCCACAGCCCATTGGTGGCTTGGGTATGCTGAATGATGGCTTTGGGCAGCTCAAAGAATGACCCAAGCACTCAGCTGATGGCTAGGGCATCCTAGGACGTTACAACCCATGGTACAGGGGACCCAGCTTTGGCCTGGGACACCCAAACAACGGCCAGGAAATCTTAAATGATGACCTGGGGACCAGGAACAATGACCCAGGCACCTAAAATGACGGCGAGAATGCTGTAGTGGATGGCTTGGGCACCACAAATAATGAGTCTGGGCAAGCCCGGACGATAGTTCATTCACCACGTTAATGGTCAGAGCACGCAAACGATGGCTAGGGCACTCAACTAAAGGCTAAGACATCCCAGTCAGTGGCTGGGGAACACCAAAAAACAGCCAGGATATCCCAGACAACGACCTGGTGTACCTTGTTAACGGCCAAGGCACCCAACCCAATGACCTGGGCACTGTAATTGATGGTTGGGGCACCCAACGTGTTGCTCGTTGATGAAACCTGACGACCAGAACACTCAGCTAACGACCTGGGTCCTCAACAGATGGCCAGGACACCTTAGTTCATATCTGGGCACCTCATTAGTGGCCGGGACATGCAATTGATGAACAGGACACCCCAAACGATGGCTGAAGAACCCCACCAACCCACGATGTGGGGACATCCCATCGACGGTCCAAAGCCACCCCGCCACAACCTCCTCGTTCCCGACTCACGTAGATCTCGTCGAACTTGCCGAAATCCATCGTCTTGAAGCGGTCGATCGGGGGACGGATGTACTCACAGTACGAGCTTGACTTCACCACCTCCAGCTGCCGCACGCACGACACGTATGCCAACCGCGACTGGATCTCCGCCATGTCGGGCACCTGCGAGGTTGGGGCACTAGGCGCTGTCCCCATGAGCTGTCCCCTCCCCCCCCCAGTCCCATGTTCTGTTCCCCCCTCACCTTGACTTTTTCAGCCCAAGGGTTGAGGCGTTTCCAGAGCAGCCACCAGCCCGACAAGCTGTCCCCATAGTTGCACAGGTCCGTCTCGTCCTGGCTGCCCACGTCGATGGCAATCACTGTCTTGGCACCCAAGTTGCGGGCGATGTCAGCTGTAGGGTGGGGGAGAAGGAAGATAGGTCCGCAGCGCCGTGGTTCCCCCCCTCCACCCCCACCATGAGAAGTGGTGGCACAAGCAGAGCAGAGTGAAGGATCATTCCAACTGTGGGCCAGACGGCGAAGCCAAGCAGTGTCCCGCGGGCGTTGGATTTGGGGGCGTGACGTGCTGGTGGAGAGCACAGCAGTGAAGCACATGGAAGGATGCAGGCAAGCTCCCAGTGCCAGGGACACCAGGAGATGATGCGAGGTGGACGGGGATGGGTTGAACGGGGATGAGTTGAACAGGGAGGGGGGATAAAGGTGCCTCAGGGGGACACTTGGAGCTGAGAACATTAAGATATGATGACGTAGTGGGGAGGAAGCTGTTTTGCTGGATGCTCCAGAAGAGCACTTAAGATGCCAAAAAACATGACCCAGGATGGCTGCACGGAAAGGAGCAGAGATGCCCCAGGAGGGCATCCAGCAGATGGCGTAGGACAGAGGGAGGTGGCACATGAAGGACACAGATGTCCTGGGGAGAACATGTGGTGTCCAAGACACCGTGAGGTGGTGGGAAATGCTGCACACAATACGAAGGGCATCTGGTGCCGAAGACACCAAGAGAAAATGGATGGTGTCCAGTGAAGGACAGAGATGCTCAATGAGGGCACCCAGTGCGAGGGACACCTAGAGATGATGCAGCATGAAGGGAGGTGGCTGGCACGTGAAGAAGGATGGAGGTGCCCTGGGAAGGCACATGGAGATCAGGACAGGACAATGCAGGTTGGATTGAAGTGGAGAAGGAGTGCAGGAGAGCACCCAACGCCAAGGACACCAAGAGATGATGCAACACAGAGGGATGTTTTTTGAGTGCCAAGGACAGTGAGAGGACACCTAAAGCGAAGAGAAGATGCAAGATGAAGGGCTGCATCCTGTATGCCACCATACATGAAGATATTCTTGGAAGCAGAGGACAACAAGACCCAGTGCAAGATGGACGGATGCCTTTTGCACAGGAACAAGAATGAAGATGCCCCAAGAGGGGATCCAACACTGAAGACACCAACAGGCATCTCAAAACGAGGTGGGACAGCCCAAATCCAGCCTCAGCGCTGCCTTGAAGAGCATTGAAGCCCCATCCCATGGTGGCCACATGGCCCCAACCCATCTTCCCACCACTGGGGCTGGACACGGTGACCGAAAGCCAATCAAGATGGACGGACACTTTTTGCACATGAATGAGGATGAAGATGCCCCGAGAGGGCAGCCAACACTGAAGACACCAACAGGCAACTCAAAACCAAGCAGGACGACCCAAATCCAGCCTCAACGGTGGCTTGAAGAGCACTGAAGCCCCATCCCATGGTGGCCACGTGGCCCCAACCCAGCTGCTTGCCACCAGGGCCAGACCCGGTGAGGGCGGTGGGATGCTACTTGCCTGGCAGGTTGTTGATGTAACCCCCGTCCATCAGCAAGTTGCCATCCTTGGGGTCGCAGAGGGGCGGCAGGTACCCAGATAGGGTCATGCTGGCTCGCACATACCGCCAGAGCGAGCCTGCACCGGCAGGGAACAAATGCAGTGAGCATGGCTCGCCCCGTGCCTGCCTGAGCCCCCCAGGGGGCTGCCCCTCAGCCCTGCCCTTGCCCAGGGATGTCTGCACCCCACGGGGGTCCAGTGGGCACCCGTGGGTGGCGGAGGGACCGTTTGCAAAGCTCCACCTGGAATGGGATACGTGTGGGTTTTGATTGGTTTTCTTGAGGAAGAACAAAAAAACAACAACAAAGGAGCGTTTCTGGAGGGGCCGGTGGCCCCAGTGAGGGAGATGCTGACCTGGGACATTGTTAACATAGCAGCCGTCCACGAGGTAGTGGCTGTCCTTGGGGTCGCAGAGTGGAGGCAGGTAGGGGGTATAGGAGGCACTGGCTCGGATGTAACGCCAAAGACTGCCTGCCAGAGGGAGAGGAACTGTCACGGGCATGGGGGAGGGGACGGGCACGAAGCCCCGGGTCGGGTGATGTGATTTCAGCACCAGGTGGGGTAAGCACTTCGGGCACGCTGGGATGGGGAAGGGTTAAGGGCGGTGAGCAGGGATTAGCTGGTGTTAGAGGAGAGGGTGGGGAGAGAGCCAGGCTGCCTACAAGCCACCGCGTTCACCCCCGTGGACGGCTCAATGTCCCAGGTGAGCTCTGGCACCAGGCAAGGATGAGGGGCAGCCACCGCACGGTCCCCACCACCAGCACCCCACCGTGACATCCCCATCACCACCACTGCATTGCCCCCCACCACTGCCACCGCACAGACCCCACCACCATGGTGGTCCTCATCATGACATCCCCGTCACCGTCACCACATTGCCCCCACCAGCCCTGTGCTGTGCCCAGCAGGACAGTCCCACACCCCCATGCTGTGAGTGTTACTGGGGTTAGTGGTGAGCAGAGGTGTTAAGAGATGTGCACACTGGGGTGGGCTGCAGCTCTGCACCCCAATTCTTTCCCTGTCCCGATGTGGGACGTGGGATATTGCCATACTCTGGTGTGAAGCTGAGCTTTGCTGGCCACTGGCCACCATCGTCCAGGTGACAGTGACAACACTTTTGGGGTGCCAGTGAGGAGATAACGGTGGTGCCAAAGAGCATCCCCAATTCTCTGGGGGGGCTCTTACCATCCGTGTGCACCCGCATGGCTGAGGCCGTGATGTCTGTCGTGACGTTGAAGTAGGGAAGCCAAAGGTCCTGTGGGAACAAGATGGGGTGGGTGACATCGTGGGGACAATGGCGGTGAGGTGGGGGTGGGGGGGATGACAGCTGGGGGTACAGCCCACCTCGATCTGCTTGTCCTGGAAAACCTTGTTGATGCTTGCATTGAAGGCTGAGCCCGAAAACATGGAGGTGATGGGGTAGGTAAGGTCCAGGACGGTTGCAAACACCGAATTCATGCACTGGAGGGGGAGGAAGAGGAGGAGGAGGAGAGGAGGAAGGAGAGGAGAAGGAGGAGGATGAAGGAGAGGAGAAGGACGAAGGAGAGGAGGAGGAGGAAGAGGAAGGAGAGGAGAAGGAGGAGGACGAAGGAGAGGAGAAGGAGGAAGACAAAGGAGAGGAGAAGGAGGAGGACGAAGGAGAGGAGGAGGAGGTGGACGAAGGAGAGGAGGAGGAGGAAGAGGAAGGAGAGGAGGAGGAGGAAGAGGAAGGAGAGGAGGAGGAGGAAGAGGAAGGAGAGGAGGAGGAGAAAGAAGAAAAAAGGAAAAAAATGAGTGAAGGAGGAAGAAGAAAAAGAGGAAGAAGAGGAAAAAAAAGAGGAAGGAGATGCTTTAGAAACACCCAGTCTGAGTGCCCACAAACTGCACACATGCCCACCTGGCTGGGGGTGGCACCCACCTTGGCCCACTCGCGCGCCCGCTGCTTGGTGCGCACCGCGCTGCGCTCCTCGGCGTACAACGCGCCGATGAAGGAACCAATGGAGGTGCCACCAACCATGTCAATGGGGATCCCCGCCTCCTCCATCGCCTTGATCACCCCAATGTGGGAGCAGCCCCTGCGGGAGGACAGGAGACAGGGTGGGAAAAAGAAAAGAGGGATGAGAGTGGTCACGGGGCACGCAGCCCACGGGGTCACACATCCTACCACGTGGCGCACCCACCTGGCTCCGCCGCCACCCAGGACGAGGGCGATGGTGTTGCCGGTGAGCACCCGCGCCAAGCGGGAGAAGTCACTGTGCCGGTCGGCGCTCTTGGCAAACACCTTCTCATACATCTCCCTCTTGGGGATGGGGAGCAATGGGTGATGACGGCAGCAGAGCCATGGGGGACACTCGGGTTGGGGATGCGCCGTGGTGGCACCTACCAGCTTGGTGGGGCTGCGTCGGGAGAAGACGCGGCGCGGACACTTGATGTGCAGGTGGCCCGAGCACCAGCTCCTCATGTTGAGCCACTCAACGGTGCGTGATGGGCTGGGACCATCCTCCCGGTGTAGGAGGACCAACTGCTTCAACGCACGCACCGCTGTGTTCTCCAGCATCTGCTCCAGCTGTGGACGACACCAGCAGCTTGGTGTCGGGTTGTCCACATCACACCCACCCTGTGTCACATCAACCCATTTGGCGTTAGGTTGCCACATCGTGTCCACCCCATTTGGCAGTGGGTTGTCGAGGTCATGCCCACTCAGTCTTGGCGTTGGGTTGTCCAACCACATCATCCATTTAGCACTGGGTTGTCGTGTATGCTCCGTTTGGCATTGAGCTGTCCCTGCCATGCCCACCCAGTTGGGCTGTCCCTGCCACGTCCACCCCATCACACATCCCTCACCTCTCCCAGTGCTGGCTCCTGGTCACCCAACCCAACGATGAGGATGCAGTCCGCCTGCCGGATGCAGCGCACGGTCCACGGTGTCAGAGTGCAGTCGGTTTGGTAGAGCACGATGCGGTGGATGTCTTCTTGCTGGGCCAGCCAACCTGACAGGCGGTACTCGTGGATACTGCCAGGATGGAGGAGACAGATGGTGGGATGGTGTTGGAGCACTGGGGATGCCCCTCCTGCTGGGAGTTACCTGTCCAGTGCTGAGGAGCCAAGTCGGGCACGGATGATGTCACTGGTGAGGAGCAACGTGGGACCTGGGAGAGGATGGGGTTGCGGTCAACCACAGCGTCATGCCGCTGTGCTCACCAGCAAGCCAAAGCTGCCACCATTTGTGTGGCCACCACGATGCTACAGGGCTCTAGTCACCAGCGTGACATGGTTGCCATTATCTGCGATCACCAACAAGCCACAGCCACCACAGCGGTAACCATCTCCACCTCCAAGCCACGCTCACCATGATTGTGTGGTCACTACCACACCATTAGGATTCCAGTCCCCACCAAGACCTGACTGCCATCGTTGCGTGGCCACCACAACGCCATGGGATTCTGGTCACGACAAGCCATGACCACTGGTCGTGGTCACTGCTGTGCCACGATCACCGCCGCACCACAGCCACCTCCACCCTGTGGCCACCGTGGTGATGGCTCACCGATGGCATTCAGCGCGTGCTTGAGCTCCAAGGTGAAGGCGGCCGTGGGCACGTCGTCACACACCGGCAGCACCGCCACGGTCGACAGGTTGCTGGTGGGGTTGGTGGGCTCCGAGCTGGAGGCCATGCCCAAACCTGAGCCTGCAAGAAGATGAGGTGATGTGGTGGGAAAGCCCTTATCTCCTTGTCCTCATTGTCCCTCGTCCCTTTGGGACCCACCTGCAAAGGGTCCGCGGAGCTGCTGGAGGTTTCCCAAGATCTTTTGGCTCAGGAGGTGGATGAGACGGGTGACAACCTGTGGGACGAGGGAAGGGACAGCCATCAGGGCAGGTTCCTGTGCCAGAGACACGTCGGCACCGTGGAGCAGGACCAGAAGAGTACCCCACATGCATTTTTTGGGTGCTGTCGTGACTAGCACCCATCCTTGGGGACATTGGAGAAGATCCCCGAAGGGCACCAGTTTTAATCACTACTTTAATTCCTTAAGATGGTTTTAACGAGCGTCAGCGGCACTAGTTGGGATGCCAGACGTGCTCCTTCCCAAGGAAGGACGTGCAGACCCTGGGACGGTCATCACCAACGTGGCAGGTTTTCAGATTCCAGCAGCAAGATCGAGCTGTGGACACCACCAAACCAGAGCCACGTCCACCCCAGGGCCACCGCTGTGCTGCACACACCAGCACCTCCCCAACCTCTAAAACCTCCTCAATCTTTGAGGCATCGTGGTTTCACCTCGGTGTTACACGGCTCAACCCTTCCCTGTTTTGCTCTCAGATAGAGTGGATCCATCCCACTCACCCATCCACCTGTGGGCACACGGTTGAGACTCCCAGCCCAACCCAGTTTGCCCCCCACGGCGGGGCAGGATTTTGGCTGTACCTGAGGGTACCGACGCTTTATGTTGTTCAAGGTACCCTCGGGCAGCTTGGCCAGCTCCGTGTCCCGGACTGCGTGCACCGTGGTGGCACGGGGCTGCCGGGTAAGCGCTTCCACCTGGAGAAAATAAGACATAGATCAGACACGACACCAAGACGTTGCCTCCCACCCCCTGCCCAGCACGGCTCTCACCACGCCGATCAGGTCCCCGCGGCCATACTCCCCAGTGAGCTCCTTTTTGCCGCTGCCCTTCTGGATGACGGAGCGGAGCCGCCCGTTGAGTGCGATGTAGGTGCAGTCTGACTTGTCACCCTGCCTGGTGACACCAAAGGGACGTCAGCCCCCCCCTGGTGGGGTCCCCATGGAGCCATGGTGTGGGTCACCCACCTGTAGAGCGCCCGGCCGGCTTCCACCGCCATCCAATCAATGGCGAAGTCCATTTGGCGCACGAAGGGCGACATGCGGGTGACCACGGTGTGTGCGACGCTCAGCACCACGCTGGGCTGCTCCCGCATGATCCTACGGACCAACAGCAGCTGGGGAACACGGTGGTGACCCCAGGATAGTGCCACCATAGGTCTTGAGCTGCGTTCGCCCGATCGTTGCCCCAAATCCGCCCCCGACTTTGTTAGGGCTGAAACTCACTCGTAGAAGTCTGACTTGGAGATCTTGAGGAAGGTACAGTCGCGGTTGGCCTTGATGGTGAAGATGAGGGGCTCTCCGGTGAGCACGGCCAGCTGCCCCACCATCTCACCCGGCTGTGTCAGGAAGAGGCAGACGTCCTCCGCCTTGTCCATCATCCTCTGGTAGACGTGTAGGCAGCCCCACAGCACGAAGTGGAGGCTCACATCCTGTCAGAACCGTGCTCCATCACCAGGACTCATAGGGCAGGGGTAGGAAGAGCAGCACCCCATGGAAGCATGGGGTAGGGGGAGCGAGACACTGCACCGTTCCCCCAAAACCCAGACCTACTTGGTCCCCTTGACGGGCAATAACCGTTCCAGCTTTGGCGTGATGAAGTGAGACGCGGTTGTTGAGCAGAGAAGGGTCCTGGAGGGAAGAAAGGCATCACACAAGGTGATGGGGGCCATGAAAAAGCCAAAGGGGGGTCACCAGGAGGTGACAGGGGCCATAAAAAAGCCATGGGGAGCGACCACGAAGTGCTGTGGCCATGAAAAAGCCACAGGGAGCCACCACAAGGTACAAGGTGATGGCAGACTACCCCGAGGCCCCAGGATCCGTTCTCCACTGGTGGCCTCACCTCCACCTTCATTAGTTTGACCAGCTCTTGCTTGGCAACCTCAAAGTTGGCACTGGTTTGGCGGCCCTGGTAGGGCTCGAAGGGACAGTCAGCTACAGCTGGCTCATCCTCACAGCTGTAGCGGTAGATGCCTGACGGCTGCTCTTCCACCGTCACCGACTTGCGTTCCTTGGGCTCGTGTGAGATGGACTGCAAGGACAAGGAACAGCTCCGGCGCTGGCGCTGGACCGAGTGTGAATTTAGGAGGATGTGGTGGACCCACAGTCTTACCCGGGAGAAGGCAGCCAGGGGGCTGGTGCTGTCCTCCTGCAGAGATACTGAGATGCGGCCGCGTTCGTAGGCCATGTCAAAATCAGAGCGGGGACCCTTCTGGATGCCTGTGTCCCACCAAGGGAGGAGAAGGGGTGGTCACTGGCAGCCCAAGGTGGGCAAACATAGGCTGGGAGAACTGGGGTGAGAGCATGCATGAGGCTGAGGAAGGGGGAAATGCATAACACAGGGCAGGTGCACAACCCCATGGGGGGACACACGACCCAATGGAGGATGGAAACCCCCTGGGGGGACACCCAACCCCATGGAGGATGGACAACTCCACTGGGGGACACACGACCCCACGGAGGATGGAGAGCCCCATGGGGGGACACAAGACCCCATGGAGAATGGACAACCCCATGGGGGAACACACAACCAAGCCTAAAGGGACCTCTATTTTCTCCAAGCCCCCACCCACCAGAGATATCCACCGGCATAGAGATGCAGCGGCTCAGCAGCGGTGGCACAGGGGCATCCAGAACTCCGGCTTTCAGCGGCTCATCTGCGGGGACAGACGGCTGTGAGCCCTCTCCTGCTGCAGGGCGGGGGCTGGGGAGGGGGGGTCTTGGACCTTACTCAGCTCCGTTGGCTTCTCCCTGCCCTCCTCAGCAGTGCCGAGCCCCCGCCTGCCGTGGGGGACAGGGCTGGTGCGGGTGGTGTGGCCGGGCTGCAGGAAGAGCCGCAGTGGCTGCATCTCCTGCAAAGGGACGAGGATTGGGGTGCAGCCAGGACACTTCTGCCCCCACCGTGGGGGATCCCGGTTTTCAGCCCTCCCCCCTTCCACGCTTACATGGCTGAAAAGCTCATTCGTCAGCCCCAGGTAATTGTGCAGCGCCAGGAAGGTGACGCGCTGCAAGCGTACCATGATGATCTGCGGGGACGAGGAGGTGTCACTGTCCCCTGCTCGTCCCCGGGGACACCCTCACAGGGTCAGGCTCACCTGCACCACCCGAACCAGGCTCTCGGGGTATTTCTCAAAGACAGCAGAGAAAGCTTCAACTGGTAAACGGAGAACCGTCGAATCCTCCGCCGCCCGCGCGCACACCGTCCGGTACGGTCGCTGGTGGCCCTAGGGGACAGCAGTGGTGGCAGTGTCATTGCTGTCCTGGCAATGAGTCCTGGCTGGGAAAGGGGAAAGCAGGATGGTCACAGGGTCAGGGTAGTGCAGACTGGAAACGGTGATGGTTGGGCTGGGGTCGGCTGTGGTTGGGTTTGGGATAGGGGATGGCCATGGTTGGGTTAGGGGATGGCCATGGTTGGGTTTGGAGATGGTTGTGGTTGGGTTTGGGTTAAGGGATGGCCATGGTTGGGTTTAGGGATAGCCATGGTTGGGTTTGGAGATGGTCATGGTTGGGTTTGGGTTAAGGGATGGCCATGGTTGGGTTTGGAGGGGTTTGGGGATGGCCATGGTTGGGTTTGGAGATGGTCATGGTTGGGTTTGGGTTAAGGGATGGTCATGGTTGGGTTTGAGTTAAGGGATGGCTGTGGTTGGGTTTGGGTTAAGGGATGGTCATGGTTGGGTTTGAGTTAAGGGATGGCTGTGGTTGGGTTTGGGTTAAGGGATGGTCATGGTTGGGTTTGGAGCGATTTGGGGATGGCCATGGTTGGTTTTGGAGTGGTTTGGGGATGGCCATGGTTGTGTTTGGAGGGATTTGGGGATGGCCACGATCAGGCTTAGGATTCTTGCAGACAGCAACAATTGTTGGGGACAATTTGGGGACGGCCTGGGAACAGCTGAGGCACTGGTACCGTGATGACATCGAGGATGCTGAGCAGGCTGTGCACGCTGTCTCCGGGAAACACCTCTTTCATCACTGTCTCCTTTCCATCCTGCACAGCACAAATCCCTCTGTTCTTCACAGCCCCATCTCCGGGGTGCCCCCATCCCCTCCCTGTCCCCATTCCCGCACTGGCTCAGTGAGTAGCAGCTCCAGCTTGCCGTCCTGCAGCACGTAGATGCTGGTGTCAGGCTGCCCAGGTCGGAATACGTAATCCCCTTGCTGGCACTTCTGGAAAACCATGTGCTTGCAGAGCTCCAGAAACAGTGGCTTCTCAAAGTGTCCCAACACCCTGCGGGGACGGGGACAGCAGGTGACACAGAGCTGATGGGCACTGTACCAAAATGCCACCTCGCATCCCATTGTGAGGATGCAGAGCACCTGCGGCCCAGCAGAACGGCTTTGGGGTGGGGATGGATCGCTACCAGCTTTAGGGTTGGGGACCCAACACGAATCCAGGGCTGCTTTGAGGACTCACCGTACGTTTTTGAGCATGTAGAGCACTTCAGAGGGGAGGTGGGAGTTGGCCATGTCGAATTCAGTCAGGTCAGCTTCCAGCACCGAGGGTGGGGGCTCCTTCAGCTGCAGCGTGGGCAGCTCCTTCTGGATGCGCAGGAACCTGAGGGGACAGCGAGGTGACACCGGGCTCTGCCCCCCATCACCACCACCCACCCACCTGTGGCACCTCACTTTTTGGCGATGTTGAGCATTTTGAGTTTCTTCTTCATGCGGGGCCGCGAGGTGCTGGAAATGGTGGTGTCCACCAGAGAGGAGGTGGACTGGGAGACCTTGGGGGGGAACGGAGATGTGATGTCAAGCCGTGGGAGCTGTCAGGGAGCGTCACCCCGACGGTGACATCAGGGACACACCATCCCCAGGGTCACCTTGCGCATGATCTTGCGCCCATAGAACAGCATCTTGTCCCTTTTTCGGAAGCGGTATTTGGGTGTCTCCTGTGCAGGCACCTCTGGAAGGTGGAGAGAGGACGTAACTGTCACCTCCCCCCTGTCCCCATCCCTCCTCGGGGGAAACTGAGGCGCAGGGTGGCACCACGGTGTCACTCCCCGATGTCACTCACTCTTTAGGCGCAGCCGCCGGACCAGCAGCATGACGCTGATTGCGAAGAGGATGATGGAGAGGCTGAGCATCATCCACAGCATCTAGGGAGGAAAATGAGGTCCCCATGTGTCCCTGCTTTCCTATGGCACTGCCACCCCGACAGCGTGGAGGGACAGTGGCCCTTGGGGACAGGCTAACAGCGCTGAGCAGCAGGATAGCATCCCCCAAAAGCGTGGGGACAAGTCTGCGTCCCTCAGAGCACGGGGACAGGTTGGTGTCCCCTTGGCTGTGCTTGGGGACGTTGTCCACAATGTGTGGTGATGAGCTGGTGTCCCCTGGGGCACGAGGACAACTCTGTGTGCCCTCAGGGGTGCTCAGCATCAGGGTTCAGCTTTATCACCTTCATTTGCCTCAGCGCCATCAAGAACTGGAACTCTTCAATCACGGGGACAACTATGTGTTCCCCTTTGGGCTGTGCTCGGGGACGTCGTCCCCTAAGAGCACCGAGATGATTTTGTGCCCTCGGAGGGGACTCACTGTGCTGGTGGAGAGCTGCCCCTCGGTGAAGAGCTTGAGCAGCGTGGCCATCAGGGACGCGTCCTGCGGGGACAAGAGGCTGAGCCGCAGGGTTGGGGACACGGGGTGGTGGCTGTCACCTCGTGGGGGCACCCCCCTACCTCCACCTCCTCCTGTGGCTCCAACTCGCTCTGCCCCATGTCTACTGAGGGGCTCTGTCCATGCAGAAATCTGCCAGAAAAAAAAAAAAAAAGGGAATATAAAAAAAAATTGGGGGTTCACAGCTTGGGGGGGGACACAGAAGGGACACCAGGGAATAGTGACAGCATAGTGAGGTCTGCAGACGGGGTGCAGTGGGGTTGGGGGTGGCTTTTTTAACCCAGTGGGATGCATAGCTCACCCCATGGGTGCCCCCAAGGTGGGGGGGGGGGGAGAATGGTGACAGCGAGGTGATGTCTGCAGACAGGGTGAATTTGGGTTTTGGGGGGGGGGGCAGCCCACCCCATTAGATGCATGGGGGGGGGCTGCGGCATGGGGTGCCCCCAGGGCTCCCATAGTGGAACAGAGACAGCATAGTGACGTCCCCAGATGGGGTGGATTTGGGCGCGGGGCGGCTGTATGTCCCGGTGGGATACAGAGGGGTCGTGGCAGGGAAAGCACGGGGTGTCCCCAGGGCGTCCCCGTGGCGTTGGGTGGCACGGAGCGGAGCGGCTGTTGGAGGACTTCTGCGTCCCCGCAGGGAGGAACTGTCCCAGGCGTTGCGACAGCCCTGGGAGGCCACCGCTGTCCCCGTGTCACCCAGTGTCACCCCGCCAACACCCAAAGGGGACAGTGCCACTCCCCACCCCCTTCCTCCCCCCCTCCCCCCGTCCTTCCCAAGGACACCCCCCCCAAGAGGTGGCGGTGCCATCGGTGCAGGGACAGCATTGGGGATTGGCACGTGTCACCCACTGCCACCGCGGGGGGGGGGGGGGATGGGGGGTGGGGTTACGCAGCTGGGTGACAATGCCCCTCCCCCACCTCCCCGAGCGTCCCTGCCCCCACCCCACAGTGCTGAGCCCCCAGACAGCCCCACAACCCCCAGGGTTGATCCTGCCCTCCCCCCCGACTTTAATAACCCCCCCCGAGATTAAAACCCCTCCCTCAGAGTCAATATTACTCCCGTAATGACACCCCTCCCCCAAACCCATACATCACCCCCCAGATCTAACACCACCCCCCCATACATCCCCCCCAAACCCATATTTCCACCCACCCCAAACCCACATACACCCCCCCCCCAAGGCTAACATCGCCCCCCCCCACCCCCCAAATCCGCTTTGCCCTCTCCCCACCCTCATACCGCTTTTCCGGAGGGTATTAACCCCCCCCTAACCCCACTCCCAGCCCCCCCCCCGGGGGGTATTACTCCCCCAGCCCCTCCCCCCACCGCACAGACCCTCTTCCCGGGGGGGTGCTGCCCCCGCCCCGCCCTCACCAACCGATTCCCACCCCGCTCCGGCCTCGGCGGCGGCCCCGCGGGGTCATGATCCGTTTAAAACCGCCTCCCGATGCCCCACCGTGATGACGTAAGCGGAAGGGATGGAGAACGTCCTGGCCACGCCGCCATCTTGGGGAGGTCGGGCGAGGGGGGGGGGAGGGGAGTGAGGGAAGAAACCACGGCCAGCGCCATAATGGGTGTGGCGCGCCGCCTGTGACGTCATCCGAAGGCACCGCCTCCTCCCAGCGCCATCTTGGGAGTGGCAATGGAGGGCACAAGGCACACAGGAGGGGCTTAAAATTCACTGGGGAATCCGGGGGCACCCCCAAGGGGAGCACCTCGAGGTGAGGGCACCCTGAGGCGGCAGCATCCCCCAAGGACCCCCTGGCCCCTCCCCTCCCAGGTGACAGCACCATCCCCAAGGACCCCCCACCCCCCAGTCCCACAGACACCCCAAGGTGATGACTTAACCCTCCCAGAGCTGGGGGGGCTGAACCCCACAAAGCACAGAGACACCGCTTCCCCCTCCGCTGCTTTATTCCTCCCACACACTCTCCCTTTATGGGCTGAGAACAGCCACAACTCGCTCCACGAATGAAAACACTGCCCGCCCCCAGCCTCGACACTGTTGGGGGTGGGGGGGGGGGGGGGGGGGCTGAATTCTGCCTTTCTCAGCGCACATTCCGTGCCTGGAACCAGCAGCTGGTTGGCCACGCTCCAGGGGAGGACAAAGCTTCCCTCGGCCCAGGCTGTAAACACGCGGCCCCGTGCCAACAAGCACAGCCCCAGGGGGTCACAGAGCGGCAGGGGGGACCCAGTACAGCTCCCGGGCCCCTGGGTTGGGGTGGGACAAGAGGCGTAAGGGGGAGTGCTGCAGCCCTCTGCGCCTCAACGGGGACCTAAAAATGGCTGTGGGGATGGAGGAAGGGATACGGCCCCGGTGTGGCCAAAGGGGCTCTGGGCTGCTGTCCGTGGGCCCAAAGAGGATGCTGATGTCACCCCCCAGTGGGTCAGGGCTTGTCCCTGTCCTTATCTCCAAGGCAGTGCAGGGCTCCAACACGAGGGTCTAGGCAAGTTCAGGATGTGGCCCAGGAGCAGCTGCGCTGGGGTACGAGGGCAGAGATGAGTCCGGGACACAGCTGAGGGGCTGCAGGGCTTTAGGATGATGCAGCAGCCAAGTCCTCGATGCAACAGAAGCAGGGCTGAGCCCCCCCCCAGAGCCCCCAAAATACAGCTGAGGGGCTGCAGCTGAGCCCCCACGTTTCTGCCAGGCTCTAGTTCAGCGTTCAGAGGCACAGCGTCCATCGAGGGAAATAAAAGAGGACAAGCATCCATCTGTGTTCCCCGTTACCTGGGGGGGGTGGGTGTCCATCTCTTCTCGCTCCTTTGGGGCTGGTGCTGAGCCCCGAGTCATTAAAAGCAGACAATAAAAATAAGTTAGAGGGCTCACAGCCAGCAGGAGCGTGGTGCAACCTCGAGCGCTGGGATCCTCCCTCAGTTCACCAGCATGGCGTTGTCCTGCAGAGGAGCTCTGCAGGGAGAGGAGCAGGGGTGAAATGTGATGGAGAGCAAGCTTTGGAGGTGGCAAACAGAGAGCCATGACAGACACTGGCGCAGGACAAATGGCCACAAACACACCCAGGGGTCCCCACAGACATTCTGGGGACCGCACCACGCTGCAGCCCAACAGGGCTGGAAACCACAAGCACTGGCTGTGCTCAGGAGGGGTCAGCAGCAAGGAATAGCTGTGAATCCTCCTCTCCCAGCGCACAGGAGGGTGTGGGATGAGCAGAAGAGTCACGCTCACCGCTCACAGCAGCAGAAGACGGAGCAGGTCGAGGCGCTGTCGCGGCGGTACTTGCCCGACTTGGGGCTGTCCTTGCACTCTGCGATGTAGGCATGGAGCTGGGACACGGGTGCTTCACCCTCACATTGGTGCTGAAGAGAAGGGGGAAAATAGAGCACCCGGAGGGGGGGGGGAAACTGCCCCATTGCAGCGCCCTTAAGAGCCTGAAGTCTCTCACCTTGATGGTCTCGTAGGAGCCGGTGATGAGGGCGATGAAGAGGCTGAGGACCATGTAGATGAAGAGGCTGATGAAGGTGTACAGGTAGATCTGGCTGAAGAGCCACACCAGGTAACTGTTCTGCTGCATCTCGGCGAAGGTGACGAACATGTCGTCCCCGTTGATGAGAGAGAAGAGGCACTCGGACACCATGGAGAGGGAGCGGAACTGGGATGGGACAAAGCCACCGTGTCACCTCCTGTCCCTTCCACCTCCAGCCTGAAGGCCCCCAAAAAGCCACTGCTCCCCAATACCCAACAAACCAACCCAGTGGGCGCCTCATCTAACCCACCAGCCCCTAAAGCAGGATTCATCTCCCCCTAAAAGCAGAGCAGGAGGTGGGAACAGAGCCTTGGAGGTGCTCAACCCCATCACAGAGGAGCTCAGAACAGCACCTTGACGTGGTACGGTCCCAGCACGATCCATCCGCAGAAGCAGTAGCCCAGGTAGATGACAGCCACACAGCAGCAGAAGCGGATGACGTTAGGGAGAGCCACCCGCAGCGTGACGATGAGGATCTGGTGGCCAAAAAGCCCTCAGGATTAACCTCTGTCCTTCGTGGCAATCAGACAGGAGAGGGGAAGGGACCCGTGAGTTGAGTGAGCGGGGACAACTCCCGCTAAAGGTGGCAGTGAGGACGGGTGGTTAAGCATCCTATGTGACTCCACAGTGCCCAGCAGAGCGGGGCAAGGAACTGGGGACAGCACAGCTGCCAAAGGAGTGGCCCGAGTTCCACCAGTGCTCACCACCAGCCTTGGAAACGTTCCCCTCGGGTGACAGACCACCTCCCCAAGGCCACTCACGTTGTACTTTTGGAAGAAGGTGAGGTAGCGAATGACCCCGACCCAGACCAGCAGCGTGGAGGTGCCCAGGAGGATGCTGCAGACATCGTAATCAGCAAAATTCTGTGGGGACAGAGGCGACGCAGGCCTAAGCCGAAAGGAAAAGGAGACTCAGGGGTCTCACCTGCGCACCCCTGAGGGCAACAGTCACCATCAGAGCTCTGCTCACATTGGGAAAGCACAGTGTGCTGCCAGAGCCCGGCAGCAGCCGTTGTCTCTCACCATAGAAATGTCCCTACCCCAGAAACATCCACGCCAGCAGCCAAACTCAGGATCTGCTCACCCCCCTCCCCCCACCTTGGACTCGATGCCGATCTTCATGATGGTTCCCAGCACGGTGAGGATGTCACTGATGACCAGCAGGATGTACCAGCCGTTGAGGAACTCCATGCGGTCCGACACGCACAGGCTCTGCTTGTAGCGACGCTGGAAGAACTGACTGAATTCCTGCGTGGGGAGGACAAACCAGGGTCCCTCAACAGGGCTGAGTTCTGCCCATCTCTCAGCACCCACAGAGTCATTAAGGATGGAAAAGTCCTCTCCGAGATCATCAAGTCCAACCCCAACCCACCCCACTACGGCCAGGAAAATGTGTCCCTCTGGGGATGGTGGCTCTGAATCCCCCGGGCAGCTTGTGCTAATGCTGGACCTCACTTTCAGAGAATAAATTTGCCCTAAAACCAGATGTGAGCTGTGGCTTTGAGCACCCCCATGCTAAAAAGGTGCCCTCAGAGACACGGCAACGCGGCCACAACACTGAAAAAAAAACCAAAACAAACCCCAGCAATTTGGTGGCAGTTCTACCCAACCCCACCAGCTTGATCAGGGACAGTACCTAGCACAGGTGCCACTGCCCCCTGTGACCCCACTCACGTGCTGCAGCATCAGGCCCCTGATGATGGAGCGGGCACAGAGGATGAAGGAGAGCGAGCAGACGAGGATCACGATCACATCAAAGAACAGCCGGAAGGAGTTGTCACCTCCAGGAAGGCACAGTGACGTTAACAAGTGGCACCAGCAGCACTCCCATCCAGCCCAGTGTGCCCTCTGGGGACAGAAGCCACCTCTGTCACCACCAATGCAGCTCCTACCTCGGCCAAAGACGCTGTGGTCTTTGCACTCCTTAATGTCAGCCCGGTTGTCGAGGCGGATCTTCACCCGGCCGCTGTGCGCCTTGTTGTCAAACGTGATCTGGGGAGAAGGGCACTGTTTGTGAAACCAGACGGCAGCTCCTCGTGCCAGCACCACCACCACCACCACCCCGGGCCACCCGATGCCACGCACTCACAGTGATGGTGAAGGTGTAGCAGTCCGGGATCTCGTTGTTGATGATGGTCTGAATGTTGATGGCTTTCAGCTTGAATTGGATGGTGACGTTGATGAGCCTGTGGGAGGGGGACGTTCATTAAGACCCCTCCTGGGGTGAGTTCAGAGCATCACGGAGTAAAACAACCATGGCAGTGGGGAAACACTTGCTTTGGGATCATGGAAAGCCACAGGAAAAGGCATTTCCAGCCTTGGAGGGGCAAACCACAGCCCCAGCATCGGTGAATTGGGCTTTGGGGAGAGCTACACTGCATCTCTCAGCTCCAGCAGCACTGGTGTCCCTCTGCCCAGCACGGACATCAGCACGTGGAGCTGAAACAATGACCTGACTGTGCTGAAAACCTGCCCCCAGGCCTCCGAAACCAGCGCAGTTTTGAGGGAAGGAAACAACTCTTGACGTGAGTGTTGCAACGTGGAAGCAGAGCCTTGAGCTCTGCAGCCAACACCAGTGGAGAGAGGGACAGAAAGCAGCTGCCTCTTGTGCAATCACACCGGTTTCACGCCTCCCTCAGCCCAAGGGTAGACGTGTTTCTCTCCCCGCGAGGGTTTTGAAAGCGAGAGAGTGTTTTTTCCATCCTGGCATCGAGCCCGAGGCTCAAAGCACAAGGAACTCCACAGCTCAGGCACGTGCTCAGCACCTGAACGCTGCAGGGAAGGCGACGGCCATTACTTGTGAAATTTGAAGGTGAAGTTCTTGTAGCTGCGGTCCAGCTCAGGGGGCAGAGGATGTGGGTCCTCGGGGTCAACTCCCAGGCAGTCTGCAGGGAGGGAGAAGCACCTTGAGGGAAGCCCCAAGACCCCAACAGACCTTCCCAAATCCATAGCGAGAAGTGAATAAAAAGAACCCCATGGTGGTCACAAAGCCCTCCCAGGACCCAGCGGTGGCCGTAGGGCAGGTGAGCTCAGCCCTGCCGTCCCTAAAACAGACCTGTGACAATCTTGGGGTCAATGTTGAAGGTGTCGTTGGCCGGATCGATGCGCCCTTTGCGGTAGTACTGCTGGCACAGCATGAGGGCCGACTGGTTGCCTCCGCTCTCCCCTCGCACGTAGGCGTAGCGACCAATGGTCTCGGAGGGAATGGCCAAGTACTGGGAAAGGAGACGTCCTCAGGGGCTGGATGCATCCCCCAAGCATCTTCACGGCCCCGTTTGCTCACAGCTCTCACCTTGTCCACAGCATAAAACACGCGGTCATAGAGGTCGTGTTGGGTGTAGACGGCGTAGGAGTCGTCGGTGCCATCCACGTAGTCCTTGAGGAAGAGATGCTTGAAGGCGATGGTGTTCTCCTCCTTGAAGGTCACCACCATCTGGTTGCTGAGCCCGAAGAGGATGAGCTGACAGACAAAGGGGCCAGGATTCAATTCTGTGCCCAGTGGCTGTGTAAAATGGACCCAAAACGTGGCTGCTCCACCCCAGAGGGGTCACAGGAAGGAAAACGCCATCACCGTACGCTTGGAGGTCCCCAGAAGAAAAGGAGCAGCTCTCTGCCCCCAATTCTCCATCTGTTTTCCCCCAGAACCTCTAAAGCCAACACTTAACACTGCTGATTTCCTGCAGTGGGAAGAACCATCCCCATGGGGACCCACACGTGTCCCCCAGTGCCACCCCAGAAACACAGAGCCAGACGGAGCGCTGATTTTCCACCTCTCCCTCAGCCCTAAACCTTTTCCCACGCCACAGATGACCCCGTGGTTATCAACAGAAGATGATTACAGCTTTGTTGATCAACACAGGAGGCTGCTCGTCAGCACGAGGGGCGGGGACAAGAGGGGGTTGCTCCAGGTCACACCGGCAGCCCTGGATGATGGCACCGGGTCACATGCCAGCTGTTTCCTTCCTCGTGACTGCAGCCCCGTGGCTCCAGCTGCTTTTCCCTGCCATCCCCATGAAGTTTCTATTCTATCCTTCCTTCCTGGGGCACCACTAAAGCCCTTTACCTTCCCAACATCCCATTTGCTCCAGTGACGCTCAGCCTGCCTAAAACGCCCCCACATCTCATTGAGTGTTCCCTTCTTACACCCCCATGCCCAATGCCCACCTCAGGGGTCCCCTCCTGTGCCCTGTCACCCCCACATCGCCTCACCCCATGCTCAGGGCTCTACCCAACCCCTTCCCTCTGTCCCCACAGTCCCTTGGTGTCCCCATCCCCAGGGAACCTCTACGGTGTCCCCATGCCCCAGAGCCCTCTTACACCTCCCCCGGTGTCCCCATCCCCACAGTCCTTCACTGTCCCTTCCTCAGTGTCCCCAACCCTCCCCTGTCCTCAGTGTCCCAATGCTCACTGTCCCTTCCACGTTGTCCCCAAGGGACACCCCTCCCCACTGTCCCTTCATCACTGCCCTCAGGACTCCCCTACGCCCAGTGCTGATCCCAAACCTCAGGGTCACCTCTCCCCAGCATCCAAATGCCCACTGTCCCCTCAATGCCCCCTCCTTGGTGTCCCCCAACCCCCCAGGACTCCTCAGCGTCCCAAGATCTACCATCCCCACGCCCCTCTCCCCACATCCCAACGCCAACTGTCCCTCCCCACTGCTCTGAGCCACACCCCCCAGCATCCCCACCCCCAGCGTCCCCCAAACCCAAAGCTCCCCCTCTCCAGCATCCCAACGCCCACTGTCCCCCTCCCCAGCGTCCCCAGCACCCACCCTCAGTACCCCCCACTCCGGTGCCCCCAGTCCTCTCCCAGCCCCCCAACGCCAATCCCCCCCCCCCGCGTCCCCCCTCCCCCACCTGCACGGTGACCAGCAGGATCTTGGCCAACTGCAGCCCGAGCTTCACGGGCCGCCGTCCCCGAGCCCGGTACTTATCACAGGGGCTCATGAAGAAATACTTCAGGCGGCGCCGCAGCTCCTCCTCCTCCTCCTCTTCTTCCTCCTCCTTCTCCACCACGGGAGCCTCCATCGCGCCGTACCCGGGCGCGCGGCTCAGCAGCCGCTCCGTCTCTGAAGGGAACGGGGCGGTGAGGGGTCGGGGGGGGGGGGGGGAGGTGGGGGGACTGGGGGGGGGGGGTCCCCATCCCCGGACCCCGCTCCGCTCCCCCCACGGCGCCGCTCACCGGACGGGGCCGCCATGCCGCCACAGCGCGGCTTCAGCCGCCCGCCCGCACGTGACCGGAAGTCGCCGCCCCGCCCTTTGGCCCCGCCCATTCAGCCGTAACCTCGCCCAATCCCTGATCAGTCATCGGTAGCCCCGCCCACTCGTTGCTAGGATACCGTAATCCCGCCCACTCGTTGCTAGGATACCGTAACCCCGCCCACTCATTACTAGGATACCGTAACCCCGCGCCACTCGCTGCAATAGCCCCGCCCACTCGTTGCTAGGATACCATAACCCCGCCCACTCGTTGCTAGGATACCGTAACCCCGCCCACTCATTGCTAGGATACCGTAACCCCGCCCACTCACTGCAATAGCCCCGCCCACTCGTTGCTAGGATACCGTAACCCCGCCCACTCAGTGCTAGGATACCGTAACCCCGCCCACTCACTGCTAGGATACAGTAACCCCACCCACTCGCTGCTATGATACCGCCCACTCGTTGCTAGGATACCATAACCCCGCCCACTCGTTGCTAGGATACAGTAACCCCGCCCACTCAGTGCTAGGATACCGTAACCCCGCCCACTCAGTGCTAGGATACCGAAACCCCGCCCACTCGCTGCAATGACCCCGCCCACTCGTTGCTAGGATACAGTAACCCCGCCCAATCGTTGCTAGGATACAGTAACCCCGCCCACTCGTCCCAATGACCCCGCCCACTCGCTGCTAGGATACCATAACCCCGCCCACTCAGTGCCAGGATACCGTAACCCCCGCCCACTCGTTGCTAGGATACAGTAACCCCGCCCACTCGCTGCTATGATACCGCCCACTCGTTGCTAGGATACCATAACCCCGCCCACTCAGTGCTAGGATACCGTAACCCCGCCCACTCACTGAGATAGCCCCGCCCACTCGTTGCTAGGATACCGTAACCCCGCCCACTCACTGCTAGGATACCGAAACCCCGCCCCCTCGCTGCAATGACCCCGCCCACTCGCTGCTAGGATACCGTAACCCCGCCCACTCGTTGCTAGGATACCGTAACCCCGCCCACTCGCTGCAATGACCCCGCCCACTCACTGCTAGGATACCGAAACCCCGCCCCCTCGCTGCAATGACCCCGCCCACTCGCTGCTAGGATACCGTAACCCCGCCCACTCGTTGCTATGCACTCTGCTGCTGCTCTGTGCTGTGGGGAAGAGGGGCTGCCCTCATGCTCCGCCCCCTGACCCCTGACCCCGCCGTGACCCCCACAAGTCCTGAAACCCTGTCCCGTCCCTGTCCCATGTGTGCCCTGCGCCCCAGTGACGTTCCCATCACCCAGAGGACCCCTTCCCTCCACCCCACATCACCAGCACGACGCCGTCTCCACTGTGTCACTGTTTATTCCTCTCTTGGACGGGGCAAACCACGGTCCCCACGTCCCCACTCCTCAGGACGACCCCGGCAGCGGCTCCAGCTGCAGCCAGAGCCCGTCCTCGGTGCGGAGGATGAGCTCGGTCTTGCGGCGCACCGGCCTTGCCGGGTCCGGCCTGACAGCGAAGCGTGCGAGCGTCAGCGCGGCCACCACCTTCAGCTCGGCCATGGCGAAGCTCTGCCCGATGCAGTTCCTGCCACCGCATCCCCATGTCATGATGGGGGCCACTGTGGCCCCCATGGGCACCATCGTTGATCACTACCACTGCCCCATGACCAACATTCCCCACGGCCACCATCATTGGCCAACATTCCCCACGGCCACCATCATTGACCACTACCACCGCCCCATGGCCACCATCATCCCATTGACCACTACCACCACGCCATGGCCAACATTCCCCATGGTCATCATCATCCCATTGGTCACTACCACCGCCCCATGGCCAACATTCCCCACGGCCACCATCATTGACCACTACCACCGCCCCATGGCCACCATCATCCCATTGACCACTACCACTACGCCATGGCCAACATTCCCCATGGTCATCATCATCCCATTGGTCACTACCACTGCCCCATGGCCAACATTCCCCATGGCCACCATCATTGGCCACTACCACCGCCCCATGGCCAACATTCCCCACGGCCACCATCATTGACCACTACCACCGCCCCATGGCCACCATCATCCCAATGACCACTACCACCACGCCATGGCCAACATTCCCCATGGTCATCATCATCCCATTGGCCACTACCACTGCCCCATGGCCAACGTTCCCCATGTCCATGCCAAAATGTGTGGTCCCCATGACAACCACGGAGCAGAGGTGACAACCACCTGCCCATGGCATCACTGTCCTGATGGCCTCCACCATTCCATTGGCCTCTACCACTGCTCTGTGGCCAACTTTTAATGTGACCACGCCAAACTGTGTGCTCCCCATGATGGCATCGAGGTGACAGCTACTTCCTGGGGTGCTAGGGGTGGCACATGGGAACATGTGTGTCCCCTCCATGGCTTACCTGGGCCCAACATGCCCCCATGGCCACCACCATCCCCTTGGCTGTACCACCTCTTCAGGGTGGCACATGGGGAAACTGTGTCCCCTTGTGTGGCTTACCTGGGCCCAGCAGAGAAAGGAATGAAGGCCAATGGGGAACGTCCCTGGCTGTTCTCTGGGCTGAATCTCATCGGGTTGTAGACCTGGGATGAGAAGAACACCAGCAGATTGTAGGTGACACGGACGCAGTGACAGGGACATCATCCACAGCCATGTCATGGTGGACGCGTGGCTCTACCTGGGGCTCGGGCCAGATATCTGGGTTGTGGTGGGTCCCGTAGATGCTCATCATGCATATGACCCCTGAGATGGGCAGAAATGGCTGCATTACGGACAAGAGACAGTAGGGATGGGGACACCGGATACATCACCCCCTAAATGAGCTGTACCCTTGGGGATGATGCGTCCGTCATGCATGGCGATGTCCTCAGTGCAGCGTCGGGACACGGCAGTGACAGGTGGGTGCAGGCGGAGGCTCTCCTTAATGCACATGGTGGTGAAGGGCAGGAGGGACAGATCCTCCCTGGGGGCAAAGGACGGTGGCACCATGGTCCCCAAGCTGTGTGGTGGTGGGGAGTGACACCAGGGATCTCTCACCATTCTATCTCCTCCACGTCCTTGCCCTTGAGGAGCTCACGGACCTCCTGACGGCACTGCTCCTGGTAGTGAGGGTGGTGGGCCAGGTTGTAGAGCAGCCACGCCAAGCCACTGGCCGTCGTGTCGTGCCCTGCGGGGGCAAGGGGTGAGTGGGGGGACGTCATGGTACCCTGTGGCAGCAGGTGGCCTTCCCTCACCCTCGAACATGAAGGTGTCAGCTTCAGCCGAGATGTCTTCGTCGGACAGAGTATTGCCGTCATCATCCTGCAGGGGTGACAAGTGACAACCAAATGGTCTCCCAGTGGCCACCACATGACAATCAACCCTTTCCAATGCCCTCGTGGCCACCAATGGTCATCCCATGGCAACCAGAATAGGGCCAGTCTTTCATACGGCCAATGCAATCCTCATGATCACCATGATTCTCTTGCCAGCAGTCTACGGCCATCACTGTGTTATGACCACCAACATCCCATTTGGACACTACCACCGGATTACGTCCACTTCTTGCTGTGGCCACCATCCTGTAGCTGCCAAACCTTCCCAAGGCCACCACAACCCCCTTGGCCTCCACCGTTCTGCTATGACCACCGCCATATGGCCAAAATATCCTACTGTCACCACCTGCTCCTTGGCCACCACCGTACTCTTGACATACATCATCTCCTCATGGCCACCGTCCTACAGTCAACCTTCCACGTGGCCACCACACTAGGGTCAACTTCCTCCACAGTCCCAACCTTTCTTTTGCTCACCACAGTCTTCCTCTACAACTAACCCTCTCGGTGACTGCCACTATTCTCTTGGCCACCACCACTCACTCGGTGACAACAGTTCTCCTATGGTCTACTACCAATGCTCCCCATGGCTCCAATGTCTCTCTGTGGTAGCTGCCAACTCTCTGTGGCCAATCTCCTCCACAGCCTCAACCCCATGACCGAACACCTCCATAGTCCTAACCCTTCCCTTGCTCACCCTGATCTCTCAACAGCCACTATGATCTCCCAATCATCCTACAACCAACCCTCCTCTTGTCTACCACAGTCTCCCTACGGCCACTGTGATTTTCCTATGGCCACCACCTTAGAGACAACCCTCCCCATGACCACCATTATTCCCTTGGCCTTCACCACTTTCTTGGTGACACCTTATGGTCACGGTACTACTGCCAACCTTCACCACGGCTACCACAATCTCCCTATGGCCAATCTCCTCCGTAGCCTCAACCTTTTGACCGACCACCTCCGTAGTCCCAACCCTTCTCTTGCTCCCCACAATCTTTCTATGGCCACCATGACCTCCCTGTGGCAGCCATCATCTCCCTATGCCCACCACCCTACCACCAATCCTCCCCACGACCCCAACCCCGTCTCCAACCTCCAACCTTGGTGAGCAGCAGGAGGTCAATGAAATCCATGCTCCGTCCCTGCCAACCCTTCAGCCATTCCTGGTGGCCAGTGTGGTTGAGTTCTTGGCGCCGGCGCTGCACGACGTTGGCAGTGAAGCCATGCACCATGGCACAGGCACGAGCGAAGCGCCGTCCATCGGCTGAGAGTCGGTAGAGCCACGAGGTGTAGTGCAGCAGGTGCTGCTGCCGCCGCACCACCAGGTTACTGAGCTCCAGGATGGCTGCGATGTACTCACTGCGCTGCCTGTGTGACAATGAGGACCCCGTGGGACATCACATCACCACCGTGGCCGTGGTGGGGACGTGGCAGCATGGCCAAGATGGGATGATGCTTGAGGGGGTGGAGGGGCAGTGGTGAGGGGAAGGGTGCAGAGCACAGGGGGACCCCAATGGGGGACAGGGATGGAGGTGGGGAAATAGGGGATCACCCCAGTGGGGGACTGGGATGGAGGTGGGGAAATTGGGGATCATGGTTTTGGATAACCCTAACTCGAAACCTTAGACTAACTGTAACCCTAACTCTAGCCTAACCTTAATCTTAACCCTAAACCTAACCCTATCCCAAATGTGATACAAGGAAAGGGAAAGGGAAAAAGGAAAAGGGAAGGGAAGGGATATGGGAAGGGGAAGGGGAAGGGGAAGGGGAAGGGGAAGGAAAGGGAAAAAAAGGGTAAAAGGAAATCCCATGCTGTGCAATCTTAACCCTAACCTAAATGCAATACAATGGAACATAATGCAATGCAATGCAACTAATTCTATCCCTAACCCTAATACCCCTAACCCTAATACCCCTAACCCTAATAACCCTAACCCTATCCCAAGTAAAATGCAATGCTGACATTTGATGGCAGTGGCACCTATGTGGGGACAGCGCCGGGGTAATTGTGGTCCCTGGTGGATGCAAAGCCCGAGGTTGGGGAACCTGAGAGGGACCTGGGGGGGTCGTGGGATGGGGGACAGGGCCACACTCACTCCTGGCAGTGGCTGTCATGGCTGAAAATGCACTTCTGGAGAGTGTCAAGGGTGAGAAGGCTGAGGTCTTCTAACATGTTCCGTCCCACTGGCCCCCCCGCTGCCTTCTCTGCAGCCCTCCACTTGCTCTGTGGGGCAGAGGGAGTCAGGGGATGGGGTGCAAGGGTGGGGTGGGGGGTCTGGGATTGGGTTCAGGGATAGAGGTCTGGGGTGGGGGTCAAGGTGTGGAATCAGGATCTGGGTGAGGGACCAGGGTCTGGCTGCAGGTCAGTGTCAGGGATGGGAGTCTAGGTGCAGGATGGGATCAGGAACCACGATCTGGGTGAGAATGTGGGGGAAGAACAAGGATCTGGGTGAGGAACTGGGATTTGGGTGCAGGATGGGGTCAGAAAGTAGGATCTGGGTGAGAATCTGGGGGGAAGAAGAAGGATCTGGGTGAGGAACTGGGATCTGGGAGTAGGATGGGGTCAGAAAGTAGGATCTGGGTGAGAATCTGGGGGAAGAGCAAGGATCTGGGTGAGGAACTGGGATTTGGGGGTTGGATGGGATCAGGAACCAGGCTCTGGGTCAGCACTCACGTGCATGATGTGGGTGCTGCTGTTGAAGATGCTGATGTAGGACTTGAGGATGTCGAAGTGGAAGGCGGGCGTCAGCAGGCGCCGGTGTCGGGCCCACTTGTCCCCACGGCTCAGCAGCAGCCCATCCCCTGCGTGGGACAACCCAGCTCCGTTCATGAGGCACCCATGGGCGCTTCCTCCCCGTCCCCAGGCACCCACTCACCCAGCCAGGGCTTGAGGAACCCATAGAAGAGTTTGTCCTTGGGGGCGATGGAGGCTGCAAGAGAGGGCACCAAGGGACACGGTTAACTTCGGGACCTGGGGACCCTCGGGGACAGCTTGGTGGCCACCACAGGACGTGTGTTTGGTGGCACCTCTGAGTGGTGACTCCGGGGACAGTTGGGGTTGGTTGGTGGCCACGATGGCACGGGCACCGCTGGGTGACCACATCACCCGAGGTTGACGCTTTGGGGTGGCTCTGGAGACCCCCATGTGCCCCCCCCTCCCCCCCCAGTCCCAACATGCCCCCCCAGTCAGAGGTTACCTGAGGCCATCAGCACGGGGCGGAGGGTGTTGGGGTGGAAGAGTCGAAGGACTGGCAGCCACGGGGACACCCACCAGAGACAGCCGTGACGGTACTGTGCCACCAACTTGTCCACGTCCTGCAGTCCTTCCTCTGTGTTCCGCGCCTGTGCCATCAGGGACACGCGTGGGGACGCGCCTCGGTGTCCCCAGGGCTGCAGCCAGCCGTGGGGACACGTTTGTCCCCATGGCGTGGATGGGCTCTGGGGCACGGTGCTGTGCCTGAGCTGTGTCCCCACTGTCACCCCCCCGTGTACCACTGTCACTTACCTATATGGCCACCCCCGTGTCCCCAGGGTGTCACTGCCGTGTCCCCACTGTCACCCCAGGCAACTGCCACTGCTCTGCCATCACTGTCCCCCCTTAAGTGTCACTGTCCTGCTTCTATCACCACCCCAAGTGCCACCACCCTGTCCCTGCTGTCACCCCAACTGCCACCATGCTGTCCCTCTGACCCCCTTAATGCCACTGCCCCGTCCCTGCTGCCACCCCAAGTGCCACCACTTTGTTCCCCATAAGTGCCACCACTCTGTCCCTGCTGTCACCCCCCCAGAGCCACCATCCTGTCCCCCTGACCCCACTAAGTGCCACCACCCCACTGCTGCCACCCCTCTTAAGTGCCACCACCTTGTCCCTGCTGTCACCCCAAGTGCCACCACCCTCTCCCAGCCACCCCCAGTCCCTTCTGTTGTCCCCTAAGTGCCACCACCCTAACACCACAACCCCCACCTTGAGAGTCACCCCTCTGATGCCCCATAAGTGCCACTTCCCTGTCCCTGCCGCCACCCCAAGTGCCACCACCTTGTCCCCCTGCCCCCCCCCCCCCTACCCCTGCTGTCACCCCCTGCCCGCTGTCCCCTCACCATCCCAGTGTGTCCCAGCAGCCAGCTGCGCCACGGGGGCACAGGGAAGCGACGCAGCCTCTGGAGGGTGACCTGGAAACGGGTGACAGCGGCCACCACGTCCCGCAGCCATGCCACCAGCAGGGCCAGCAGCAGGGCCCCCCCCAACAGCCACAACACCGCCATCGTCCCCGCTCGTGGGTGACACCAAACAAAGGCCAAAGGTCGAGTGACGCGATGTCACGTGGCGTCACCGTGCACGCCCCGGTGCCGTTGTGCGTGTCCTGGTGGCACTGTCCCCTGTCACGCGTCCCCGTGCCGTCATCATATCATGACATGGCACCGTGACCCTCCTCTCCCACCATCCCCCTCCAGGTCCTCCAGCACCGACCCCGCCCCCTCATTGGGATCCAGTCCGACCAGTTGCACAGGAACTGGGGAGGGACCGGGTGTGACAGTGGTGTGCACTGCACGAACACACGTGGATATGCACACGCGTGTGCACACACATCCGTGCAGAGGCACACAGAGGTGCACACACACATGTGGACACCCACTGCACACGCGCTGCACTCACGTGCCCACCTATTGCACACAAATTCTTGCACACGTGTCGTGCACACACTTGTGCCCGCCCATGGCACGCAAATCTGTGCCCACGTTGCACGAGCACCCACACCCACTGCACACCCACGTGCACATGCACTGCACAAACACTGTACACACATCACACACCCCTCACACCGCTCCTGACCCCCCCACACGTGCATGCACACACCCACGTGCACTCGCCTCGCACACGTGACAGGCGTCACCTCCCCCCCCCTTTGGTGACACTGTGGGGGTGGGGACAAAGTCCACGCAGACCACAGGGCACCATGCGCTGCTCTGCTGCTGCCGCCATCCTCCTGCTGCTGGCAGTGCTCGGCACCCACACCAGAGCAGGTAAGGGACACAGAGACACTGCACCACCAGCACGCTGTGCCACACACTGCCATGTGGCACCTTGACATGGCACCACATGGCACCACATGGCACCACATGGCATCACACACCATCACATGCCAACACACAGCACCACATGCCATCACACGGCACCACACACCACCACATGCCAACACACTGCACCACACACAGCACCACACAGTATCACATGCCACCATATGGCACCACACATGCCAACACATGGCACCACACACCATCACATACCAACACAAGGCACCACACACCATCACATGCCAATACATGGCAACACACACCAACATATGTCAACACATGGCACCACACACAGCACCACACACCATCACACACCAATACATGGCACCACACACCAACATATGTCAACACATGGCACCACACACAGCACCACACACCATCACACACCAATACATGGCACCACACACCACCACATGCCAACACACAGCACCACACACAGCACCACACACTATCTCATGCCACCACATGGCACCACACATGCCAGCATGTGGCACCACACAGCACCACACGCCATAACATGGCACCACACACCACCACATGCCAACACACAGCACCACACACAGCACCACACACTATCTCATGCCACCACATGGCACCACACATGCCAACACATGGCACCACACACCATCACGTGCCAACACACAGCACCACACACAGCACCACACAGTATCACATGCCACCACATGGCACCACACATGCCAACACATGGCACCACACACCATCACATACCAACACAAGGCACCACACACCAACATATGTCAACACATGGCACCACACACAGCACCACACACCATCACACACCAATACATGGCACCACACACCAACATATGTCAACACACGGCACCACACACAGCACCACACATCATCACACACCATCACATGGCACCACACACCACCACATGCCAACACACAACACCACACACAGCACCACACACTATCTCATGCCACCACATGGCACCACACATGCCAGCACGTGGCACCACACACCATCACGTGCCAACACACAGCACCACACGCCATAACATGGCACCACACACCACCACATGCCAACACACTGCACCACTCACAGCACCACACAGTATCACATGCCACCATATGGCACCACACATGCCAACACATGGCACCACATACCATCACATACCAACACAAGGCACCACACACCATCACATGCCAATACATGGCAACACACACCAACATATGTCAACACATGGCACCACACACAGCACCACACACCATCACACACCAATACATGGCACCACACACCAACATATGTCAACACACGGCACCACACACAGCACCACACACCATCACACACCAATACATGGCACCACACACCACCACATGCCAACACACAGCACCACACACAGCACCACACACTATCTCATGCCACCACATGGCACCACACATGCCAGCACGTGGCACCACACAGCACCACACGCCATAACATGGCACCACACACCACCACATGCCAACACACAGCACCACACACAGCACCACACACTATCTCATGCCACCACATGGCACCACACATGCCAACACATGGCACCACACACCATCACGTGCCAACACACAGCACCACACACAGCACCACACAGTATCACATGCCACCACATGGCACCACACATGCCAACACATGGCACCACACACCATCACATACCAACACAAGGCACCACACACCAACATATGTCAACACATGGCACCACACACAGCACCACACACCATCACACACCAATACATGGCACCACACACCAACATATGTCAACACACGGCACCACACACAGCACCACACACCATCACACACCAATACATGGCACCACACACCACCACATGCCAACACACTGCACCACACACAGCACCACACACTATCTCATGCCACCACATGGCACCACACATGCCAGCACGTGGCACCACACACCATCACGTGCCAACACACAGCACCACACGCCATAACATGGCACCACACACCACCACATGCCAACACACTGCACCACACACAGCACCACGCAGTATCACATGCCACCATATGGCACCACACATGCCAACACATGGCACCACACACCATCACATACCAACACAAGGCACCACACACCATCACATGCCAATACATGGCACCACACACCAACATATGTCAACACATGGCAGCACACACAGCACCACACACCATCACACACCAATACATGGCACCACACACCAACATATGTCAACACATGGCACCACACACAGCACCACACACCATCACACACCATCACATGGCACCACACACCACCACATGCCAACACACTGCACCACACACAGCACCACACACTATCTCATGCCACCACATGGCACCACACATGCCAGCACGTGGCACCACACACCATCACGTGCCAACACACAGCACCACACACCATAACATGGCACCACACACCACCACATGCCAACACACTGCACCACACACAGCACCACACAGTATCACATGCCACCATATGGCACCACACATGCCAACACATGGCACCACATACCATCACATACCAACACAAGGCACCACACACCATCACATGCCAATACATGGCAACACACACCAACATATGTCAACACATGGCAGCACACACAGCACCACACAGTATCACATGCCACCATATGGCACCACACATGCCAACACATGGCACCACATACCATCACATACCAACACAAGGCACCACACATCATCACATGCCAATACATGGCACCACACACCAATACATGCCAACACATGGCACCACACATGGCATCACACACCATCCCACACCAATGCATGGCACCACACATGCCAACACACGCCACCACGTGGCACCAAATACCATCACATGCCAACACATGGCACCACACACCATCACATGTCGACACATGGCACCACACATGGCATCACACACCATCACACACCAACACACACCAACACACGGCACCACACACCATCCCACACCAATACATGGCACCACACATGGCATCACACTCCATCCCACACCAATACATGGCACCACACATGCCAACACACGCCACCATGTGGCACCAAATACCATCACATGCCAACACACGGCTCCACACACCAATACATGCCAACACATGGCACCACATGGCACCACACACCATCACACACCAGTACATGCCACCACATGGCAACCAAATGCCACCACATGGCACCACACACCACCAGACATCACCGCACAGCAGCACATGTCACAACATGTCGCCAAATGTCATCACACGTCACGACGTGTCACCGAAAGTCACCACATCTCACCACACGTGGCCACACATCACTACTTGCCATCACACGTCAACGCACGTCACCGTGTGTCACCACATGTCAGCGTATGTCACAACATGTATCTACAAATCAACACAGGTCAACACATGTCACTGTATGTCACTGCGTGTCACCACATGTCATCAAATGTCTTGGGTGTTTTTTTTTTTTTGCCATGACCTGGGTGACTTCCCTTCTTTTCAGGGGTTATTCCTCCCTTTTTTGGGGTTAATTTCTCCTTCTTTTGGGTTAATTGCCCACCCCCCCCCCCCCATCTTGGGGTATATTCCTCCGTTTTGGGGTTCATGTAAACATCTTTGGGTTCACACGCCCTCAGATTTGGGGGTACGTTTGGCCTTTTAAGGCTGCATTCCCCCTTGTTCTAATTCATCCTTCCCAGTTTGGGGCACATTCCCTTTTTTTTTTTTGTGGTGCATTCCCCCATTTTTTGGTACATCTCCCCCACTTTTAGGGTAATTTTTCCCCTTTTTGGGGGTGCATTCCCCCTCCTTTGAGCCCTTCCCCCTGCAGTTTTGGGGGCACTTCTCTCTTTTTTTTTTTTTTAATGCATTCCCCCATTCTTAGGCTCATCCTCCCCAAATTTGGGTACATTTCCCCATATTTTTGGCCACACTCCCCGTTTTCTGAGGCTGTATTCCCCACTCATGGACACATTAACAACCTCGGGGTGCACTCCCCCCATTTTGTGTGCATCCCTCCCTGTTTCAGATGTGCGTCCCCACCTCTTTGTGCATCCCTCCCCCCTTTTCGTCCCCCCTTTTCCATGAACACATTCCTCGAACTTAAGATCCATTTCCCCTATTATTTTTTGGGAGGGAGGTGTGCATCCCCCCCCATTTTTTTGGCCCATCCCCCTAATTTTCACCTGCCTTCCCCATTCCTGTCTCACCCCCAGCCCTCCTCCCACGCCACATCTCTTCGTTGATCCCAATCCTACAATCCCTGGAGGCCAACAACACCCAGGACATCCCATCGCTGGTGCGGGCACTGGGGGGCTGTGGGACCCCCGTGTGCCACACGCTGCTTGGGGATCCCCCTCCCACTCCACTGCCCATCCCTGAGCCATGGACGCCGCTTTCCCACCTCCTCCACCCCAACACCACAACACCGGAGCGTGGCGTGGTGTTGGCACCCGACGGTTCCACTGTTGCGTTGGCACCACTCTTCGCTGGCATCGAAGTGGGGCTGAAGAGGGCAATGGGGTGGCCTGGCCCCACTGATCAGCCCTATGCTGCTCTCGATGCGCTCTACGCCGTCACCATCACTGAAGCGCTGGGGACATCCTTCCTCTTGGCACGGGTCAACGGGACGGCCGCGTTGGGACCCGATGGGTGTTGGGATGACGTGGACAACCCCCAAAACTTCACCCTGTTGGGTCCCCCATCACTTGTCCCCAATGCTGTCGCCAATGGGGCGATGGATGGGGTACTATTGGGCACCCGCTTGGCTGAAGATCCCATCCCGCTCTCCATCCTATTCCGGAGATATTATGGTGTGGGTAATGGGATCGCAAGCGGGTGGCCCCACAGCAGCCGCCGGCGTCGGGATTTCGGGGCTCTGATGGCAGTGGGGAAGTTGGAAGAGGAGGTGGCAGCGATGCTGAGGGTGCTGCGGGGGCTGTCCCCCACCTGCGAGCTCCTGGAGGAGGTCGGGGAGGAGGAGGAGGCAGACATTGCTCGTCGGGCGGCACGGGAGTTCATGGAGGCGCATGTTGGTGAGTAGGTGCCCACAGTGAAGGGTGAGGTGGGAGGTGGGTACTGGGTGTGGGGATTTGTGATGGGATTGGTGCTGGGATATGAGGTGGGAATGGCGTTGGGATGGGGGCTGGGTGGTAGGAACGATGATGAGGTGAATGTTGGTGGGTTGGGGTCAGGGATGGCTGGTGGGAATGGGTGGAGGGTGCTGGGATGGGTGCTGAGGGGAGCTGGGGGCACCCCAGTGGAGATTTTGCTGAGGGGAGCCAAACTCATGGTGACCCATGGGATGGCATGGACAGGTATCAGTGTGTCTCCTGGGTGGACACCACTGAGACCCCAGATGGAGGATTTTTTGATAGACACCACTTTATCCCCTGGATGGACACTGTTTTGCCTCCAGCTGCCTGGATGGACGTTGCCACACCCCGTAGATAGACATCAGCGTGTCCCCACTTGGTAGACACCACCATGTCCCCTGGATGAACACTGGTTTGTTTCCAGTTGGTGGTCCATGGATTGATAACACTGTGTCCCCTCTCTGGACACCAGCGTGTCCCCAGATGGTAAATTTTTAGATGGACACCACTGCGTCCCCTGGATGGACGCACAAGAGTGTCCTCTGGAGGGGAGTCCCTGGACATTGCCAAACACATGGCCGCTATGGGCAGATGCTCCGTGTCCCCTGCTTGAGGTGACTCCAAGTGGACACAGCCATGTCCCCAACCCAAGGAACTCCCCAAATGCAAATGCTCCACGTTCCCAAGACCAAATGCGTCCCCACAACAACCACCTCCCTTCCCTCACAGAGTGCCCAGCCATTGTCCCCCGCTGCATGTGGGGTGCCCGTCCCTACCGGGGCACCCCCAGACTCTTGTCCCCACCTTTGGGTTCCATCTACATCCACCACACCTTCGTGCCCAGCAACCCATGCCGCTCCTTTGCCGCCTGCGCCCGCGACATGCGCTCCATGCAGCGCTTTCACCAGGACACCCGTGGCTGGGACGACATCGGCTACAGGTGAGGCCTGTGTCACTGTGACCCCACCCTGGTCCCCATCACTGGAGGGGTGTATAGTGCTGACCAAGGTTGGGTTGATCAATATAGAGTGGACCAACGTTGGGTTGACTGACATTGGGTTGACCGACGTTGGGTTGACCAATGTTGGGTTGACCAATGTTGGGTTGACCGACGTTGGTTGACCAACATTGGGTTGACCAACATCGGGTTGACCAATGTCGAATGCCCACAGCTTCGTGGTGGGTTCAGATGGATACCTGTACCAAGGGCGAGGTTGGCACTGGGTGGGTGCCCATACCAGAGGTCACAACACCAAGGGCTACGGCGTGGGCTACGTGGGCAACTTCTCGTCCAGCTTGCCGGATCCCGATGCCATCGCTTTGGTGCGCGATGGTCTCATACCTTGCGCCGTGAGGGCTGGGTGGCTCCACCAGAACTACACCCTGCATGGCCACCGGCAAATGGTGAACACCAGCTGCCCTGGGGATGCCCTGTTCCAGGAGATCCAGACCTGGCATGGCTTCAAGGTGGGCACAGTTTCCTGCGACACTGATAGGGAGTTGGGCATCTGGTCCACTCTGATGTGCTGGAGATGGAGGACTGGGGGAAGTGTTGGGGATTTTTGGGGTGATCGTGTTTCCTTCTCTTCTCTGCAGTGAGGATTGGCCCCATGGGTGCTGGTCTGGGTGGGTGCAAAGGTTGGATCCTGGTCTGATGGGGGAGAGATGGGACACCGGAGTGATGAACACCATATGGACTCCGTCCCAGTGATTCTGATCTGGATGGAGCCTGGCCCATCTGGACACCAACCCAATGTTTGTCAGTCCATGTGGACTCCAACATAATGAATTCCAGACCAGAAGGACCCCGGTCCACATGGACCCCAACCCAAGGCTGCCGGAGCAGGACACCAATCTGTATGGCCCACAGCCTCAAGGACACAGGCGTGGACCAGCCCGCTCCCTGTGGCCCAGCAGACCTTGCCCACAGTCTCAAACATCCCATAATAAACTCAGTGCCAGGATAGCAGCTTGGGGTGACCTCTGGAGAGCAGGGGGGAAACTGAGGCGTGGGCTGGGGGTGCAGAATGGGGTCCTACACATGCACACACAATCTTTGCACCTCCCTCATAGCACAAGGGGACAGCGCAAGCTTAGCCCACCTTGGGGACCCTCATACCCCCACCCCAGACCTGGTAGGGCTCACCCCCTCCCACTCAGCCCCACACAAGGCCCCATAACCCACACAGGACCCACAGCGCTACCGCCATCTCTGATTCCTGTTCACTCTGAAACCTAATGACAGCGTTTACACCAAACATGCACCGCTGTGACCCCAACACCCAGCGCAGTGCCCCGGGGGGGGGCTTACCCTGCTCAGTGCCCCCCAGGGCTGTGGCCAAACACGATCCACCCGGGCTGGGCGCACAGATAACATCATCGGGGCAGAGGCGGAGGTGAGGGTGTGACTGAAACTCCTTCTGGGTCACATGGGGAAGCCACGGCAGGAACCGGGTGTCGGAGGAGGCAGCGAGCAGCGAGGTACTATGGGGTGGGGGGCACACGCTGGAAGTGGGGGGCAGAGGGTGGCACCCCAAGGGAGTTCCCCATCCTTGGGAGCAGCCGTGGGGGTGTGGGATGCTGGGGCGAGTAGCACTGTGCTGCTGAGGTGATGGGGTGCCGCAAGGTGGGACTGTTTGCACCCCAAAAGTTAGCAGCACCCCAAACACCCCAAAAGCGTTGGCATCACCCCCGGGGTGGGGGCACCTTCCTCCAGGCGAGGGGCACCGTCCCTGAGTCTCCCTTTGGGTGCTGACCCCCATACTGATGGGCGCCCGCAGCTCACGGCGATGAGGATCATCCAGCCTCGTGAGCACCCCCACCCCCTTAGGGCTGCACCCACCCTGGGGTGCCATGGGGAAGGAGAGGGGGGTCACCCACCCTCAGAGCCCACCCAGCCCGGCGTGGGGCCACGCGTGGGGTGCAGATGGCGGGAGGAAACGCAGGGGGAAGCGCGGCAGCCGCCGCAGCGACGGAAGCATCATCGGCACCGCCCGCGCCCGGGGATGGGGCGGCAGTGGGGCCACCCACAGGTGTCACCCTACTGCGGTGTCACCGCACCCCGGCGGCACTGAGTCCCCAATCCGGTGCACATCCGAGGATTTGGGACGACGCTGAAGGGATGGGGTCAGCGCGACACTCGCCCATAAGCATGGGCACCCGTGGAAATGGGGTCGGGGAGTGCCACCCTGTGGCCAGCACCCGTGCGCGGGGATCTCCATCCCGACACCCCTCTTTGGGTACCCCCCTCCACTTGGGGGTCGTTCTTCACCGTGTCCTCCACCACTCCCCCCGCCACCCACCCGCGCCCCATCCCGATCCTGACACCCCCTGTATGGGTCCCCTCGTTCTGGGAGGGGGGTGTGAGTGAATAGGGTTTGGTTTTTTTTATGTAGGGGAGGGAGCAGATAGGGGCACCCAGATAGCGGTGTGCAATGGGGCAGCGATGTAGGGGTGCTCCAATGAGGGTGTCTGAATGGGGGGGGGTGTCTTTAAGGGGGTGCTGATAGTGCGTGCCGGGAGGGGGGCACCCAAATAGGGGACGCTGAGTGGGAGCGTCTGGATGGGGGGGCCTGGATTTGGGCACCCAAATAGGAGTGTGCAATTGGGGTGTGGATATGGGGGTGTCACAGTAAGAGTGCCCGGATGGGGGGGGTTGTGATGTTGGTCCCCCCCCGATGAATACTCGGATGGAGGTACCCAAATTGGGGTGCTGGGGTGGGGGGGTACCCCTACAGGGATGCCCGCACAAGGGTGATCCAATAGGGGCATGCAAATGGGGCAGCAATATAGGGGTGCCCCGATAAGGGTACCTGAATGGGAGTGCTCAAATTGGGGGGCCTGGGTAGGGGTACCCCAGGAGGGGTGCTTGGTTGAGGGCACCTGAATTGGGGTGTTGAAATAGGAGTGCCCAAATTGGGATGTCTGGATAGGGGTGCCCCAGTAAGGGTGCTGGGATGGGGGCACACAAATTGGGGTGCTGGAATAGGAGTGCCCAAACTGGACTGCCTGGGTAGGGGTGCCCCAGGAGGGGTGCTTGGATGAGGGCACCCAAATCAGGGTGTTGAAATAGGAGTGTCCAAACTGGGGTGCCTGGTTAGGGGTGCCCTAGTAAGGGTGCTTGGATGAGGGCACCCAAATTGGGGTGCTGGGGTGACGCTGCCCCCTGGGGCTCATGAAGCTCACTCCACCCCGCAGATGGAGGTGGAGAAGCCCCCCCAATCCACTGAGCCTCCAACACTGCTGAAGACATACCGATGGAGAACGGCGGCACCCATGGGCGAGCGGGACCCCGAACGGTGCCCCGCATCCCCGGGTGGTTGGCACTGGGGCAAGCTGCAGGGCTGGAAGCGTTCCTACAGCCAACCCGAGTCCGACAGCCTCGACGATGGGGTTGGGAAGGGTGGCTCCAACTTTGGGGCACCCAAAGCCAGCGCTCGCCGGTCCCTTTTCCAAAGGGCGTTCTCGGCGCCCTCCAAAGTGGCCAAGGAACCGCGCGGCCCCGAGGGTGGAAAGGGCACTCTGCAGAAGTACCTGCGCTCCATGTCCAAGAAGAAGGGCCATGTGGAGAATGGGGTCAGGGCTGATAAAGGGTCCCATGAGGGCGTCCCAGGTATGGAGGTGCTCGGGGTGGTGGGGGGTTAAGGGTGCTCGGGGTGTCGGGAGTGGGGATGGGGTGGGGTGGGATGGGGTTTGGAATGAGATGGGGGTGTGGTGGGGATGGGGTGGGGATGAGATGGGAGTGGGATGGAGATGGGGATGGAGATGGGGTGGGGATGGGGATGGGGTGGGGATGGGAGTGGGATAGAAATGGGGATGGGATAGGATGGGGATGGGGATGAGATGGGAGTGGGATGGAGATGGGGATGGGAGTAGGATGGGGATGGGGTTGGGGTGGGGATGGGATGGGGAGTGGGATGGGGGTAGGATAGGGATGGGGATGGGATTGGGGTGGGGATGGGATGGGAATGGGGTGGGAGTGGGATGGAGATTGGGATGGGGGTAGGATGGGGATGGGAATGGGGATGAGATGTGCATGTGGATGGGGATGGGATGGGAATGGGATGGGGACAGGGATGAGAATAGGGTTGTGGGTGGGGATGGAGTTGGGGGTGAGGATGGGGTGATATGGGAGCAGGATGGAGATGGCGGTGGGAGTGGGATGGGGGCGGTGGTTGCGGGTTGAGGTTGAGGGTGATGGTTTGTGGTGTGGAGGGTCGTGGGTGCTGGTTGGGTGCGACGGGTGGTGGTGCTGGGTGAAGGACCGGGTGTGATGGGGAAAGATGGTGGATAACGGGTTTGGGGGACAACGGGCGTTGGGCAACAAAGATGGGTTGGAGGAAGAAGAGCTGCGTTTGATGGGTCGGTGGGCAGTGGAGATGAGTTAGGGTCTGGAAAGCAGAGGGTGATGGCCACAGCCCCATCCCCTGGCAGTGCTGCCCTCATGGTAGCACCTCCACGGCCACATGTCCTCCAGTATCACCACACCAGCAGCATCATGATAGCCACGTGATAGCCCTGAGACTTGAGGGGCACAGCTGGATGCTCCTGACCCCTCTGTTCCACACACCCCCAGCCCCAGAGAGCCCCCATGGTACCCCATCCACCCCAGTCCCTGTGGCACCCGATGTCACCGTGTGGGACATCTCCAACTTCTCACTGGTGGACGGACAGCTGGTCCACGTGGGTCGGGATGAAGAGGTGAGGACCCCCTCTTGGGTTATGGGGTGCACATATGGGGTGCACGGGGTGCTGGGCCTGACCCCTCTGCGTCCTCAGACTTTGTGCAGGAACAGGAGCCAGACTGGGAGCTCTGAAAGCAGCAGCCTGCACCCAGCGTGTGGCAGGAGGGACACGGGTGAGCTGACGTCGTGGGGCGTTTTTTGCACCCTGCCCTACACCTCGCCCCAAATGACACGCGGCTCGCGTTGTGCCCCACGCCGTGCGCCCTACGGTGCATCCTGCATTGCGAATCTTGCCCTGCACACTCTGCCCCACAACCCGCGCCCCACACGGAGGAAACCCTCTGTGTGAGGCCCTCCGTGCGCCGTCACCGCTTCCTCTGCCCCGTTGCTGTGCACTGATCCTCCCGATAAGGGCTTCCTTGCCACCATGGGCCCCCACCGCTGGCTGCTGTACGCGGCACACGGTGAGACCCCAAACCTTGCTGACCCCCCTGCCCCCCCACCCGTGGGCTGCGCACCCTTGGGATTCTTCCTTCTGCTTTTCTGGAGAGGTGGGCGCTGCAAACCATGGTGGTTTCGGGGTCTGACACGGGTCACCCCAACAGACCCTCCTGAGGAGAGGAGGACAGCGGGGAAAGGCACCGACAGCGACGGCTCCGCCAGCTCGCAGTTCAGCAACGTGAAGGTGGGTCCTGGTGTCACCCACGGGTGTGTCACACTGCTCCCTGGGGTCACCCGTTGTCCCCCTCGTCTCCACCCTACAGGGACTGCTGTGGAAGCGGCTGCGGGAGCGCAAAGGTCGCATTGTGCCCCGAAATGAGAGCTCAGCGGCGGTAGGGGCAGATGGAGAAAGGTACACGGGTGTTGGGGACAACTTGGGGACACCGTGGGGGGGTCTGAGGTGACAGCTGTGTCCTCCCCAGGGCCCCGAGCCGCAGCGGATCCCACGAGTCCCTGCTGCCAGCGCCCAGTGTGGCCGAGTTGGACCTCAGCGGGGAGAACATCATTGTGCGTCCCGTGCATGGCAGCATCGTGGGCGAGAAGTTCTGCTTCCAGGTAATGGTGCTGGGATGGGGGGCATGCCAAGCATCCCATACTTACACCCTATAAGAGGCACCCAAGGTACTGAGGGCACTCCGTAGAGGTACCCAGGGTGCTCAGGGAACCCTATATAGGCACCCGGAGCACCTCAGGCATCCCATACATGCACCCAGGGCACCCTATAGAATCACCTAAGGTGCCCAGGTCACCCTATATGGGCACCCAGAGCACCCCAGAAATCCTGGACATGCATCCAGGGCACCCTATAGAAGCATCCAAGGCACCTCAGCCATCCTGGGTCCACAACCCCAGGTGCCCCCTGACCCCCACCCTGTCTGTAGGTCATCGTGGGTGGGTGCAGCCGCTCCTTTGGGTGCAGCTCCTTGGCCGAGCGCGACCGCTGGATTGAGAATCTGCGCCGCACCGTGCAGCCCAATAAGGTAGGACCCCCAGGGACCCCTCACAGACCCCATTCTCACCCATCTCCCCTCCTGTCCCCTCCAGTCCCCCATGCCCGCCATGTCTCCTTCTTCCCATGGTGTCCCCTCCTGTCCCCAGTGCCACCTCCCGTCTCCCATGTCTACTCCACTCCTCCTTTCCCTTCTCCAGTCCCATGTCCCCACCTGCCCCACATCTCCTCCTGCCCCACCACTGTCCCCTCCTGTCCCCAGGACAATTGCGAGCGCCTGGAGCTGGCGCTGAGCCTGTGGGTGTACGAGGCACGGGACCTGCCACCCCGCCGCCGCCTCCGGTGTCACCTCCACCTCGATGGCACGCTCTTCGCCCGCACCACCGCCAAAGTGGCCGGTCCCGACGGCGAGCTCTTCTGGGGTGAGCTCTTTCAGCTGGCCGCCTTGCCTCCCTCCCACGCCCTCACCCTCCTTCTCTGCCGCGATGACCAGGGTCACCCCAGCCAGACGGTGGCATCTGTCACCGTTCCTTTGTCCGAGCTGGCGGGCACCCGGCAGCCCCTGGAGCGGTGGTACCCATTGAGCGGTCACGGTGGTAACGAACGGGCGCCAGCGGTGCGGGTGCGTGGGCGATACCGGGAGGTGAGGGTGTTGCCCATCGTTCGCTACAAGGAGTTGGCCGAGTTCATCACCTTCCACTATCGGGAGCTGTGTGCCTGCCTGGAGCCCACCATCGCCGTGAGACACAAGGAGGAGCTCGCAGGCGCCTTGGTGCGCGTCCTGCAGAGCACCGGGAAAGCCAAGGTAGAGCGGCTGGTGGCCATGGTGGGATGGACACGGTGGTTGGGGTGGGACGGGTGATGGTTTCGGCGGGGTGGATGTGGTGGTTGGGGTGGAGGTGGAGGTGGGATGGATGCAGTCAAGTTGTGATGGACATGATGGTTGGGCTGGGGTTATGACTAAGTTGGGGCAGATGTGGTGGTTGGGATGGGTTGGGATGGAATGGGTGATGAACAAGTTAGGGTGGATGTGGTGGTCGGGGTGGGATGGGGATGGGATGGATGTGCTCAAGTTGTGATGGACGTGATGGTTGGGGTGGGATGGGGGACGATCAAGTTGGGGCAGATGAGGTGGTTGGGTTGGGATGGGATGGGATGGGATGGGATGGGATGGATGATGGATGATGGATGATGGATGATGGATGATGGATGATGGATGTGGTGGGGTGGTTGTGGTGGTTGGAGTGGGATGGAGGGGGGGGTGGATGTGCTCAAGTACATGATGGTTGGGTGGGATGGGTGATAGTTGAGGTGGAATGGACAATGATCAAGTTGGGGCAGATGTGGTGGTTGGGATGGGTTGGGATGGGATGGATGGGTGGGGTGGATGTGGTGGTTGGAATGGGATGGGATGGGATGGGATGGGATGGGATGGGATGGGATGGGATGGGATGGGTGATGACCAAGTTGTGGGGGATGTGGTGGTTGGGATGGGATGGGGAAGGGATGGTTGATGGTTATGGTGAGATGGATATGGTAGTTGGGGTGGGATGGGTGATAGCCATGGTGGGATGGACACAGTGGTTGGAGTGGGATGGGAATGGGATGGGTGTAACTGAGTTGTCCTGGTCATGATGGTTGGGGTGGAATGGGATTGTGAGTGGGATGAGGAGGGATGGACGGTTGGGTTGGGTTGAGTTTGGTTGGGATGGGATGCGTTGGCATGACACTGTGAGTGGGATGGAATGGGATGGGAAATACAATTCAAGAGCACTTTGAGAGATCCCGGCACTGTCCAGGCCAGGCTGCCCAAGCCACATCAGGCCCACGGGTGCCCCCCAACATCCACCCCACAGGAATTCCTCATTGACCTTGGCGTGGCTGAGTTGGACCGTTTTGATGACCGGGAGTCGCTGATCTTCCGCGAGAACACATTGACCACCAAAGCCATTGATGAATACATGAAGCTGGTGGGGGGCAAGTACCTGCAGGACACACTGGGTACGAGCAGGTGTTATTGGGGTATCATGGGGGGCTGGGCACGGGCAGGACTTCATGGGGTATTTTCAGGCTATGGGACACCCTCAGGATCTCTGTGGGGTTGTCCCGTGGCTGTGATTGCTCGGTCCCCACATTGCCCATCTCCTGGTGCCCAGGTGAGGCCGTGGCCCAGCTCTGCTCCTCGGATGACAGCTGTGAAGTTGACCCCAGCAAATGTGGCGGCCCCGACCTCTCAGACAACCAGAACAACCTGCGGCAGGTCTGCGAGGAGACCCTGCAGCGCATCGCCACGTCCTGCGAGTGAGGGACAGCCCCACAGGGGCACGGGGGTGGGTAGGGTGCGTAGGGGTGGGCCTGGGGACAGTCACCAACACCAGGAAGACCTGGAGTTAGGCTTGGGGATGGGCATCAGAACGGATGTGGGGACAAGTCTGGGGACAGGGACGGAGACATTCACCACGGCCATGGATGGATATGGGGACCAACATGGGGACAAGCACCACAGTGGTGGGCACCATGTCCCACGTGGTGGCACACAGGGGACACCAGGGCCACCCACCCACCCCGTGTGTCCCTGCAGCACCTTCCCGACGGAGCTGGGTGACATCTTCGCGGCATGGCAGGAGGAGTGCGTGGCGCGGGGCAAGGCGGCCATCGGGCAGCGTCTGGTCTCGGCCTCGCTTTTCCTACGGTTCCTCTGCCCCGCCATCATGTCCCCGAGCCTCTTTGGACTCGTCCAGGAGTATCCGAATGAAGCCACAGCCCGTACCCTCACCCTGGTGGCCAAGGTCATCCAGAACCTGGCCAACTTCACCACGTACGTCACGGCGCAACACACGTGTGGTGCCGGTGGGGTCCCCCTGGGGGAGATGTGGGGCAGCAAGGATGTTCCCTACAGCATGTGTGGCATGTGCCATGGGGCAGTGGGGTTGTCCTCAAGTACCATGTTAGAACCTCCCTTATGTGCCATGGGGCAGCAGGGACGGACCCTACAGCCTAAGGGGCACCAAGGGTGTCCCTGGAATGCTGTGGGGCAGCAGGGATGCCCCCAGGAAGCCACATGAGCCAAGAAAGGAGTAACGTGGTCCTGGAGTTGGCCCGTGGGTGACTGACCACCGTGGTTCCCAGGTTTGGTGAGAAGGAGGCCTACATGGGCTTCATGAATGAGTTCCTGGAGCACCACTGGAGCACCATGACAGCCTTCCTGAGGAACGTTGCCAACCCCGACAGCAGTGGCCACATGGCCACCTACGATGGCTACGTGGACCTGGCCCTGGAGCTCGCCACCCTCCACCTCCTGCTCTGCGACATCTTCTCCAGCCTGGACCAGGTGCCACCTGCGTGTGCCCAAAGGCAGCTGGTGACATGGGCCTCCTTCTCTCTACATTCAAAGCTGGGTGCTCGCTGCCCCATGGGTGTCCCCTGCCCCATGGACACCCCATGGCCCCATGAGGTCTCGTTTTGTCCCATCAGGCCACGCAGGAAGAGCTGGAGCCGCTACCCACCATCCTAAATGCCATCAGGGAGGGCACCCCAGTCCCCGTCTCCGTCCGGCTCAGCTCCAACACAGAGCGAAGGTAACGAAGGGGAACAGGGGGCACGCAACGGGACCAATGGGGACATGTGGGGCCAGAGGGGTGACCCCAGGAGCAGTTTGGGGTGGTTCTGGACCCGGTTAGCTCCAGGGGGACTCTAGGACTGGGGGGGGGGACGCTTTGGGGGTGAGGGGGCAATGAGGACCTTTTGGGGAATGGTGATGAGGGATCCTTTGGTTGGTTGATGGGAACATGGGGACGCTTTGGGTGGGTGATGGGACCATGGAGTCCTTCAGAAGTCCATGGGGACCCCCTGGGGAGGACCACTGGGGTCTTTAAGAGCAGAGCCATGGGAACTCTTTGGTGGTGATGAGATCTTGGGGATCTTTTGGGGGAGGATCCTGCCTGGGGACGGTTCTGGCCTCAAGTGGCCCAGGCTGAGTTCAAGGGATAGCTCCGGCCCTGGGTGGTTTTAGGATATAATTCTGCTCCCGGATGGACCCCGTGAATGGGTGTGGTCCGGGATGGGAACTGGTCTGGTCCCAGATGGGTCCAGCTCTGTTCCCAGCAGAGTTTAGGGTCCATCACCTCCTTGATACCCCACAGCCCAGAGAGCTTCAAGCCAGGCTTTGTACCGCCACGGGACCTGAGCAAGCACAGCCCTCTGATTAAAAGCCAATCACTCATCAGCATCCGCCGCGTCCGCAGCCGGGAGGATGGGGCAGATGTGGAACCGACACCGGTACCGGAACCGTTCCCGCAATCCCGTCGGGAGCGCAGGAACGTGCAGCGCACCCAGAGCGTCCCAGCACAGAGCAAAGCTGCCCGGCGGCTGCGCAAGCAGAGCAGCATCGAGCACGTGGAGGAACCCACGGGAGGGGATGGACTGAGGTCCTCTGTGCACCGCGAGGGCACCGTGAGTCCCAACGGGGTCCTGGACTCCATGGGGGGATGTCACCCCATGAGTGCGGGGATGGGATCATGGGGTTGGTGGAGGATGGGATCTCATGGGGACACTTTGGTTGTAATTGGGTGACGGAGACCTTCATAATTGGTTCATGGCACCGTGAGTCCCTAAGGGTCCTGGACTCCATGGGGGGCTGCCACCCCATGAGTGTGGGGATCTTCAGGAGGTGATGGGATCATGGAGTTGGTGGAGGGTGGGATCTCACGGGGACACTTTGGTTGTAATTGGTTCATGGAGAATCTTTTTGGGGGTAGGGACATGGGGAACCTTTGGTGGAGGATAGGATCATGGGGAGCTTTTAGGGGTAATGGGACCATGGGGACATTTTTGGGTAGGGTGGTGGGACTGTGGGGGACCCTTTGGAGGTGGTAGGACCATGGGAACCTTTTAGGGGAAGGCCAAGAGTGGCCCTTTGGGGGTGACGGGACGTTTTAGGGGCTGGGCAATGGGGACACTTCGGGGAGGGATCACAGGGGGTTCTTTGGTGGGTGATGGGACCATGGAGACCTTCTGAGGGTGAGAGAGGCACGGAGATGCTTTGGGAGTGACACGTCCTTGTGGATTCTTTGGGGATGAAGGGATCCATTGGGGTCAATAGGACCGTGGAGATCCACCTGGGTCAATAGGGCCGTGGGGATCCACTGGGGTCAACAGGGCTGTGGGGATCCATTGGGGTCAATAGGGCCATGGGGATCCACTGGGGTCAATAGGGCCGTGGGGATCCACTGGGGTGACATGTCTATGGGGATCCATTGGGGAAGACAAATCTACGGGGCCTCTTTGGGGACAACAGATCCATGTGAACCCATCGGGGATGAGGTCCATGGAGCTCCACTGGGGACGATAGTTCCAATGGGACCCAGTGAGGACGATGGGACCTTGGGAATGAAGGGACCACTCAGAACAGATCTGCGGAGACCCTTTGGGGACGACAGATCCACGGGGACACTCTGAACTCACCAAACCCTCACTGCGCATTCCCCGCCCCACTGCCCACCCAAGGGTGCTGATACTGACGCGTGCACCCGCCATTGTAGGGCCGCTCGAAGCTGCGCCCATCAGTGTCATTGCAACGCAAATCCACGGTGCCGTGGCAGCGCTACGCCGACGAGGTGTCCGTGGCACAGAGTGAGCTCTACACCATCCGCCCGCTGGAGAAGGTAACCCAGGGAGTGTGGCAGAAGGGCAGCACCCATCAGGACACCGTGCTCACTCCTGTCCCTGCGTCCCCAGCAGCACGGGCGGCAGATTGAGGCGCTGAGGAAGGAGGTGGCTGAAGGGCAGGAGAGGCTGAGGGCGGTGGAGGAGAAGGTGAAAGAGCTGCAGGGCGAGCAGCGCGGGCTGCAGCAGGAGCAGGGCCGGCGTCAAGAGCTGCTCCAGCATCTGCAGCTGCAGATGGAGGAGGGCAACGCAAGGCTGGCCAATCTGGGTGCCAGGTGGGTGCCCCCAGAGCCCTGTTGTCCCCAAAACACAGGCGTCCCTGAAGGTTTGTTCTCCCCACAACACAGGTGACCCCACAGTCTTGATGTCCCCAAAGCCTGGGTGTCACAAAAACCTTGGTGTCCCCAAAGCCTGACTTGACAAAGCTGTGCTGTTCCCAAGTATTTGGTGTCCCCAAAACCTTGGCATCCCCGAATTCTGACTTCTGACAAAGCTATGCTGTTCCCAAATCTTTGGTGACCCCAAATTTTTGGTGTCCCCAAATCCTGACTTTTGCCAAAGCTATGCTGTTCCCAAATCTTTGGCGTCCACAAAACCTTTGTGTCCCCAGAACCTTAGTATCACCAAAGCCTGACTTGACAAAGCTGTAGTGTTCCCAAATCTTTGGTGACCCCAAAGCCTGGGTCCCCCCAAAGTCTTGATGTCCCAGCAGCCTTTATGTCCCCAGAGCCCATCTGTCCCCAAATCCTGGACGCCCCCAAAGACTCAGTGTCCCCAAATCTGTGGCGCCCCCAAATCTTCAATGCCCCCAAAGCCTCAACATCCCAAAATCTGAGGTGTTCCAAATCTTTTGGGCTCCCCTGCATTGCTTCAGGCTGACGGCGGCCGAAGGGACCCGCAAGAAGGACCTGGAGAGGCTGAAAGCCAGTGAGGATCGGGGCAGAGATCTGGTAAGACACCGGGACCCCGGTGACAGGGACGAGGACAGGGACATGGTAGTGGCACTGACGCATCCCTTGGCAGGAGAGCCGGCTGGCAGCACTGGAGCGGGAGCACAGCGAGCTGCGGGATGTCATCACCCGGCTGCTGGGCCACCCCAGAAGGATGGGACGGCGGCCACCAGCGCAGAGCTGGGATGAGGGTGGGGATGAGGGACAGGCCACCAGCGTGTGACACTCGAGGTCACCGTGGCGTGGCTGCGTCCCCCCAGGGTCCTGATCTCCACAAGTTTCCATCCCTCAGCAATAAACGCTGTTGGTGGCACTGTGACTTGGTGCTGGTTGGGGTCTGTCACCACTCTGGGATCTGTCCCCGGTGCCATGTTGTTTCTGATGTCACCCTGATCCCAGCCATGGGGACCCTACAGAGGGTGATGGGGACCTTTTGGGGCAGAGTCTATGGTGGGTGACAAGACCGTTGGGGACCTTTTGGGGGTGTGGGAAGCATGGAGACTCATCTGGGGGGGACAAGACCACGGGGGAACCCTCTGGGGTAGGGCCGTGGGGACCATTTAGGAATGCCAAGTCCATGGGGACCTCTTGGGGGTGACAGAATCTTAGGAACTCTAGTGAGTGGTAAGACCACGAGGACCCTCAGGTGGGTGATGGGACCACGGGGATCGTTTGGAGCAAGGCCACGGGGACACGCTGGGGGTGATGGGATCATGGGGATCCGTAGGGGGTACAGAGGCGTTTTTTGGGGCAGAGCTGTGGGGACTTTTTGGTGGGCGGACCCACGAGGACCCTTTGGGGCAGGGCCAGGAGGGGTTCTTCGGTGGGTGACCATGAAGACCCCTGAGTGGGTGATGGGACCATGGGAATCTTCTGGTGGAAGACAGGACCACGAGGTGCCTTTGGGGATGCCAAAACCATGGGGATGTTTTTGGGGTGACAGGACCATAGGGACCCTTTGAAAGTGACCGAACCACGGGGACTCAGGTGGGTGATGGGACCACGGGGACCTTTGGGGACAGGAGCACGGGGATCCCTTGGGGGGGGCGAGAGGACCACGGGGACCTTTGGGGGCAGGACCCCCTGGTGCTGCCAGGATGACGGGGACCCTTTGTGGGGTACCAAGACCCTCTGGAACAGCACCGTGGGTACTTTTTGAGGGGTGACACGTCCTCGTGGACCCTTTGGGGGCGTGGGGTCGACGGAAACCAATCCATGATGGGGCCGTGGGCGCGCCCGTGGGGGAACACTGGGGAACAAACACGGGGTGGTCCACGCGAAACCTTCTGCGGGTGACGGGACCACGCGCACCCCACTCCCCTGCGCCCCCCAAGATGGCGGCGCCGTCGCGCTCTGATGACGCCATCACCCCGCGCGCCCCCCCCCCCCCCCATACGCACACTGGAAGGTCGCCACTCCCAACATGGCGGCACCAACCTCTCCGGTGACGTCATCACCCCGCGCGGCTCCACGCGCAGCCCCTCAGTGACGTCATCGCGCGAACCCGAAGTTTGGGGGGGGGGGGAGGGAGATGGAGCGGTACGACGCTGTGACGTCATCGTCGCGCGCCGCTCGGCTCAGGGAGGGCGGCGGCGATCTGTACGGGGGGGGGGGGCGGGGGAAGCCGGGGGGGGCGAGGGGGGGAGGGGGGGGGAGGGGGAGGGAGGGGGGGGAGGGGCGGAGCGGCCCCAAGATGGCGGCGTCGGGCGGGCGGCGCGCGGCGTGACGTCGTCGGATCCCGACGGCGCGGGGGGGGGGGGGAGGGGGAGCGGCCCGAGAGGCGCAGGCGGCGGCGGCGGCGGCGGCGGAGGAGGAGGAGGAGGAGGAGGAGGAGGAAGAAGAAGAGGGGGTGCCCCGGCCCGGCCGCGGCCCCGGGGGGGGGGGGGGGGGATTTAAAGGGACCATGTCCCCTCCGTGGGGTGAACAGCGGCGGCGGCGGAGGAGCGGCGATAGAGGCGCGCGGCCCCGGGGGGGGCGGATGCGGCGCTGAGGGGGGGGGGGCGAGGGGTGAGTACCGGGGGGGGGGAGGGGTGACAGCGGAGTGGGAGGGGTACGGGGTACGTGGGGGGGGGGGGGGGAGGTGTGACAGTGGGGGGGAGGGCACAGGTGGCAGCGGTGATATGGGGGGGAGTGTTTTAGGGGGGAGTGTGCTGAGATGGGGGGCTCAAACTCTTTGGGGGGGTCATGGGGGTTCTGGGCACGGGGGGGGCGAGGTGACAGCGGAGTGGGAGGGGTACGGGGGGGTGGGGGGTGTGACTGTGTGGGGTCGGGGGAGGGGGGTTATCCTATAGGAGTAGTGCGGTGGAGGGGGGGGGCACAGGTGGCAACGGCGATATTGGGGGGGGGAAGGAGTGTTTTGGAGGGGGCTGTGCTGAGATGGGGGGGGTTCTGACTTTTGGGGTTTGGTGGTGGGGGCACGCCGCTGACTTTTTGGGGTTGCACAGGGGTTATTGGGGGGGGCACACGTGGCAGCGGTGACGTTGGGGGGGGGAGTGTTTTGAGGGGGGTGTGCTGAGATGGGGGGCTCAAACTTATTGGGGGAGTCATGGGGGTTCTGGGCATGGGGGGAGGAGAGGTGACAGCAGAGTGGGAGGGGTAGGGGGGGTGGGGGGGTGTTACAGTGTGGGGTCGGGGGGGGTTATTCTATAGGAGCAGTGTTGGGGGGGGCACAGGTGGCAACGGTGATATGGGGGGAGGAGTGTTTTCGAGGGGACTGTGCTGAGATGGGGGGGTTCTGACTTTTGGGGTGGCGATAGAGGGGTCACGCAGGGGTTATTGGGGGGGCACATGTGGCAGCGGTGACGCTGGGGGGGAGTGTTTTGAGGGGGGTGTGCTGAGATGGGGGGGCTCAAACTCCTTGGGGGAGTCATGGGGGTTTGTGAAGTGGAGCACAGGTGGCAGTGGGGGGGACATGTATTTTAGGGGTCATGGGGGGGGGTTGTGCTGAGATCGGGAGGGGTCAGACTCTCGGGGGGGGGGCCATGGGGGGTTTGTGACTATGGGCATGAAGGTGGCAGTCGGGATATGGGGGTGCTGAGATGTTTGGGGGGGAGATCACGGAGGGGTTGTAACAGAGTTGGAGCACTGGTGTTGATGTGGGGGATGGTACAGGTGTTATAGGGATGATAGTATTGTAGTGGGGGGGGTACAGGTGTTCTGGGGGGGGATAATGGTGGGAAGTGTCCTAGGGAGGTCTCGAGGGGGGGGGGGGGTTGTGACAGTATGGGGACAAAGATGTTGTAGGATCATAGGGATGCTGCTGGGGGGGGGGACAGGTGACAGTGGGGGGGGACACACGGTTGTTCTGGGGTTGGTAATTAGGAGGGTCTGTGCTTTGGGGGGGGGTCATAAGGGGGAAATGTGACAGCTTGTTGACTGGGGGGGTCTGTTCTAAGGTGGGGGTGGTTGGAGGGGGTGTGGGTTGGGGTGGGGGCACAGGTGGGTTGGGGGGGGGACTTGGTGGGGAGGGCTGTAGGCTGTGTCAGTTTGAGGACCCAGGTGGCAGTGGGGAGGGGTGTAGGTGTTGTAGGGGTGATGGTGAGGCTGTGCTGAGGGGGGGAGGACACTGCTGGGTGGGGGGATGTGTTTTTGTAGGGGGCCGTGACACTATGGGGGACACAAACGTTGATGGTGGAGGGGTGCTGGCAGGACCTAGGTGGCAATGGAGTAATGGGGGGGAGGGGATAGGGTACTGTGCTGAGGAGAGGGAGAGAAAGTGTTTTTTTGGGGGGGGGGCTGTGCTGAGATGAGGGGGCTCAGGTGCTTGTGTGGGGAGGGGCAATGGACGTGTGACAATTCAGGGACACAGGTGGTAGTGGGGTGGGGGAGCGGTGGCAATGGGGTGAAGGTGGAGGTTGAGGTGGGGGGGCTCGAGAGCATTGGTGTGGGGGGTCACGGGGTGGTTTGTGACAGTTTGGGGACCCTTGTGGCAATGGGAGGAGAAGGTTTTTTGGGGTGTGGGGGGTTGGGGGGGTGACAGTGTGGGAGTACAGGTAGCAATGGGGACGTGGGGAGCTGTGGTGGAGCGAGGGGGTCCAGACTTATGTGGGAGGTGGGGAGGGGGTGTGTGACAGGTTGTTGTGGGGGTGAGGGGCTCCTTAGTAATGTGGGGGGAGGGGGGGCTCTGCTGGGGGGGTTGTGTAGCTGCAGAGCTACACAGAGACACCTTCTACCCCCCCATTCCTTTCTGGGGCTGTGCTGGGGGGGGGGGGGTAGAATGGGGGCAGAGTGACACAGTTCAGGGACACAGCTGTCACCAGGTGGGTGACATGGGGGGGCTGGGGGGGGGGGGTTTGGACCCGTACCCCCCCCCCCCCCTCCTGGTTCAGCATCACCAAGCCCACCTGCAGACCCCATCCCAAGCGCTCTCCGTTAACGAGCGGCCGCTAACGAGAAGCGGGAGCCCTCGGCCCCTCATGGCAACCTGTGGGATTGTAGAGGGGGGGGTCTTCGAGGGTCTTTCTCCCCACTCCTCCTCTCCGGCCGTGTGCTGCCATCGTTGCTGTCCCTTCGGAGCATCTCTCGCTTCGACATCGTTTCACCCAACGCCGACTCCACATCCCGACGCGTCCCCGAGAAGAGGAGAATCCTTCTGCTCATCACGCGGCTTCAGGGAGAGTTTCCTGCTGAGGGAACCTGGGGAGAATCGGCTGCTTTCTCCGAGGAAGGAAATCCTCCAGGATCCCATTCCCGACCCAACTTCTGCTCGTAAAACCTCGTCGCTATTGAGGGAAACCGTCCACGATCGTTTGGGAAGGACCTTCCAGGACCTTTCAGGACCTTTCAGGAGCTTCCCCAGATCCCTCCTGGATCGGATTCCCCGGCAGCCATTCACTTTTTTGCACATCTGGCCCAGAAGAAGATGTTCCTCGAGAAGGAATCCAAAGTGCCGCAGTCAGAATGCGGCGTTGTGTTGGGAGAACCCAACTTGGAGACTTTACGAGCGCTCATCCCCCCAGAAAAAGGGGTGAAGGACCCCCAAAAAGGGGCTTCCCCAGATCCCTCCTGGATCGGATTCCCCGGCGGCTGTTCACTTTTTTGCACGTCTTCCCCAGAAGATGTTCCTGGAGAAGAAATCCAAAGTGCCGCAGTCAGAACGCGGCGTTGTGTTGGGAGAACCCAACTTGGCGACTTTACGAGCGCTCATCCCCCCAGAAAAAGGGGTGAAGGACCCCCAAAAAGGGGCTTCCCCAGATCCCTCCTGGATCGGATTCCCCGGCAGCTGTTCACTTTTTTGCACGTCTGCTCCAGAAGGGGATGTTCCTCGAGAAGGAATCCGAAGTGCCGCGGTCAGAACGCGGAGTTGTGTTGGGAGAACCCAACTTGGAGACTTTACGAGCGCTCATCCCCCCAGAAAAAGGGGTGAAGGACCCCCAAAAAGGGGCTTCCCCAGATCCCTCCTGGATCGGATTCCCCGGCAGCTGTTCACTTTTTTGCACGTCTGCTCCAGAAGGGGATGTTCCTCGAGAAGGAATCCAAAGTGCCGCAGTCAGAACGCGGCGTTGTGTTGGGAGAACCCAACTTGGAGACTTTACGAGCGCGCATCCCCCCAAAAATGGGTTAAAGGACCCCCCAAAAAGGGCTCCCAATGGTGCCGGGAGCCATCGGGGCCTCGTGTGATCGCTCTCGGCGTGCTGCTGGGGCGTTCCCTCGGCTTCTAGGGAAGGAAGCAATTGTCCCCACTTAACCATTTTAGCATTTAAATTGTGGCGGTGCCGCTCCGCCTTTGCATGGCCATGGGGCGATGGGGTTGGGGGAGGGATGCGGCATTGCTGCTCCGTCCCTCGCCATGACCGGGCGCCGGGCACAGTGGTGAGAGAACTTCTTTTGTGGCTTTATCCCTTTCTTTTTTTGTTTGTTTTTTTTTTTTTTTTCCCCTTCTCCGTTTCGTTTTTTTAGAAGCCGTCGGGATTTGGGGTTGGGTTGGGTTGGGTTCACAATTGGGTTCGTGGACCTTCAGTGTTTCAGCCGTGGGGGGGAAGGGGGGGTTAGGATGGAGACAACCGCGGTCTTTCCCCGTGGGTTTTCTGAGCTGCAGAGGTGGGGGGTGGGGGGAGAAATCTCCCTTCTCCTCCCCCACCGGACTCAAAAACCCCAACGAAGCGTTGGGAGATGAAGGAGGGCTGCGCTTGGACCCCATGGAGAGGAGGGGGATGTCGATGCGTCTTGCAAAGGGGAAAAAAGACCCTTTCCTGGAGCAGGGAGGCTTCAGCTCTTCCCAAACAAACCCCCTAGTGCATGGGGGGGCGGGGAGGGGAGGGCTGTGGGATCGGCTCCCCTCTGCCCAGCGCTGGTTTTTCTTGTTATGGGGTTTGCCCATGATCCAGATTGCTTTGCGTTGTTGGGGATGTGGGATCAGGGTTGGGATGCTGCGCTGCAGGGCCGGCGTCGCTGGAAGAGCCCAAGTGGGGTGCTGCCTCGTGTCAGAAGGGGGGGGGGGGATGGGGGCAAAAAGAGCTCTTAGGGTCGTCGTGGTTTCTTTTAGGTTTTTCACCCCGAGAGGACGACACGGCGCGCTCGCTGTATGACGTCGTGCCGCGTTGGTTGGTGGTGTCGCGTTGGGATGCTCAGTTCCCTTTCCAAGGAAAAGAAAAAAAATGAAGTTCTTAGGTTATCCCACTTTTTTTTTTTTTTTTCCTCACCCATCTTCACACTCCCCCCAGACGTCCGTTGTCTGGATGCGTGTTTTGCCACGAGCCCATCCGTGGAGTTAGTGCGTCGTGTTGAGTTTTTAGGGCTGGGGTGACGCGCCGTGGGGTGATTTCCCTCCCTGTGCTCCCACTCCTCCCATGTTTGGGGGAAGCCACCCCATTGCTGACCCCTCGGTGCTGCCCAGCTCTCATCCTGCTCTCTCTGCCTCCGCTTTCTGCTCGTGGCACCCAACGCTTGGCAAGGAGGCAACGGGTTCATCTATGGGCCGTTGTTTTCCCTTGGCTCCCGCGATGAAATTTAATCCCACTCTCGAGTTAAGGGTGGAATTCTCAGCTTTTTGGGGTTTACTTCGAGCACCTGGTTGGCTGATGTGATGGGAAACAGGGGGCGACGCCGAGAGGGAGCCCCCGCAGCTCTGTGCATCCTGAATTCAAGCAGGAGAAAAGGGGGAATTTTTCCACGGGATCTGGATTTATCCCAGCTGAGCATCTTCTGCCCGACCTTTGGGGTTGGCAGCTTCAGGATGGCGACGTTGGGTGCAAGACACTTCCAGTTCCAAAACCCTATTTGGAAATGCAGTTGTCCAACTGCTCGTTGTGTTGTGTGCTTTGGGGGCCCCGTTGGGCGCCCTAATCTCATTCAACTATGGGAGTTGAGCCCTGATGACCTGGCAGGCAGGCACTGGTGGCACCGGGACCCCGTATTTTGGGGTATTTTTAGGGTTTTTTCAATCTGGTTGGGGTCAGAGTAGCTTGAATGTTGAATGCTTGCCCCACCATGGGGGTGGAGGCAGCAAAGCTGCACTTTAGGAAGAAAGATGAAGGTTTTGGGGTCATGGAGCTGCCGCTCGGCTCCGCTGCTCTGCTCTCCTCCCACGGCCCCGGGCTACGGTGGCTGATAACAGCTCGAATAATTCCCTCTCTTCATTTGCATTGTTACCTTGAAGGTATTTATAGTCTCCCTGCCTTCTCCTTCCCCGGCTGTGTAAATTTAGCTCCTTGGCTCTCCCCGGGTGCCTTTATCCAGCCGATAAGCCGCGCTTTTTAGCACCGCTTTCTTCTTCCCCCCCCCCCCCCCCCGCCCGCATCAGGGCTCAGCCCTGAACCCGTGGCAGAGATCTCCCTTCCTCCAGGTGATATTTATCCCTCCCACCCCTCTGCAACTCATACTTGCAGCACAGTGGAGGCAACGTGTTGGTTTTAGGGGACCGAACCCGCGTCGCTCTGATCTGTAGGGTTTAACTCAACATGGGCGCAGAGGATCTCGTGGATTTGGGGTGGGATCAGTGCCCGTGAACGTGGTGTTGGTTTCTCTTCCTTCAACCTCCGCTCAGTGTCTGCAGCGTCCCAAAGAACCCCTGGGTGTTTGGGAAGCCAGGGGACTTGGGGATGCAGGCTGTGTTCTTTCCAGTAGTAATATAACGGCATTTGGGTGCTTTTTGGGGGGGGTAATAATGGGTCTGAGGGTTTTTTCATGGGATTTGGGTGTTTTTGGGGGGGGAAATAATGGCTTTGAGGGTTTTTTCTCTGCCTCACGGGGGGTATAGAGGGGATGGACGGTCCCGAAGCGGAGGGGCACAGTGCATCTTCCCTGCCTATAATGGGATGGGGGGGGAAAGCTTTGTGTTGGTTGTATTGGTTCAGACCCTGTAGCATGCAAAGGACGAGCGATCTTAGCCTGGGCTTGACTTGGGAAGCAGAAATTATGGGATGGGCAGAGGGCATCGGCATGGATGGAGCCTGCTGGGCTTTCAGGAGCTCTCCCAGCCCTCCTCCGTGTCGCCGAAGCCGTTCTCCTCTCTCATTTTCTCCTCTCTTATCTCTGTTTCTCATAGATTTTTCCGGCAGTCCCTGGCCGTCAACCCTCCTGAGTCCCAGCACGGTGGTTTTTTTTTTTTTTTTTTTGTTTCCCAAGTGACACAGCACAATCAGCAAGGGATGGAGAAAACTGTCCCTACTTTATCAGAGCAACAGCGAGAGCGCCAGGGAGATGGGAGCAGAGCCCTGCTGATGCCACTGGAGCCAAACAAAGAGAATTTTGCTGCCCTCGATTGCCCCCAAGGTGAAGAGAGAAGAGCTGCTTTTGTGAAAGATGCAAAAAAGCCTCTGGAGAGCGCGGCTCTATCTGGGACATCGGTGGAAGTGGGGACGGAGCTCGACGACACCGCCTTCTACACCGCTGATGATTTGGTGGCAATGAGCAGGGACACCAAGGGACCGTCCGGCACCGATCTCTGTCCCCTACAAGAAGACCCCGTCTTCTTCTCACCTCTGTCCCGTCAAGAACCCGACATCGCCCTGGAAGCGTGCGACGTGGCTGGTGAGTCTCCATGGGTTCTGCTATGGGGTGGGGGTTGCATTGTTGTTTTTTTTTTTTTTTTTTGTCTGTTGGGTTTTTTTGGGGTCTTGCTGGTGTTGCCCAACTCTGGTTTGCGGTGGTTCTTGGCTTGTGTGGTTTGGAGATTCAACGTGTTGACCGTGTGGGAAAACGGAGCCGTGGTGGGGTGGGGGATGCATGGGACCCACCAGGGATGGGTCCAGATCCCTATTTGGGCTGTACTGGGGGACCCCAAATGGGATGTGTGTTGTCACAACCTGTCAGGACCTGTGGTGACCCAGACCATCATTGAGACCATTGGCACCGGGATCTGGTCCACGGGGTGAGCCAAATCTCGACGACTGGCACTTGGGGACCGTCTTGGAGCAGGTCTGATGTTGGGGGACCCACTGTGTGCCCCAAAAGCAGCGTGTTGGGTTTCACCTCGAGAGCTCAGGATGCACCTGGGCAGTGCTAAGCCCCTCTGGCTGCAGCAAACCCAACTTTTGGGCACCCTGAGTGAGTCAAATCTGCCATCTGTGGCTGCTTTTGGGTATCACTGAGGCCGAAACTCCACCACCTGCACCTGCTTGGGTTGAGCATCTCCGTTACCCATTGCTGACCCCAATGGAAATCCCACTCCGAGGGCTCTTGGCAGTGTTGCTGTGTTTTTGGGATCTTCTCCGTGCTTTCCCAGCTCAGTTCCTGCTGATTTTCCAGCGTCTATCCCTTGCTGCTTTGAGGGTTTACCCATCTCCGTGCCATCCCTGCGTCCCCCAGAACTTTTGGATGCTGAGAGCTGGCACAGCCCTCCCTCCCTCCCCTGTTTCCTTCTGGGATCCGGTGATTGACCTCGTTAATTAACTCCTGGCTGGAAGGTGGCTCTCAGTTCCTCCGCCGCGGACAGCGGGTGGAAAATTAACTCATGGAGGGGGAAGGAGTGTTTGAGGAATGAGCAATGCAGGGGCAGCCGGGCGTGAGGTTTAGGGCAGGGCGTTTTCTTTCTGTGCTGAGCTGGAGGGCAAATCCTGCTTGGAGCTGAGCAGAACATGGGGTGTTTTTTTTTCCCCTTAAAAATCCCTGAAGGAAGGCAGATTTGGAGCAACGATGCTCAGAGGAATTTTGTGTTCTGGATTGAGGATTTTCACCCGAACACATCACCCGTGGCCGCACAGAACTTCACGAGCACAGAGCCAACGTTGGGAGCAGATGGAAGGAACTCTCTGCGTTTTGGTGGCCTCATCTCGCTTCTTTCCTCCGTGAGAAGCTGGGCTCTGTGCTCCCCTAGAAGCAGTTGGGGCAGTAAATAGTTTCAAAATGGGTTTTCCTGGAGGGGAGCAGGGATGCTCTGTGGTTCCCTCCCTCCTTTGGGGTGGAGCGAGCGGAGCACGCTCACAGATCTCAATCCCAAGCCCTTATCTTCAGGCTGCATTTGCAACTCCCCACACACTCCCCTGCATCACGGGGCCCTTATCAGCCCTGGCCCTGGGGGGGTTTCCTCCCCATATCAGCAGAGTTGGGGCAGGGCGGTTGGAGCAGTGGTCGCAGAGTGCTGAGCTTTGTGTTGGGCTTGTCCCGGAGCACATTGTCTCCGTCCCCATTGTGTTCCCACAGGTGAGCATTCACGAAGGGGCAGGTGGGGATTTGGGATGCCCCAGGGCAGGGGAGGGGGGTACAAAGCAGTTTGGGAACAGTGCCGTGGGGTTTCCTGTGCAGGGTTGTGTTGCTTTGGGATTGCTGTAGCAGTTTAGGGTGTCCCCAGGTCCTCCCAGCATTGGGACATCCTGCTTTGGGGTTGCTGTGGCAGTGTAGGGTGACGTGGGGTTCCCAACATTGGGACATCCAACTTTGGGGTTGCTGTGAGATGTGTGGGATGATGTGGGGTTCCCAACGTTGGGACATCCTGCTTTGGGGTTGCTGTGGCAATGTGTGGCAGTGAGAGGTGTCTCCATGGTCCCCCAACATCTAAGCATCCAACTTTGGGGTTGCTGTGGCAGTGTGGGGTGTCGTGTGATCCCCAATAGTGGGGCATCCAACTTTGGGGTATTTCTGTAGCAACTTTGGGGTGTCGTGTGGTCCCCAACACGGGGACATCCAGCTGTGATAATGAGAGGTGGCCACAGTGTGGGGATGTTCTGCTTTGGGGTGCAGTGTGGGGTGTCCCCAGGGTCCTACACAGGGCACGGCTGTGTCCTTGTGGGCTCTTCATACTGCGCTGATGCTGTGCACACTCATACCGTGTTTCAAACTGGTTCAGCTGGGAAGGTTTGGTTTTATATTGTGCTCACCGGGCTAAAAAGGGACGTTTTAATCCCAAATCACCAACTGCGAGGAACATCCCAACCCATTGCAGGAGGAGTATCCCAAGATTGGGACTATGGGTGAATGCACCGTGCACTATTTTGGGATGTGGTGGTGGAAAATCAAACCCAATGGGTTCCTCCAGTGCCGTGGCCTTCTGGCAGGGACAGAAAGCGACCCCAAACCCTTCTGCATGGGGTCAGTCCGCTCCTGGAGCTCTCCCAGAGATCCTGTTGTGGTGAAAAAGAAGAAATGTGGGAAAACTCCCCGGCCCCACTGAGGATGAGGAGGAAGGGAAGGAGGTTGGGGGGGTGCAGCGTTGGATTTATATGGGTCTGACGATGAGGATGGTGCCCCACTGGGCTGCATGCGGCGTGGCCTTCATCCTACTTCCACATCCCTCCTGTTTCCCCACCTTTTGGGTTATTTTTCCCTTTTTTTCCCATCCTCATCCCTTCTTCTGTGTCCCCTTCTCTCACCGTTGCAAGCAATGAGTCGCTTTCCATTCATCCCTCTGAGCCCCGATGAAGCTGAGATTGCTCCTGGGAAAGGCCTGAACCCTTGTGAAATCGATCTTTTCATTTCTTTATTTATCCTTTTATTTTGGAGTGGAATGAAATTCGAGGGCCCACTCGAGCCTGGCGTCACGGCTGTGTTTGCCTCCGTGCTCGGTTGGGGCAGGGAGGGGGGGATTTTGTGCCAAAATCCACTCACAGTAGCCATTGAATGGCTGAGATAACAGTAATAGGGGTGCAGCCAGGGTTGGGGATTGTCCCCATTTGTGGCCCCGGGCAGTTGGGGACAGCTTTGTCCTTGGGTTGGGTCTTTATTGCTGTTGGGGAACAGCGTGGCCGCGTCCTGATTTTTGGGGTTGATATGTGGCCTCTTAAGAGGGGGGGGGGGAAAAAGGGGTAAGCTCAATCTGCACAGCTCCATCTATGACTCAGTTTCCCTTTGGAACTCCCTTTGCCGTATGCTTTGCTCCCTACAAGTCGGGGGAAAACCCAATGGGATCGAGGACGGTGCAGCACTGCGGTGATTTGTTGGGCACGGGGTCTGTCCTCGTTAGTTAACATCGCAGCTCGTTTGTACGATGGGAGAAATGGATGAACTGTAGGTTTTTTTTTCTGGGAAATCTGAGAGCCTCAGCCTGCTCTTGCGTCTGTGCTGGGTTGGATCCTTGGGATTCCTGGAGCAGAACGTGGGTTGGGTTGTGTGGGTTTCTCCTGCCTTGATGACCTCCGAGAAGGGTCTGGTGATGAATAAGATGACTCTGGTGATAGGATTTTTTTTTGTCGCGTTAACCTGGGTGTCCCAGTTCCTAATTGCCGAGTGCTGGAACGTGTGTTGGGGGGAAAACACGTTGGTTTTGCAGGGTGGATCCCAATTGGAAGTGCTTCGGGGTGGGGAATGGCGCTTAGGGTTGGCCGCGGGGATTTGCAGAGAGCTCTTGCTTGAGTCCTGGGCCAGGCTGGTGGGAGTTGAGTTGGAAACGTCTACCAGATCCCCAAAAAGGCAAAGAGTTTGGTGTAAACTCAACTCTGGGACTGTGTGGAGTGGGGATGGATGCCCATGTGAAATGCGTTTAGGAGACCCTTGAGCAGATCCCAGCGTGGCCGAAGCTGAGAGCATTTTTATCCCAATCCTTAAGCTCTCTCGTAGCTTGAAGACCTTTGCGCTGCCCCACTGAGAGTCTTTGCTCCCTGATCCCACCCCACAGTTGGATCCCACTGCCCCTCGCTGCTGTAGGATCTCGCTCAGAGCTGGAGCGCTCGGTCTATAGGAAATGCAATGAAGAGGCCGAGGAGGCCCAAATTTACACTGCCACCGTTTGTCTGAGATCTGGGCTTGGCTGGGGAGGAGAGACCTCAAGTCCTTGCTCCTAATCCCAAAGTATTGGAATTCATTTGGGGGGGGGCGAAAAAACGCGTTGGTTTTGCAACACTGATTCCCAACAGGAAGCGCTCCGGGGTGGGAAGTGGCACTTTCTGAGTCGGCCATGGGCTTTTGCAGAGAGCTCTGGACTCCTCCAACCCTTCTCCCGAGGTGTGTCTGCCAACGTTTTGTTTCCACGGCCGCCTTTGAACTGCGTCCAAGAAAGATACGCGATCAGAGGACGGACCGAGCGGGCGCTGATATCCCGCCTTAACTCTTGGGGACGGTCCCTGCTGCCTTCCTCCAGGGACCCGGAGCATTTATGGGAGTTTCCCGCGTGGCCGAGGAGCATCGTGGCCATTTCCCAGTGCCCGCGTCCCAGTGGATGTAGGAATGCCTTTAGTGAGGAGGTTGAGCGCGCGTGGTCCCGGCAACCTCGCTCGTAGCCTGCTGTGGGTGCCAGGAAAGATGTCACGTTGTTGCCTAGCAAATAAATAACCCGACGCTCAAGTCCAAGACAACAGACAGAGCATAGCTGGGGCTGGGACGTGGCTTGAGCGAGCTGGGTGACCCTGCAGTTGCATGGAAAAGAAACCCCATGTGGTGTGTCCTCCGACGCAGCCCCGCAGAGGGGATCTCTCCTCAGAGGCTTTTGGGTTGGTGGTCGTCAGGATAAGGACTTGGGAGCAAGGCAGCGGTTGGGTTGGGGATTGCTTGCAAGCTTGACCCCTTCCCAACAGTGTGCGAGTGTTGTTGATCCCCAAGCGTGCCACTAAAAGAATGGGATAAGAGTGAATGAAGGTGTTTTCTTGGCCCCTTTTGGACCCCAAAGGCGAGGAGGGGTGGGCTCTCCCTGCCTTGCTGTGGGGCTGTGCAAGGCGTGGAGCAGCTGCTGTGCCACTCCACGGCAGCTATAAATAACACCCCCAGGCCCGGTCCCCTGTGCCGCCGCTCGCACTAACGGGGCCGTGGTTTAAAAATAAGCCGGGGGCACGGCTGCGGGTTCTCCTGCTGCTGAGCAAAGTAGGACGCGGCCACGGCTGTCCCCTGCGCTGGGTGCAAGGTTGGGTTGTGATGTGCAGAGCCCGGCTTGGGCATGGGGCTTTGCCCCTATAAGTTAGGGGAGCAGCGTGTCGTGGTTTGGGGGCTGTTTGCTTCTGCCCCACAGCCCAGGCTGCTTCATCTAGGCTGCCAGATGTGCAGGAAACCTCAGCAAACAGCTCAAACCTCTTTTTTTTTAAACTCAATATCAGTTGGGATGAAAACTATCCGTGGGAGAATAAAGGGTACGTGGCTGTGGCAGTGGCCCCTTTTGTAAGACAGGGTCAGGCTTGGGACAGAGATACCGTCACCCAGCCCCAGCAGCAATGAGCTCATGCTCCGGCGCAGGGCCACGCTCATCCTCCTCCAGCATTTGCTGCTGAGGAGGAAATGAAACTCGAGTTCGCGCTGCGCGTGTGCAGCACCAGGTATACATGTCATCAGGATGCTGGATTTGAGCCACTCAGTGCTTTGCAGCATTCTGAGGGGGGGGGAGGGAGTAGTTGGTTTTGGGACGCAGTGTCCTTGTTGTAAGAGTTCTGATGGAGCTCATCCCACCTGGGTTTGTCTGTAGGGTGGATCTGAGCTGCTGTTTCCCTCCCTCTGCTGCTGCCCGGTGTCTTGTTTGTCCTCCTCGTAACTGTATTATTGGATGTGTAATTCTAGTGGTGGATTACGATAGTTTTGGGAGGTGTGGTTATTGTTTGGGGTTGTGTGCGTGGTCAGAATCCTCCGTTTTCATGCTGTCTTCCAAAAATCACAGCTGTGTTCTTCCCCGGTTCGCAGCTCATGGTCTCCACAAATCTCTCACAGGCAGAACCGTGTCAGTATTCTCAGTTCATCTCCATTTCCTAGCTGGTGTTCCTCCCAGTGGCCAATCCCTTCTTTCTCAACCCCGGTTCCGTTTTCCACCGTGTGTTGGTCAGGATCTGTCCCCACCTGGGATGCTCAGGTGGAGGAGGGGTCTAAACAGCGTTTGGGTCCCACCTCGGTTCATCTCCCACCTTGCCAGATCACCACCATTAGGTTGTCCCTGTGGGCTCCATCAGCAGTGGCAGTCGTGACCCAATGGGTGATGGCCACGATGGTGACCCCATGGGTGATAGCAACCTGATAATGATGGTGACCGAACAGGTGATGGCCCCAATGGTGACCCCATGGGTGATATCCAGTGATGGATGATGGTGACTCAATGGGTGATGGCTGCAATGTTGACCCAATGGGCAGTGGTGACCCTATGGGTGATTGCCACAATGGCAGCCCAGTGGGCAATGATGACCCACTGGGCAATGGCCACAATGGCGATGCAGTGGGCAGTGGTGACCCCATGGGTGATAGCAATTGATGGATGATGATGACTCAATGGGTGATGACCCCAGTGGCGACTCAATGGGCTCTGTCCACGATGGCAACCCAATGCGCAGTGGTGACTCAATGGGTGATGACCACGATGGTGACCCCATGGGTGATAGCAACTCAATGATGATGGTGACCCAACGGGTGATGGCCATGATGATGACCCAGTGGGCAATGATGACCCAGTGGGCAGTGACCACAATGGCAACCCAACGGTTGATGGCCCCAATGGTGACCCCATGGGTGATATCAGCTGGTGGGTGATGGTGACTCAATGGGTGATGGCTGCAATGGTGACCCAATGGGCTTTGTCCACCATGATGACCCAACGGGCGCTTGCTGTGATAATGAACCTCAAATACCGTGTTAGTCTGGGCTCCTCACTTCAAGAAAGGCAGTGGGGCCTTGGATTGTGTGAAGGGCAGTGAAGCTGTGAGGGATCGGGAGAACCAATCTGATGGGTCGCGAGCGAGGGAACTGGGATTGTTCCGTCTGGAGGAGAGAAGGTTCCAGTTGAACGTTAGGGAAAATCTCTTCTCCAGAAGGGTGGTCAGATGTTGGCACAGACTGCGCAGGGGGTCGGTGGGGTCACCGTCCCTGGAGGTGTTCGGGAACCATGGAGATGCGGCACAGAAGGATGTGGTGGCTGTGAGTTCGTGATTGGACTTGGTGGCCTTAGAGGTCTTGTCCAACCTTAATGATCCTATGATTCTGTAAGCCAATGATGCTCACTGTTATAACCCAACACTTGGCATCCCTGAGAGCTCATCCCCCAGCCAAGGGCCGGTACAGCTTGTTGGCATCGCCGTGTGACAGCAGGATTAATGAGCGTTCCCTGCTCCTGGCTGTAATTGGAGAGGACAGCTTGTTAAAGGCTGACAGCAGCAAACGGTGAGGGGCTGATCCCCTCAGTGAGGGGCTGATCCCATTTGATCCCAGCGGAGGGCTTTCTATGGTGTTACAGCATCCAAAAATCCCTTTGGGGGCTCTTCTCGCCACCAAGGCAGCAAATAGACGAGAGCTGAGCTTTGTAGGGTTCCCTTGCTTTTTATTAATGCCTTATTTAGCAGGGGTGAAGCCAACGCATGCCAGCAGACAGAGGAAAGAGAGGATGGGGCGGGAGGATGCAGAGTTTGAAAGAGTTGGCAATGTGAATTGCTCGGGTGAAGCCACTTCGATGGGAGCCGTGCGCGTGCCGGGATCTGCTGGAAGCTGGAGCAGGGATGGATCCAAAGGAGAGGAGTTTGCAGCAGAGCCTGGATGGCTTTCAAGCAGCTTGGAGAGAAATCATCCTTTCATTCAGTGCTGGGACGTGTCCTCTGCTGACGAGGAAAGTTTCAGCCGCCTGCCCCATAAATCTTGCTTTAAAGCTGGATGGAGCAGTGCCGGGTTGAGAGGATGGATTTGCTCAGAGCCCTGATAAGGGAGGGGGAAAAAAAAAATAGAGTTTTCAACAGCTGGGAACGACCTCAGAAAAGGTAAAAGGGCTGAAAGGAGAGCATGTGCCTGCAGGCAGCGCTCATTCGCACTTGGCTTTTGGCTTTTGTTTTTCAAACAAAGCTCGGTGATGGGAGAAATGCAGGCGTGGAAACACCTCCGGGAGAAGAGCCCCGGGGGGGGTCCATGGGGCGAAGGAATGGGGTTGGTGGAAGTTTGGGGCTAAATGGGTTTGGTGCTGTCACCATCTGAGCCGTAGTGGAGGAAGGAGCCCATCCAACCCAATCCAACCCTGAGATTGGGGTGCCGGGAGCCCCAGCACCACCAAGCTCAACGTGTTGCAAGCTTTGGACATCTAGGCACAGTGTGCAGCCCTCATCCACGGCCATTTGGGGCTTCAAATCGTGGATTTCCCCATTTTTAAACGCTGCTGCAGGCAGGAGGGTAGAGTTGGGTTCCCCTTTGGGTCACCATCACGGCAAGTCTCCGGCAAAGTGGAACGCCAATGGGACCCGAAAGCTGCGGAGATTCCTCCTCTGTCTGAGTGTGCCACGTGGAGGTGGACCTGGAGCACCGTGGGTTGGAAAAAAAGGACCGATCCTGGGCTGAGAAAGAAGGGAGCAGCCCCTGGTAGGGAATGGCAGCTGGGAAGTGGAGATGAGAACGATTGCAGGGCATGGGGTTTGGGATTTGTTCGAGAGGTCGTGGTGGGCAGCGCCAGCTGCAAACCGGGCAGGAACGCAGCTGTGATTTATTCAGAAAGCAGCAAAAAAAAAAACAAACAGAGGAGCCCCAAACGATCACCGCTCCTCCAGTCATGAGAATCCATCCCACCAGCCCAACCAACCCCTGGCGCTCCGTCGTGCGTGGTTTTGTTTTTTCCCCATTTCAAACAGGACGAAACCCAGAAGGGAACCCCGAAGCCAACGCTGCTGAGTCCTCTGCCTCGGCGTGCTGGGAGGGGAGAGCAGGGAGCAGTGTCGGGTTGCACACGCGTAGCCGTGCCAAACCAAACACGCCACGCTGCTCGGCTCACTGCACCAACCCACTGCTCCCATGCTCGCACCTGTTTCGGTTTCAGTTTGCAAGCAGCAAACCCCTTCGCCCCCCCCCCCCAGTCCCTTCCCCCACCCCACCGCGTTCCCAGCTCCCCCTGCGTGCCAAGCAGTTCGTTTTGGGGTGAAACGGGAGCTTTCTGGCTTCAGTTGGGTTTCCAGCTGGGAGGAGCTGGGGTTGCTGACATTGCTTTGCTGCTGCTACTCGGTGGCGGTTTGCTGTTTTCTGTGAGCTGCAGGTTGCAAAGCGCGTTGGTTTGGTTGTGTTTGGTTTCTTTTTCCCCTTGCAGCCCCCATGGTCTTCTGTTGCATTCAGCTTGTGAGCTTCCCAGGAGCCTTTTTCACTCATCTCTTTTGGGACAGTCTCCCCATCCTTTTTCCTCTGGAGCAGCGCCCCAGGGTGATGCAGGGTCATCATTCCAATGCTGAGACAGGATTCGACTCTTCCTCCCAGCTGGCAGCACCTCTTCCTCTGTTCCTCAACCCCTTTCTTGGGAGAGAACCCCCTCTGGTTTTCTTTGCCCTCTCTCTGCCCTATGAGGGTTGGAGGGACCTGGGAGCACCCATGGGATGATGCTGAGCTCGTGGTGCATCTGTAGGACCCACAGACATCACCCTTCCTCCCTGCAATGGAGGGGAACGAGGTCCTGCTCCCCAGCTTCACCCTCTTCCTCTCACTGGATTTGGCCCGGGCTCCATTTGAGTTGGGTGCTGCTCATCCCTCCCCATAGAGACATCCCAGTGCCACAATGGGATGAGTGCCCCCATCTCAACCCCACCCATCCCTATTGAGCTCAGCCTCACCCAGTAACTTCTCCCCGACCCAGATGTCCCCTTGATGAGTTTGTGCCTTCCTGCAGGTCCCACTTTTGGAAGGTCGGTGGATCTGAGCTGGAGGAGCAGATGATTTCACAGGCGTAAATGACTGCCAGAACTCTGAGCTCGCTCCGGATCCTTTCCAGAAGGGTTTGAGTGCGATTTCCGTCCCGATGTAACGTGTTCTGATCTGTCCGGATCAGCCGCAGCGCTCTCCGGAGCCGCTGAACGTTGCGTGCCCAGGCACAGCCGATCCCGACGCAGACGTTGGGTCCTCGTTTCCATTTATTCGAGTTAAGCTTGGACGGGACAGCGATGGCAGGAAATCCTATAAAGCCAAAACAGAGCGTCTTCCAGAGAGATGCACTGGGAGCTGAGAGCTGGAGGGATTCGGATCCACGCGTGTGCCCAACAGGACGCAACGGGGTGGGTGGGAGCGGCCCCGTTGCTGAAGCATCCCAACGCCAGGATGGGCTGGTGCATGCTCAGGTGCTGAGTCAGCACATCCAGTGCCCTCCCCTCTCACCCCGTGCTGTTCCCCACCCCCCCGCAGCCCTCTGCAGACCACTTCCTGAGCAGGCGTTGCCTTTGTAACTGCTCGGGGGAGAGCCCGTGCAAGAGACGCACACGTGGTGTGGGACCCAGCGTGAGCTCTTGGGGTGCGCAGCATCCAGGTAAGGGGGGGAAAGCACATCGGTGTGTTTGGGATCACGGATGCACTCGGATGGGAGCTGCTCGCTGGGGGAGCGTGGTTCCCTGCTGCGTGGTTTAGTGCACGCAGGGTGGGGATGTGCAGGCTTGGTTTTAGGGGACGTGGGAGGTGGGGGGAGGCTGGCGTCCACGTCGAAGCCCCTTCTTTTGGGGTGGTTTTCAAGGTTTCCTCGTGCCTATGCATGGGGAACGTTGGGATGGCTGTGGTTTTGTCTCTGTGGTGTTGTCCTTCGGGGTGGTTTTGCTCTAGATGCGATCCGTTCTCCATGGTCTTGTTTTCCGTCGGTGTTCATCCACGTTCCGTGGCCATTAGTTGTTCGTGTCTCTACACAACTTTAAGATGTTCCAGTAGTGCTTGGAGGTCCTTGCCTCTGGGATTCCTCATGGTGTGGGTTCCTGTTGCCATAAAATCTCACCTTGGTGGGACCAGGATGTTCTGCCTTTCCTCTCGCTTGTCGTGGTGTCTCCCTATAGCCATGGGGTTCCCCCAAGCCCAGTGGGGCAGCACGGTGACGCACTGACCAACCAGATCTGCTTCTTTTCATTGCTCTTCTGGATGGTGCTCCAGCTTGTCCCCCCACATCCTGAGCGTGGAAGGAATGAAAGGGATAGAAATTTTAAGAGATGGAAATGGAATTTGACTCTTTTGCTCCTCAAATCAGGCCCATGCCAAGGGCTCGTTGAGTCTTTGGGAAGGGGAAGAGACTTGGGGCTGCTTGGCAGAAGTTGAGTTGGGCAGCTTTGAGGCACAATGCCTTTTTTGGGTGGGAGAGTTGAGTTGGTTGCTCGATTGATCTCCAAGGATGGCGGTTTCATGCCTGGTTCCAGCAGGGTGGGTGGCTGTGCCCCAGTTGGAGCTGGTCTGTCCGTTCATATAAATTAATCTCGATTCACACAGCATTTCTCTTGTCCGTAAGACCCTTCATCCCACTCTGGGTCCCTCCAGCTCCTTTAGCTGCTTCATGGATCTGGAGATGACCAAGTGTGGGTGGATCTGCTCCTGCTGAAGCTCAGTGTAGCCTGGAAGAGTGGACTGGGCATCATCTGATGGATGGCAGCAACAAAACCATGGGATCCTTAGATTAGTGAGTCCCGAGTCACATTCAGGATGCTGTCGTTTGGGCCCTTTGCAGTGTCTTTTTCTGCTCGTGGAGCAGAAATATCAGTGCCTGGATGCAGTTGCTCAACCCTGGGGTCTTCCAGCTGGATTTCCAGCATCTGCAGAGGTGCAAAGGGACCTGCACCAGCACAGAGCATGTGAATGCAACTCGCATCCCCAGCTCTATCAGGAGCTGGCCAAGCCAGAGTCAGATGAGACACGATGTGCTGCCAGCACGCCAGGCTTTGAAGAGCTCCTGTCCTCAAGGTCACCCGCCTGGGGGCTTAGGAGTGTCCTTAAATACAGCCCTGGGCTGCCATCGTGCAGGAAGAGAAAGAAACGCATCCCGTTTCCATCTGCAGACATCCAAGAGCTTTCACCAGCTCTGGAGGAGGAAAACTGACCCCAAACACATCCGTTTTCAGGAGGAAAATTCATAGCTCTGCATGAGTCCTCTCAGCAGTTCACCCGTGTTCAGGAGCGTGAGCAGAATCTCCAGCTTGCCACAGCAAAGGGGTGGAGAGTACGGTCGTCTTGTCCTGCTCCGGGACATCCCACGGTGGGATGGTTCCTGATGGAGAAAAGTGATGCCATGGTCTTGGGATGGAGCAGAATTTGCTCTCAGGTAGGGTTTGGAGCTGGAAGGGATTTTGAGGGTGGGTGCTGTGCTCTTGGAAAAGAGAGTAGTCCACTCAGGTCAGGGATTGGGGTAGAAGTACCATCTGAGAGCTGGAGGAGCAATACCGTTCTCTTGGGACGGAGGAGTGCTCTGCCCTGCTGGAAGATTGGGAGCAGGAATGCCACTGAGGGTCTTGAGGAGCAATGCCACGTTCTTTTGAAGGAAAACAGTCCACCCTACTTGGGGATTTGGGGCAGAAACAGCGAGGAAGAAGCTTGAGCAGCGATGGCATCCTCTTGGGATGAAGGACTGATCTGCCCTACTTGAAGAGCTGGAGCAGCGGTGTGATCCAAAGGACTTGGTTGGGGTTTGCAGGACAGCAGGCTGCTCCTTTGGGTGCCCTCAGGGAGTGTTGGGGTGCAAGCAGCTTTGTCCTCTTCCTCCAGGGAAGGGCTCTGCATTCGTGCAGGACCTGTGGCTCCTATTGATGGTGAGCTGGGGGAAGAGCTGTTGTGCCCTTTGTTGCGTGTGTGAGTTGCTTTGTTTTGCTTCTTAGCCCGGAGTTCTTTGCTTGGGGAGCCTCGTTGTGCTGGTTTAGAAAGAAAAATACAAACCTGTGCCATCCGAAACAGCAGAGATCCCTGCTGGCAGGTTGGGGCTGCCGTGTTTTCCCACTGCTGTACCTCACTGCTGGTTTTTTGGCACCGTGGGTCACTGGCACTTGTTTGGACTCCGGAAAGCCACGCGTCCAGCCAAAGATCTGTGGTTTTTTCTTCCAGGCTATTTACAACATGCAGAAGCTGCTGGGGTGCCAACGAGTGAGTCCTCCAGTACCATTTGCTCTCAAATTAAACACCCAAGATGAAAGCTGCGCCCTGAGCAGGAGCTGCTCTTTAATTCCAGAGCTAATTCATGCCTTGCAACATCCTGCCTCATGCAGAAGATGATGCAAGACCTCACCCCTTGCCCAACACTCACTTATAGCCTACTCACTTGCCTAATACATCCCTGCTCAAGTGGCAGCAGGGGAGCTAAAATACTTCTTTTTGCCTCATTTGGATGGCTTGAGGGGAAAAAAAAACCCACCAACAACACAAGATTGATTCACTGCGGGGTTTTTGGAGATGGTGAGCTTCTTGGGGAGGCTCTTGGAAACTTTCAGCTTGGTCCTAAAAGTAGTATTGCAATTTCCAGTCCAATTTGCTTGATTTTTTTTTTTTTTGGGGGGGGGGGGGATGAAGGAGATCTGGTTCTGGTCAAAGCCAAGTGCTCACCCTCAGGAGGACCCCAACCATGCTGCTGGAGGGCTGAAGGTGGGGCTGAGCATCCCTCCCCCATCCCATATTGCTGATATATGGGGCCCAGATGGGTTTTGGAGGTGAGGTAGGCATCCTGATTTCTTGGCTGAGCTCTTCCGAAGCATTTCTTCATTTCATTAAGGTGGAGTCCTGAGGGAAACCACCGCCCAAAAGACTTCTTTGCTTTGAGCCCAATCCTGTGCTCAGAGTATGGCCAACTTCAAAACTGTCTGAGCGTCTCAAGCCTCATCTCGTTGAGTTTTGAGCGTCTTCATGGACAGAGATCATCTACATCCCAGAGCAATCCCATGGGAAGAGTTTCCCATATCGTGACTTGCTTTTCATTGCACATTTCCAGGAGGGATTTGTCTCCATCTTCTTCACACCCTCCAGTTAGTGGCTGTAGGCAGCACCATCCCGCTCTCATCTGGAAGTTAAACGCTCCCAGTTTTCCCCCGGTTGTCTTCGTGCATCGAGTCCTCCAGTCCCCTGTGGTTGGAGGCATTTGTTGGACTCACTTCTGTGGATGTTGGGTCTGCCGATGTTGCTGGAAGCTCCTGGTGCAGCAGGAGCACTTAAAAAATGGAAAAAGTGAGAGCTGGGTTGGAAGGATCCCATAGGGAAGATCCTTTTGGAGATCCTTTGGGGAGGAAGGATCCCAGAGGGAAAATCCTTTTTTGAGATCCTTTGGGGAGGAAGGATCCCAGAGGGAAGATCCTTTTTGGAGATCCTTTGGGAAGCAGAGATCCCATAAGGAAGATACTTTTGGAGATCCTTTGGGTAGGAAGGATCCCAGAGGGAAGATCCTTTTTTGAGATCCTTTGGGGAGGAAGGATCCCAGAGGGAAGATCCTTTTTGGGGATCCCTTGGCTAGGAAGGCTCTGCCATTTGGAAAAACGGCGATGTGTCAGAAGCACTTTGCAGCATGTCCTTGTGTTCGTGATGGTGGTGCTGATGGTTTAGGTAAAACCACGCCTCGTGAGCGCGTCGTTTAAGCTCTGCTTATCAGCGCTGCCCGTGGTGACCTTGGCGAGTTGGAGCGCTTTCAGCTCTAACGGAGCTGTCGTTATTACTCAATTCATGACCTTTGAAATTTATTTTGTAAGCAACCTTCGCCAAATACATCTAGGAATGGGTTCACCACGTGTAGGAGAGCTCCTGGTCCTGGTGCAACCATCCCATGCTGGGAACGCTGCTGGTTTCCCTTATCTCTACCCTTTGTGTGTGCTTTGGCCTCAGCAAGCTCACGTGTTGGCTCAGTGTTTGAAAGCACCTTGGTGTTAGCGGAGAAATCATAGAACCAGAGGATTTTTTGAGGTGAAAGGGACCTCATCGAGTCCAACTCCCTTCACAACATGAGAGCTCCCAAAACCCAAACCCTACGGCTGAGCGTGATGTCGGTGTGCCCTTGGTTGACAAACCTGGGGCTGCTCCTCAGGCATCTCGCCCTCTAGACCCAACACCGTCTTTGTGTCCTCTGTTGGATGCCCTCTGGCACTTTTATGTCCTTTTTTATGTAGTGAATCCAACGGATGAGAGTGGTTGACCTCGGGGCTGCCGCGTTGCTCTCCTGGGAGAAGCTGCAGTTGCGCTCCCGTGGTCGGAGGAGCGGCTCTTGCTGGATTACCATAGAGGGTAAATGTGAGCTTGCTAAGTCCAAGACATTAAACTCCCTCATCTCTCGCTGTTTCCAAGAAACCAGGATTTGCAGGGAGCACAGTTACGTGCTCATCAGGAGAAAGATAAATCACGGCGTGTTTTCCTCTAAAGGAGACAGCTGCTAAAAATAGGAGCCACGCTGGAGCTGTGCGGAACAAAGAGCCCCTGGAAGGCTCCTGCCTGTCCCTCGGCCACGGTCGTCCCCTCCATCAGCTTCCCGTCTCTCCACCGTTGCTTTCAGTTTGATTTTTTTTTTTCTGGAAGTGTTTCATGTTCTGCCCTTTCGGGAGGGTTTTCCCATCCCTTCCCCCGCGTGCCAGGCCGGTCGGTGACTCAGGCTTTCCTGAATGAACACTATTTGTCCCCCGTGACCTCGCAGCTTGGCCGTGCATCCCAATGGGCTTTTCCAAAGCGCTCCTGAAGCCAAAGAAACCCGATCTCATGGAGTTCGAGGCCACCTCTCCACGTCCTCTCATTGTGCCGATGGAGGATCGCCACAGTGGCCCCATCCAGAGGAAAGACCTCAGAGCTCTCATCTCCTTCCGAGAGATCCTCAGCTTTAAGCTTCTCAGCACTCACCTGCCTCGCTCGAGGTGTTAGGGTGGAAATCCAGTCACGTTCCTTTGCAGCTTGTGCTTTGCCATCTCCATCTCCGTAACGGTGGTCCCAAATTCCTTGGGCCGTCGTGCTCTGGCACATAAGCAGCAATCTGTAAAAACAAACGTAGTCTACAGGGAGGGGATGGAGGTCAGTTGTGATCATGGAAGCATGTCCCGAGTTGGAAGGGACCCATTGGGATCATCCAGCTCTTGGCTCCGAAGCTGCAACATGCTCGTGGCTCTTGTGCCCGCTGCTCGCGCTCTTTGTCCAGGTAGGTGCGATCCAGGTGTCCTCCTTGGACACCAGCAAGAGTTTCTCCACTTCTTCAGAGTCGATCCTGATCCATCTGAGCCCGGCAGAGCTCAGCAGGACTCATCTCCGTGTTGTCAGGCCCCATGTAGGGTTGGAGGCGTGTGGTCAGCACTGCCATCCCGAGGGTTCCACCACCGAGCCCGGGGTGATGCTCAGCTGTGCACCCAGAGAAACCGGAGCCCATGGGACGCCATCTGCTTTGTAGGGTGGACAAAACGAACCCCTCCAGGTTGGCAGGAGCATGGCTGGAGCCGTGCACATGTTCCCTTCAGCCTGCTTAGTCGCAGGAGTGATTATCCACCGAATACTTTTGTGCGGGATTAAACCCTCTTAAGTGTGGCTCAGCAATCCTCCCGTAATCCGGACCCGGCCGTAGCAGGACAGGGCAGCAGGAGCGGAGGGGGTTGATCTGCTGGGAAAGCTTTTTCTTTCCAACACCTAAATCACGTTGATTGCAAATTGCGCTGCAGGAGCCTCACTTGGGCACTGACCTTGGAGCTTTCCTCTCTGTTGCAGATGAGCCTGATCCTGCCCTCTCCGGTGCTGTCCCAGCCCCAGCTCACAGGACCGAACTCGGGTAAGTGCCCTGGGGATGCTGCAGAGCATCTCCCCTTGCTAACAGCACGAAGCCCCCAAATTTCTGCTTGGCTGTCCCCATACAGGGTTGTCCCAACCACCAACGTGTCACCTCAGAGTCAGCCAGCACCATCCCCTCTCTCCAAGGCGCCGTTGGTTGCTCCAACACAGCTTCATTTCTCCGCTTCCCACCACCACCCCTTTCTTCTGCCTGTCCCACACAGCTCCTTGGAGCACCTCAGTTCTGCTTTGCTCTCTTGGTGCTGTCCCTGGGGCAAGGGGAAGAGGCAGCAGCTTGGATGGGTGTCCCCAAGCTGCTTAGGGGTGTCCCTAACACCTCTGAGCGCAGATTGAGCGGTGGCAGCCTGAAGCTCCTTAGGGGAATTGCTCTCCCTCAACCTTTGTTCAGCAGTACAGCCCATGCCTGGCACGTTTTAATGGGTTTATTTTAGTATCTGCTGTTGACTGATCCTTCCTGGGCCAGCGCTTTCCTTAGTGAGTTATTTTTATTAACGTTTGCGGTTCATATGGGAATCGAGTTTCCCTCCTATGGCACTGCAGACCATGGAGAGCCCGTCCTCTCAATTTCTCTGCAAAAAAAGAAAATAGGGAAAGATCTGGAGCTGGGGAGGGCAAGTGCAGGGACTGGTTTGCCCCTGGACTCTGCTTAAAAATGATGAGAGGCGCGTGGAACCGGCAGCCCTGCTGTCCCCAGCGAAGAAAGGTGCGTTGTTCTCCCAGCAGCACAGCCTGACCCGTGAGGTAGCGTTCTGCTGGCCTGGAGCAGCTACTCGCACGACATCTTGAGTCCTTGGACTCTTCCGGGCTCTGGGTTTTCTTCCCTTGGGAGTGGTTTCATCAGCACTCTGTAAATGGGGGTTCTTGGGCACCCTTAGCTCCTCTGCATTGCCATCCCTGCCCCGAGCCTGGGGCTGCAGGTCAGGGTCTCCTGGCACCTTCCAGACCCCACGAAGCTGCCAATGGAGGTGTCCTCTTCCTCCCATGCGGGTCCTGTTGACCTTCTGTTCTGGTTGAGATCTGGGGTCACGGCTGCTCTTTGGGGGTACCTGGATTGCTCGTACCCTCTTCAGAAACCTAAATACAGACGTCAGGTGCTTTTGGGATTCTTGGTTTCTCAGTCAAGCTTCCCACCGCCTTTGCAGAAGGGCTTGATCCTCCGTCTCACCGCGCAGATGTCCCCAGTCCCTTGGGGCATCCTGAAGAACATCGGGTACCTCTGTTGCACCTTCAGGGTCCCCTCTTTTTCATCTGGGAAAAAGCTTCCAAGCCCGACTGTAGGACACACAGAGTCATTGTGTTGTCCGTGGGTGTGCTGTCAGGAACCCAACACGTCTTCACTTCAGCAGCGGTGCCAACATTACCCTTCTGGGTGGCACGAAGCCACCCAGTCCACGACTAGAGTTGCCCCGTAGAGACTTGTTTTCCAGTAGTTTGATGGGATCTTGCTTAGCTTTGGGGTCCTGCTAAGGATTTGGGGGAGGAGCCAACTCAGTCCGGTGTGCTTTGGGGTGTCTGCAACGGGGAAGAGAGATGGGGGGATGGTCAGCTCCTGGTTGCACTTCATGATGGGGACAAATGGTCCTTTGGTCCCAGAGACCTTCGGTGTGGTCCACGTTGGCACGTCTGTCCTGTTTTTGTGCAGCTCATTGTCCTGCTCCTTGGCTTGTTGGTACCAAGTGTCATCGTTTGGTAACAGCTGATGATGGGATGGGATGGGAGGAGCAGTCCTTGGGTTTGTTTTCTTTTGTCCCAAGTCCTTGATGCCTGGGGGGTGATAACAGGAGAAACATCCTTGCTACCCTGCTGACAAGCTGTTAACTGTCCAAACTTCTTTTGCAGCTCCAAGACAGAAGAGCATTTAGAGTTCCAGAAGGCTTTGTACAGAGCGGACGCCAGGAGCTCCCTGGAGCTGCGTGCCATGACCGTGTCCGGCAGCGTGCCCTGGGACACCTCTGCCCTGGAGACGCGAGTGGGTGATGGCAGAGAAGAAAGCACTTTAGAGAGACTCTCTAGCTTGAAGGGCTCCAAGGATGTGTCGTCGTTCCCAGGGGATCCCCAGGTTGTAAATACGGTGCAGGTGGATCCCGAGGACCTGGAGAGCGACGCGGAGGAGCTGGGTGCTGGCATGGTGGCAGCTGGGACACCGAACCCTTGCACGGGGCCACCTGTGGGTGGTGGGGAGGAGAAATACCTTAAACCAGAACCAAAGCAACTTGAAGGTGTCAGCAAAGAGCACTTAGAGAAAAGCAAGAGGGGGATCCAGAGGGTCGACTGGATTTCTCGTCCCAACAGAAGCCCGAGTCCTCAGTACAAAGACGTGAGCAAGCCGACGGATGTAGCAACCAACTTAGCCTTCCGGGGACAGGCTGTGCACGAAGTGCCTCCTCCGCTGACTCCGACAGTGTTCAGGAAATCTCTGAACCCTGTCCTCAGCAAGTCCAAAACCCTCGAGACCCCCTCGTGCCACAGGAAGGGGCTGGGGGTCGACTCGGACACGGGTGAGATGGGCGCGCTCAGCGCGGCCGAGTGGACCATCTCAAAGCCGGCTCTGCAGCTCAGCACCGAGCTCACCGTCGGCAAACAGTCATGGACGGTGAATGCTGAGGATTCGGTGGAGAGAATCCCGTTGATGTCCCTGGAGCCCACCCCCTGCAGCTCCTACGACGTGGAGATGAGGCCCTATGTGTGTAGCGTGCTGGTGGAGGAGCAGGGCAAGGAGGAGCTCGGCCCCGAGGAGGACCCCACGGTGTACACGTGCATCGAGTGCAGCATCTACTTCAAGAAGAAGGAGCACCTGATGGATCACATGCTCCAGCACAACCGCGGACCAGGGAGGGACCAAGATGGGGATGCTCTCAGAGGGCAATGCCAGTTCTGCTGCAACGAGTGTGGGTGGGCGTTCGGGGATCTCGCGTCCCTGGAGCAGCACAAAAGGCTCCACCAGGAATCCAGGGAGAAAATCATCGAGGAGATCCAGAAGCTGAATGAGTTCCCGGATGAAGGGCGGGAAGCCCGGCTGCAGTGCCCCAAGTGCGTCTTCGGCACCAACTCCTCCAAGATCTTCGTGCAGCATGCCAAGATGCACGTCAAGGAGAGGAAGGACCAAGGGGCGAAGAACTTGAATCTCTACGGGGTCGGAGAGCTGCGGGATAGCCCCGTGCACGGCATGTACAAACACTTCAAATCCAGCGAGCACGTGCCCCTGCAAATGCAGGCACCTCCGCATGGCAAAGGGCTCAGCACCTGCGTGCTCTGCAGCTTCCCAGCACCCAACGACAACATCCTCAAGGAGCACATGAAATATGCCCATTCCCACCTCTCTTGGGACGCGGAGGTGTACGAAGAAGATCCCAACCAACCGGGAACCAGCAGGGATGCCTACAGCCCTGCCAGACCGGGCCAATTTGCAGAGACTGATTATTTCGGCAAAACGGAACAGCTCTTCCCTCCGCCCCACCGGGACAGCGCGTCGCATTACGATGTCCACAGTTTCACCGTAGATCACCCGAGACTCAACAAAAGCAATGGAGGTAGCAAAAAGGACTACGCCGCGTCAGGGTTCCACGCCAGGAAAGCGGCCCCGTACTCTGCCCCGCACAAAAACCTGGGGCTCTCCTCCACGAAGGTTTATTCGCAGTTTGCTCTGCAGCAGCTGAAAAAAAAAACAGCTGAAGCCGAAGGTGATGGTCTGAGGAGTCACCCTCCAGGGCTGGAGGAGGTCAGGCACAAATGGATGTTTATCAACGAGGTGGGGGGCGTGGAAGGGGAGTTCTCCATGAGCACGGACGCGGACTTGGCGGAGCACAGAGTCACCAAGCCCGTCACCATCCCTCAAGCTGCTTTGGACCTCAAGAGGACGTACAGAGACACGTTGAGAGCCACGGACCCTTCGGTTGCCTCCGAAGAGCAGCAGCAGCAGCTGAGGATGATGGTGCCCATCGTACTGCTGGAGGAGGTCAACCCACACCCCAGAGCGAAGAAGCGGCCCCGGGCGAAGTCCTACAAGAAGAAAGCGGCGTTCCCATCGCGGGAGTTCGTAATGGAAGAGCCTCTTCCCTTGGACATGCTCCTGTTGGACTCTCCTTTGGAGTTTGACGACTTTTTGGACTCTGACTCGCCCATGTTGAAGAATGAGGAGAGGAAGTGCCCATACTGCCCGGATCGGTTCCACAACGGGATTGGGTTGGCGAACCACGTGCGGGGTCACCTCAATCGGGTTGGGGTGAGCTACAACGTCCGGCATTTCATCTCAGCGGAAGAAGTGAAAGCTATTGAGCAAAAATTTTCCTTCCAAAAGAAGAAGAAAAAAGGTAGTATGTATTCAATTCGACGTGCTTTCTATTTTCTTGCTTTAATTGGTGGGGTTTAGAAAACCGCCTCAGGCTCTGGGTATGTATGGTTCCGTGGCCAGCCTTGATGGCAGTGGCTGCAGTGTGTCTCACGGCTCTTCTGGGTCTGACAGCCCCCTCCCACAGTCTTGATCCAAGCTTACCCACTGCCTTGGTTCTTCTCTCCTCAGTTGCAAACTTCGACCCGAGCACGTTCAGCCTGATGCGGTGCGAGTTCTGCGGGGCCGGCTTCGACACACGCGCCGGCCTCTCCAGCCACGCCAGGGCCCACCTGAGAGACTTTGGTATTACCAACTGGGAGCTCACCATCTCGCCCATCAACATCCTCAAGGAGCTGTTGGCCAACTCGGCGGAGTACCCCATGCTGCAGGCGGCGGTGGGAGCGGAGCCCTCGTCCCCGGGCCGAGAGCCGCACGGTTTCATGCCCCGCAAGAGCATGACCCCCATCTCCGAGTGCAGCATTCCACGCTCTCCTCTGTCCCCATTCCCTCCGTCTTGGGGAGATGAGTCCTTGCAGTCCTACAGAGATGGTGAGTGAAGCCACAGACCGGTGGCTTTTCTCGGTCCTTGGTGCAGGGGATGGATCGCTTGGCAGAACCTGGTGTTGATTTGTGCGTCTCTCTTGTTGTCGTCGTGCCGGGTAAAGTCTGAGCCTGGTTTGGGGCATCAGCAAAACCCACAAACCCAGAACGCGCATTGGGTGTTGGGGCTGAAGAGGGTGCTTTGGGGTATTTGGGGCAGAGAAGCGCGTGTCGGGTGCTGGGGCTGAGCATGGCCACCTTGCTTTTCACCCGTGTAGGAGGAGCTGTGTTCACCCCTCAGCTGCTCACTGTTATCTTTCCAAGGGGAACTGGGAGTTTGTCCTTTGGGTCTTAGTGAATCCCTTCCATCAGCGGAGCCCCCAAAGCTTCCCAAAAAACTGACCTGGCACAAAATCTTTGCAAAGCAGTGTTCTCCCAAAGGCTGCAAACTCACTCGCGCGCTGTGAGAAAGTGACATCGGGTGTTCCTTCCTTTTTTGAAGTCCTTCTTGTAAAGGTTCTGCTCAGCGTGATCCTACACGAGCATCTCGCTGTGGGGATGCTTCTGTCTTTAATCGAAACATCATAAAGCCTGTAATCCCAGCTCTCCATAACCAACACAAAAGAGCGCAGCCAACGCCAGCTTTTCATTCTTGGCTTGGTGGAGCTGGAAGACGAAGAGCTCCGAGCCCAGGGCAGGGGATGATGCCAAGGAGAGGGCTCAGCGGGGTTCCTGCTGCTGGTGGCTGGTTGCTCCTCTGCTGTTGGGGACAATTATTTAGGAATTTCTGGGTATGCGGTGCCCAAAATTTGCAGGCGTGAGATATTGTGGATAAAAAGCTCAGGGATGGATGGCGGGATGTGTTGTGAAGGAGCGCAGCCACCTCGCGAGGAGAAGGTTAAAGGGGTTTCTAGTGTAGAGAACTGATATCCGTCATCCCTGGTGTTAAATTTAAGGGGAAAAGGAAAAAAAATTGAACAGAATCCTGAGAAAAGGGGTGCGTGTGTTGCAGTAGGATTTTGCCTATGGGTTTGGCCAATGTGGCTCGACTTTTTGGCTTCTGATGTTGGGAACATCTCCCACTCTGTCTCAGTGGGATGACAGTGGGCCGGAACCCAAAGCCGACTAAGTAGAAAGGTGGCAAACTCCACAAAAAAAAAAAAGGGGGAGGGGAGGTGCTGGGTGCTCTTCCCCAATCGAGGTTGTGTGTGCAGTGGTTGCACGGCGTCGTTGGACCGCACGGTATCGGTTGGACTCTTGCAAAGCAGCTGAGCAAAGAGTTGTTGGGCTGAGGTTCGGGATGTGGGGTGCCTGAAGTGAAGGGCTTGGGGGATATGGGGTACTTGGTCTGTAAGGGGGAGATCGGGGGTTGTTTTAGGAATCCACGGGTTTGCTTGTTTTGCCTGGGAGACGTTGGAGCACTGAGAGCTCCAGCAGGTGGCATGGGTCTCAGCAGCCTCTCCCGCTGCTCCCTGGTGCCCTCTGCTCGTGTTTTATACCAATTCCATTGCTTGCGGAAGCCCAAACCCGCCCTGCAAAGGCTGACTTGGTGTTTTCTTCTTGCATTTTGGTGTAGCACTGAATTCTTTGCGGGAGGAGCACGGCATCAGGGAACTGGTCTTACACCTTAACCAGACGAGGATTCCAAAATGGGGCTGCCCCTTCCTTCCCTTGCTCATCTCCTCCCTGTCTAAAGCCTAAATGGAATGAAACCCCGTTTAGATGGCACTGAGGAGGTTCCTTGTTGCAAAGCTTTGTTTCTGTTGGTGAAGCCTTTGGGGAGCAGGTTTGGGGCTGCAGATCTGTTTGCTTGTCTCCCGGTATTTTGGCCGCCAATGGCTTTCTCTGAGCACGGAGCGCATAGCGGGTGGGCGCGGGTTATTGCTCTTCCAATCTTCAAGAAGGGCAAAGAGAGAAGGTCCAGTAATTACGGAGCTGTCAGTCTCACTTCGGTGCCCAGCAAAATTATGGAGATTATTCTAGGGGTTACTGGGGGGGAAAAAAACACCCACAAGACAACGTCGTCATCGGTCACAGCCAGCATGCGTGAAGGGGCAGCCATCCTCTTGAAGGTCACCCAGCTAGGGGGCAGAGGGAAAGTGGTGGAGGTGGTTTTTAATGATTTTTGGCAAACGTTGAGACTTTCTGGGCAAAACATGCAGCACCGATCTAGATAAATCCATAATGTGATGGCTGGAAGGCAACGCTGCCGTTGGTCACGGCCAATGCGCAGGGAGGGACAGCCGTGCCCTGTGTGTCTGTTGGGGGTCACCCAACTGGAGGATGAAGAGAATGTTGTGGGGTTTTTTTTTTCTTTTTTTTTTTTTTTTTCCCTTTTTTATGTTTTTTGGCTAATGTGGAGACTTTCTGGACAAAATAATCCAGCATAAAGCTAGCTAAATGCAGAATGAGTTGGGCGAGTGGTTGGGCTGTTGCTGTTCAAGAAGCCTTTGGATGATGTTCTGATGGTTCGACTCTTGGCTTGACTCTTGGCTTGCCCAAAAATCTCCCCCCCCCCCAAAAAAAAAAAACAACTTAAAACCAAAATCAGGGAGTCCATGACTGTAAGGCCAGGAATTGGGCTCGATGATCCCTTCCAATTGAGAGTATTTCTTGTTTCAAATAACTTTCGGATAGCTGGAGAAATTAATCTTTTAGAAACAGCATTTCTCTGCTTTCCTCCCAAATACAACCTGCAGAGCACACCGAGCTCTTCCAAACGATGGCTACAGCTGTGAGCAGCCCCAGAAGCCTTTGGGTGGGGGGTGATTTCCCACCAAACCCAAACAATCCCCTTCGTCCCGTTGCTCTCTCGCTTCACTTCTCTGTGTTCAGCTCCCAACTTGTGGCTTTGGCCTTATCTTCCACTGTTGCATTAAGTCTAATTTTTGTATTCCGTTTTGTACATGTTCTCACGTAGAGTTGTACGTGAAGGTTTGTTGCCTTTTTGGTGACCAGAACCTCTGAGCCCATCCTCTGCTCGGCACTCCCCCCATCTCTGACTGCCGTTGGAGGGACAGATGGATTTAGGGTTTTTCTCCCCCATCCATCTCATTTTCCAGCATTTCCCCCCTAATTTAGTTTTGTCTGCTTGCGCTTTGGGTTTTTTTTCCCCTTGTCTGAGTGAAGTGGCATTGCCCTCCCTTGTTTTCCAGGCACTCGACCTAACCCTGACCTGGAAGGCACAGGGCTGGAGTGCCAAAGAAAGACCCTCAAAGACAGCCCCTTCCCCGAAGGAAGGGCCCCCAGTGGTGACCTCTTCCCCAGCACAGCTGGAGCTGGAAGAGGACATTCAATGCTGATTTTTTTTTTTCCTGAGCCTTACGTCCTCCTTTTCACTTTGACACGAGAGCAAAGACCTCGGCACAGCTCCGATTTCCATTTTGAGCTTTGCTTTCTCTGATTGTGACTGCCCCCACCCCACACCCCGCAAAGGAGAAGAAAAAGAATCAAAATCAAAACTCTGGAGCTTTGTAGACGGGGCCTTGTGTCTTTCCTCATCCGTGATGCTCATCCCGTGTTCGCTGCCAAAGAATGGATGTTAGAAACCCTTCTTTGGAGGTACCTGACCCCATCGAGGCCACCTGCAGAGCCAGATCTGAGAGCTCAGGGTCACGTCCTGTTGAACCACATCCCATTGAACCGTGTCCCATTGAATTTACGCAGGGTAGAGGTGACACCCCCTCCTCTGTGCCCCGAGGACCCTCCTTGTGCTGCTCTCCTGACCCACTTCCCACCGTCTTTCATTCTTTTCTCGACTTCCAGCTCGTTGCAAAGCTCTTGTTGGCCTCGTACTGCTCTTCCTGCCCTATTTTCACGAGCTGAGTGCAGCCACGGGAGGTGGCACTGAAATCCTTCATCCAGGTCTTTCCATGCAGGAGTTATCATGTGACGCTCCCTGGAGGGGAGCGCTCAAAGGTCGCCATAACCTCTTTCACCTTTTGGCTGAGGCAACAATGATAATCAATTTCTTTCTTAATGCTTTGGGAAAAACCCATTTTGGGATTGCTGCAGGAAGGGATGCTGGGGGAGCTTGGAATTGGGATCAGCCTGAAAGTACTCACAGCAGCCCCAACCCCAACCAAGCATTGGAATGGCACATATTTCTTGCATTCCAAGACATAAGATCATCGTTTTCTTTCCACACTCCTTCTCATCCCATTAAATTTCAGCAAGCAATACCTCGAGGTCTTCCTTCCCCATTCATTTTTCCAGCTCTACTTCCCTCTAAGCCAAGGAGAGCAGTTCCACCCCATGGTTTTAAACCCAACTGAACCCAACATGGATCACCGAAACGAAAGGCGGTTGGCACGTGTGGTTCAGTCGTGGAGCCAACGAGGGGAAGCACTGTGTTGGAAACCATCAAGGAGATGGAAAGCACAGCACAGAGCTGGCACAGCCTCTTTACAGAGCTCTGGCTGCCTGGATGGCCAGCAAAAACTGATCCTTTCATCTCCATTTCGCATGGAGCCAATTAGTGGCACAGCGATTGTACTCTCCGTGCCCCTCATCGTTTTCTTGCACTGTAGGATGATGTATGGATGTCCGTGGGGCCCGGTGGGATCTGTCTCAAGGTGCTCAAAGAACTGGCTGACATCATCATGAGACCTCTCTCAATTATTATTATTTTGTTTAATGGTCTTGGGAATCCAGAGCCAAAAAGGGCAAGGGAGAACCCCCAGTAATTGTAGGGCCATTAGTTTCACTTGGGTGCCTACAAAAATTACAGAGATTGTTCCAGGAGTTGAAAGCCAACGGTCATTGATCACAGCAACACAGGTTCATAAGGGGAAAGTGCTGCTTAACGAACTTAATTTCCTTTATGACAAGGTTACCCACCTCGCTGACCAAAGGAAGCCAGGTGATGTCATCTTTTTGGGTTTCAGCACTTCTCTGGTGGCCCAAGGGAACGGCACAGAGCTGTGTCAGGGGATGTTGTTAGGTATGAGGAGAAGGTTCTTCACCTGGGATGAGACTCCCAGGGCAGTAATCTCGGCCCTGATCTCATGGAGTGTTGGGACACCACTGTCAGACATAGGGTTTGGATTTTGTGTGGTCCTGTGTCGGGGAAGGATTTCTCCAAGGGGAACTTGTAGGGCCGGTGTATGGAGTTATCAGGGACGTTGGCCCCTATGACGAGATTTCTCTCCAATATTCTGAGTGTGCTGCATTGAGAATTTGGGTTGGGATGTTTCACTTCAGTAGGAATTGGAATATCTGAAAACTTCGCCGTGCTGTAACGTTGGGTGTCCAGCACGGCTCTGGTTTGATTTTAGCTGTGCATGCTCTCCTCTCACCCACTGCCCCTTCTTGAGTAGGGTTTTGCATTGGTGGTAGAGCTTTGCATTGGCCATAGGGGATTGCTGTTGGGTAGGGTTGTATGTTGGCCATAAATGTCAGCATTGGGTAGGGTTTGGTGTTGGCCATAGGGTTTGGTGTTGGCCATAGGGGTCGGCGTTGGGTAGGATTTGGTGTTGGCCCAGAGGGGTTGGCACTGTGTAGAGCTCTACGTTGGCCGTACGGGGTCAGCATTGACCGTAGGGTTTGGCACTGTGTAGAGCTCTACGTTGGCTGTACAGGGTCAGCGTTGACCATCAGGGTTGGCATTGCATAGAGTTCTGCATTGGCCGTGGGGGTTGGCGTTGGGCATCAGGGCTCAGTGTTGAGTCTGGGGGTTTTGCACCGGGTTTGGGTTTGGCGTTGAGTTCAGGGGCTCGGCATTGAGTAGGGTTTGGCCGTAGGGGTGTGCGCTGCCTGTAGGTAGGAGCTTGGCGTTGGGTTGGGTTGCGTGGTGTTGGCTGTTGTTGAGTGGCGTGGCCCCATCAGTGGCCAAAATACCTTTTGGGCTCCATAACCAGATTTTTTTTTGTTGTTTATTATTATTATTTCTTTATTATTTATCATTATTTTGTTTCATACCTTAACATCAGGCAGCGTGTGGCCGTGGCTCCCATCTCCCGCCACCTGCTGTAGTAGTGGGGTGGTTTTGGGGCTAAAACTCGAGGTTCTCAGCGGTGGTTGTGGTAGTGCTGTTGGTCTGGTTTTGGGGTCTGTTGTTCTTGTGAGGGGAGCTGTATTTTTCAGGGTGATCTTATTGCCCGTTCCCTCGGGGTCTGTGTTGGTGCATTCTTTTGTGCTGTGGGCCTCAGGGGATGGCATGTGGGGGCAGCAGAGGGCTCCTTTTTGCTTTTTTGTTAGTAGAAACCAGCTGGGGTCTTACGTGGGGTGTGTGGGGCAGGGTGTGGGGGCACTGAGGCCCTGGGTAGGCCCAAGGGGTTGGGTGAGAGGACTGGGGTCACCGAGCAGCACTCCCATCCATGGGTCTGCCCATCCGTGGGGCTCTCCTGCCCTCCATGGGTCTCCCATCCATTGGGGTCTCCCATCCCTTCCCATGGAGCTGCCTTCCCCTTCTGTGGGTCTTCCCATTTGGGGTTGCGCATCCATGGGGCTGCCCATCAATTGAGGGTTCCCATCCCTTTCATCCCCTCCCCCCGTCCCCCGTCCCCCCCAACCAGTTCCTTGTGAATCCCTTGCCTTGGGTCTCCCCATCTATGGGGTCTCCATTGGGGGCTCCCTCTCATTGGAAGCTCCAGTCCCTTCCATGTCTCCCCTACCCCCCATCCATGGGATTCCCATTCATGGGGCTCTCCCATCCTTTCCATTGGGTCGTCCCCCCCCACCCTCTGTGTCTCTCCCCATCCATTGGGGTCCCTCCCCTCCATCCATTGCCTTTCCCCATCCATTGCCCCCCCCTCCCCCCCCCCTTCTTCCCGGCTCTCCCCGTCCATTGGGGTCCCTCTCCCATCCATTGGTTTCACCCTCCCTCCCTGCCTCCCCCCCTCCTCATGGCTCTCTCCCTCCATTGGGATCCCCCCCACTGGGGTCCCCGTCCCATCCATTGAGCCCCCCACAGTTCCATGGCTCTCCTGCCCCCCCCCCACGGCCCTCCCCCTCCATTGTGGTCCCCCTACTCCATAGCTCTCCCCATCCATGGAGACCCCCCCAGCTCCATGGCTCTCCCCCTCCCTTGGGGTCCCCCTCCCCTCCATTGGGGTCCCTGTCTTCCAGTGTCCTCCCCCTCCATTGGGGTCCCCCTCCTATCCATTGAGCCCCCCACAGTTCCATGGCTCTCCTGCCCCCCCCATGGCCCTCCCCCTCCATTGGGGTCCCCCTCCCCCTGCATTGGGGTCCCCCTCCCCATCCATTGAGACCCCCCCAGCTCCATGACTCTCCTGCCCCCCCCATGGTTCTCCCCCTCCCTTGGGGTCCCCCCTCCTCCTCCCTTGGGGTCCCCCTCCCCTCCATTGAGGTCCCCATCTTCCAGTGCCCTCCCCCTCCCTTGGGGTCCCCGTCCCATCCATTGAGCCCCCCACAGTTCCATGGCTCTCCTGCCCCCCCCCCACGGCCGTCCCCCTACTCCATAGCTCTCCCCATCCATGGAGACCCCTCCAGCTCCATGGCCTTCCCCCTCCTTTGGGGTCCCCCTCCCCTCCATTGTGGTCCCCCTCCTCCACGGCCCTCCCCCTCCATTGGGGTTGTCTCCCTCCCCCTCCATTGAGACCCCCCAGCTCCATGGCTTTCCTGCCCCCCCCATGGCTCTCCCCCTCCATTGGGGTCCCCCTCCCCCTGCATTGGGGTCCCCCTCCCCATCCATTGAGACCCCCCCAGCTCCATGACTCTCCCACACCCCCCATGGCTTTCCCTCTCCATTGGGGTCCCCCTCCCTATTCATTAGGGTTCCCCCTCCCTTGGGGTCCCCCCTCCCTTGGGGTCCCCCTCCTCCATAGCTCTCCCCATCCATGGAGACCCCCCCAGCTCCACAGCCCTGCGCCCCTCCATTGGGGTCCCCCCCCCTTCCTCCTCCCCCGCTCGATCTCTCGGCTCTCCCCCCCCCGCCCTGCGCTCCTCTCTCAGCGCCCGATCCCGCGGAGCGGCGCCGCCGTTCGGCGCTCGATTGGCGCTGCCCGGGGCCGCCCCGCGCGCCGCTCCAAGATGGCGGCCTCCACCTCCTCGCCGCCCAAAGTGACAAAAGCGGCGGCGGTGCCGCGGCCTCGAGAACGGGACCGGGCCGGGGACGGCGAGAGCGGGCCCGAGCCGACCCCCGAGCCCGGTGAGCGGCACCTCCCCCCGGCCCCGCCGCCTTCCTCACCCCGCCGCGGGGCCCGGCCCCGGGGCTGAGGGGGAGCGGGGCCGCCCCCGACGCCGCGCTGTGGGGCTGAGGACAAAGGGGGAGCGCGGCCCCTCCCGGGCCGTGACACGGAGCCCCCCCACCCCGCCCCACCCCACCCCACCCCACCCCACCCGGGTGCCGCCCCGAAAGCCGCCCTGCAGAGCGGCTTCCAGGCCCCACCCTTGGGTGAGGGCCCCCGCAGCCGCGGTCCCCTTGCAGCCCCACCGTGGGGTTGGGGCTCGGGTCCCCAAAGTCTGCCCCACAGCCGGCCCCGGCCCCCAGCGCTGTGTTGGGGTCTCGTGCTGCTGTCCCGTGAGCCGTCCTTGGGGTTGGGGCTCCGGGGCCGCCCCACTGTGTGTCCCCCCCCCCCACCCCACCCCCCAGGTTGGGCCCCAGAGCCGCCCCATGGGCACAGCACCGTCCCCCCCACAGAGCTCATTGTGTCTTACAGCGGGGGTTCGGTAGGGAAAAGCCTCCTTTCCCCTGCAACTGGGGATAGGGGAAAAACCCCTTTTCCGCTCCCACATTTTACAGAGGGCTCAGGAATGGGGAGAATACCCCTTTTCCCCTCCCACAGAGGGATTAGAAATAGGGAAAAAGCCTCTTATTCCCTCTCGCAGCAGAAATAGGGAAGAAACCCCCTGCTCACCCCCAAAATATCGTCAGGGGGGTGGGGGTTGATGATTATTCTTCTCTCAGCAGTTCTGGCCCCGGAGGAGGAGGAGGTGGTGGCCATGGAGGTGGGCTCCCCCCCGCCTCCGCCACCGCCACCGCTCCCCAAGAAGAGCGCAGCCCCGGGGCAAGCGGAGCCGCCCGCCCGCATAGGGACCAAGCTGTGCGCCGAGCCGCCCGGCGGCAAAGCGGATCCGCACGACCCCAAAAGTGAGTACCAGCGACGCTCCGCCCCAAGGGGAGCGGCGAGGAGGTGGTGTTGGGGGTCTCTGGGTCACTGGAAGCTTGATTGATGCTCAGTGGATTGTGGTGAGGAGGGGCGTCATGACTCTGCTGTGTGGGGGTTGTGCCCTGAAAGCACAGGGATGCGCTGCCCCAAAGCTTGGGGGTGTTGTGCCCTGAAAACCTCAGAACGTTGTGCCCCAAAACTTGAGGTTGTTGTGCCTCAGAGACTCGGGGATGCGGTGCCCCAAAAACTGAGAGGCTCTGTGCCCCACAGACCTGGGGGTTCTGTGTCCTGAACTCAATGATGCCGTGCCCTGAAGACTGGGGAACGTGGTTCCCCAAAATCTCAGAGATGCTGGACCCTGGGAGCCCAGGGATGTGGCGCCTCAAACACTCGGGGGCATGGTGCCCCTAAAAACCACAGGATGCTGTGCTCCAAAAAACTTGGGGACTTAATGCCCCAAAGACTTGGGGCCACAGTGTTTCAGACTCAGAAGGCGAGGTACTTTGAACCTGGCGATGTGTTGCCCTGAAGGCATGGGGCCGTGGTGCCCCAAGCTCAGGGGATGCTGTAACCCAGAAGTGTGGAGGCACTGTCCCCAGTACTGAGGGATCTTGTGCCCCAAAATCCTGGGGATGTTGTGCCCTGAGGATCTGGGGATGCAGTGCCCTGAACTGCTCTGGGATATTGTTCCCCCAAAGCCTGGGGGAACTGCACCCCAAAAGCACGTAGGCATTGTACCTGCTCCTCGGTCTATGATGCCCCTGGTAGCCCAGGGATATTGCGACCAAACTCAGGGGTGCAGTACCCCCATCAAACCCAGGGACATTGCGTCCTGAAAGCCCGCAAAGATCTGGGGACGTGGTACCCTGAAAACTTGGGGATGTGGTGCCCCAGACTCAGTGCCACGATGTCCCAAAAACTTGCACATATCATGCCCCTAAATCCTTAGGACACAGTGCCCCAAAAACCTGGGGACACGGTGTCTCAGACTCAGGGCCGAAGTGCCCCAAAAACTTCAGGATGTGGTGCCTCAGGCTCAGGGCCACAGTGCTCATCTGTGTTTTCAGGAGCTTTTGCTGAATTTTCAGGAACAGAGTGGTCGAGCTGTGCTCCTGTAGCATTATGTTGAGCTGCCAGAGCTGGCTGGGGCCGACGTGTCACCCTTGTCCTCTGTAGGCCACCTGAGTCAGTCCTTCTGGCCTTTCGGTTACCCTAATTAGTGTCATAGAGGGATGAAATCGTTGGGTTGGAGGGGTCTTCAGTCACAGAATTGAGGGATGAGTTAGGTTTGGGTTGGAGGGGTCTTGAATGATCACATGGAATGGGTTGGGTTTGGGTTTGAAGGGTTCTGAAAGATCATAGAACCACGGAATGATGGAATGGTTGGGTTGGAAGGGTCCTTGAAGACTGTAGAAGCACGGAATGATAGATTGGGTGGGTAGGAAGTGTCCTTGCAGACCACAGAACCACGGAACAATAGAATGGTTGGGTTGGAAGGGTCCTTGAAGATTATGGAACCATGGAATGATAGAATGGTTGGGTTGGAAAGGTCCTGAAAGATCATAGAACCACGGAATGATAGAATGGTTGGGTTAGAAGGGTCCTTGAAGATCAGAGAACCACGGAACAGTTGGGTTGGAAGGGTCCTGAAAGATCAGAACCAGGGAATGATAGAATGGTTGGGTTGGAAGGGTCCTTGAAGACCACAGAACCATGGAATGATAGAGTGGTTGGGTTGGAAGGGTCCTTGTAGACTGTAGAAGCACAGAATGATAGAATGCTTGGGTTGGAAAGGTCCTGAAAGATCACAGAACCATGGAATGATGGAATGGTTGGGTTGGAAAGGTCCTGAAAGATCACTGAACCACAGAATGATAGAATGGTTGGGTTGGCAGGGTCCTTGAAGACCATGTAACCATGGAACAGTAGAATGATTGGGTTGGAAGGGTCCTTGAAGACCACAGAGCCACGGAACAGTAGAATGGTTGGGTTGGAAGGGCGCTGTGGGTGGGCACTTGCAGGGATACTCCTGCTCTGTGTCCTGATTCCCTCTGTTCTCATTTTTTTCCTTCTTCTTTCAGCCCAGAACCTGACGACGTGCGAGGTGTGCGGTGCCTGCTTCGAAACCCGCAAAGGGCTCTCCAGCCACGCGCGCTCCCACCTGCGGCAGCTCGGCGTGGCTGAGTCAGAGAGCAGCGGGGCCCCCATCGATTTGCTCTACGAACTGATGAAGCAGAAGGGCAAACCTGATGGGCACCCCATGTCTCCTCCCACCCTCGGCAAAAAATCCGCTTCTCCCAAGGACGGCATTGCCGGATCCCCGCGTCCCGCGCTGCTCGCGCTCGGCAAAGGCGGCGAGCGCTCGTTGGATGGCCCCATCAACAAAGCCATCAAATCCCCGCCAGGATTCTCCAAGAGCCTCTCGCAGCCCGGTTCCCCCATCCTTAAGAAGGTTCCCCCTGCGCTTTCTGGGTCTCCCTCTCCGAAAAACCCCGAGGAGAAGAGCTCGAAGCTGTCGCTGAGCCCTCTGCAGAGCTCCCCGAAGGCGCAGTGGCCGCAGGCGGACGAGGAAGGACCTCTCAATTTGAGTGAGTCTCTCTGTTTTTTAATCAACCGTGTTTCCCATTAGGATTCGGGGCTGGGGAAGAGGAGAACCCCTGGATACTTCTGGTGAGCTCTGTGTTTTGAGGGGAGAGCTTGGTGTGGAAGAAACAGTTTTGATGGCCGCTATGGCTCCAGGACACGGCAGCTGGAGGGGACAGTCCTCCCTGGTGTGATGTCACTAGAACTATTCCCACCTGGCTGTCTCCCCTCCGAGCTCCTTGTGTCTCTCTTTACACACTGTCCCCTCCCAAATCCCACTCTCACCCGCAGCCAGACACTTCCGTTCACATCCCTCTTCATCCCTAAGCTCTGTTGGGGTCCTGTTCCTCGTATCTTAGCACCAGAGTAGTTTTAACAGCAGCAGCCGGCTTGTTCCTTGGGCGGCTCAGAGGGATTTCTTTGCCCTGCAGGATTTCTCCCAGCTCTTCTTAGAGCTGTAGAACCCACTCCATCTGGGCTCCTTGTCCTGAGCAAAACGTTCTGTGCCCACGGGTGGCAGATGGGGACAGCCCCTGTGGCCGTGTTATGCAGAACCACAGAACTGTAGGGAGCTCTGGAGATCAAATTGAACCTCCTCCTAAGGCAGTTCCCAAGCTGAGCAGAAAAGAGTCCATGTGGGTCTTGAATCCCTCCAGAAATGGAGACTCCACAACTTCTCTGAGCTGCATCTTCCGCTGCTCCATTGCCCTGGCAGTGAAGATGTTCAGTCCTGCTCCCTTCGAGTCTCGTTGAGGGTTGACTTTGTTGGGCACGCAGCTTTGGGTGTTCAGTCCTGCTTCCTTCAGTTCCCACTGAGGATTGATTTTGAACCCAAAGCGGTGTGCACAACAGTCCTGCTGTCTTCAAATCCCATTGGAGACTAATTTTGTTGGGCACACCGCTTTGGGTTCAGTCCTGCTCCCTTCAGGTACCATTGAGGATAGATTTTTTGGGTCATGCCGCTTTGGGTTCAGTCCTGCTCCCTTTGAATCCCTCTGAGGATTGATTTTGTTGGGCACACCGCTTTGGGTTCAGCCCTCCCCTTCTTGGATCCCCCTGAGGCTGGACGTTGTCGTTGGGTGTCCACCTTCATCTCCACGCTCTCCTCCTCCTCCTCCATGGCACCACCGGGCTCCACCCACTCTTCTCAATAACCACACTTCTCTTTTTGTTCCCCACCTCTACAGCTGCGGGGGGAGAGCCGGTGCGGGACATCCGCTGCGAGTTCTGCGGTGAGTTCTTCGAGAACCGCAAGGGGCTGTCGAGCCACGCGCGCTCCCACCTCCGCCAGATGGGGGTGACGGAGTGGTACGTCAACGGCTCGCCCATCGACACGCTGCGCGAGATCCTCAAGCGCCGAACCCACCCGCGGAGCGGAGCCTCCAACCCCATCGGCCACAAAGCCATGGCCAAGACCCTCCTGGCCGCCATGGGACCCCTGGAGCCGCGGGGTCCCGGGGAGCTCCACATCCCGACTCTGCCCAAGAAGGTCCAGCAGCCTGGCAGTCCCCTGGGGCAGTCTCCTACCTCGTCCCCACCTCCCACTGCCCGGAAGATGTTTCCAGGCCTCTCTCCTCCCTCCTTGCAGAAGAAGCTCAAACACGACCAGATGAGAGTGGAAATCAAGCGCGAGATGATGACAGGGGGTCTCCACGGAGAGCCCCACCCCTCCGACCAGGCCTGGCCGCCGCTGGAGGAGATGTCACCTCTGAACCTCTGTAAGTGCGTGGCTGTCACCTTCCCACTTTCCGTGGGCTGCTGGGTACCAGGGGATGGGGGTGTGGGATCCGAGATCCCTTCCAACCCCACCCATTCAATCCATTCTGTGATCTTCAAGAACCCTTCTAACCCAACCCATTCTATCATTCTGTGGTCTTTAAGGTCCTTTCCAACCCAGACCATTCTATGGTCCTATGATCTTCAAGAACTCTTCCAACCCCACCTGTTCTATCTTTCTGTGATCCTTAAGGTCCTTTCCAACCCATTCTATCATTCTGTGATCTTTAAGGTCTTTTCCAACCCAGCCACCCAACCCAGTTCTATGATCTTCAAGAACTCTTCCAACCCAGCCCATTCTGTCATTCTGTGATCCTTAAGGTCCCTTCCAACCCAACCAATTCTAACACTGTGTGATCTTTAAGGTCCTCTCTTACCCAATCGATTCTGTGGTTCTATGATCTTCAAGAACCCCTCTAACCCAACCCATTCTATCATTCTGTGGTCTTTTGGGATCTGCTTGTAGACCCCCTTCCCCTATGGGCTGTGCCATGGGACATTGGGGCAGGAGGGCTCAGCCCCACTCCCCCTGAATCCGGCTCTCTCCCTGCAGCCTCCCGAGCCGACCCGGTGCGGGACATCCGCTGCGAGTTCTGCGGTGAGTTCTTCGAGAACCGCAAGGGGCTGTCGAGCCACGCGCGCTCCCACCTCCGCCAGATGGGGGTGACGGAGTGGTCGGTGAACGGCTCGCCCATCGACACGCTGCGCGAGATCCTCAAGAAGAAATCGAAACCCTGCGTCATCAAGAAGGAGCCCCACACCTCCATCATCGAACCCCCCAAAGGGTTTGGGGAGGAGGGGATGGACCCCAAGGCCCCTGGAAAAGTGCTGCAGGCCATGGCCCTCCCTCCGCTGGGCGGGCGGACGGGGAAACCCGGTGGTTCCAGCATTGGCCGCGAGCTCTCGCTGTCACCGCTCACCACCAAACCCCACGGCGCCTTCCTGACACCGCTGGCCACCAAACGACCGCTGCAGGACGACCGCCTGGGTCCCCACCCCGAGGTGAAGCACAAGGCCTACATCCAGACCGAGCTGCCCTTCAAAACCAAGTCCGTGCACGACAAGCCTGCGCACACCTGTAAGTGTGGGGGGACGCGTGTGGATGGTCCAGGTTGCTGGAGGCTGCAGGGAGGGGTTGGATGGAGTTGGCCACGAGTCGGTCATGGTCTTGCGTTGGCCGTGGCCGCAAGTTGGCCTTGGACTTGCGTTGGCCATGGCCATGTTTTGTGTTGGCCTTGGTCTTGCGTTGGCCGTGGCCGTGTTTTGCGTTGGCCTTGGTCTTGCGTTGGCCTTGGCCATGTCTTGCAGGCCATGGCCTTGCGTTGACCATGGCCTTGCGTTGGCCTCAGTCACGCCATCTTCCTGGCACTGCCCTTGGATACTGGGCTCAAGCTTTTCTCTGTGTGCGTCTCCCATGGGCAGTGGAGATTTGGGGACCCCTTGCCATCCCCATCCCAGTGAGCCACACCTTGGAGCCGCACCTTGGAGCCTTGACTCCCCCAACAGCACCATCCCAGAACTCACCACCACTCAACACACACTGGGAGGGGGTGGATCCCCACCCAGGGGTGGCAGAGGTGGGGGGCACAGGGTGCGTCTCCCCCCTCCTGCTCACCCCGTGCCCCGCTCCCCCAGCCACCGAGGCGTGCTGCGAGCTCTGCGGGCTCTACTTCGAGAACCGCAAGGCTTTGGCCAGCCACGCGCGGGCGCACCTCCGGCAGTTCGGCGTCACCGAGTGGTGCGTCAACGGCTCACCCATCGAGACGCTCAGCGAGTGGATCCGGCACCGGCCACAGAAAGCCGGAGCGTACCGCAGTTACATCCAGGGAGGCCGACCCTTCACGAAGAAGTTCCGGAATTCTTCGCACGCCCGTGATCACGACGGAGCGCGGAGGATGCCGCTGAGCCTGCAGCACAGCGGCATGGCCCTGCTCAGCAAAGGGCTGGCGGCCGAGCTGGCACATGGAGAGCCCTGCAAGATCCTGGACGGCACCGGCGAGCGGCCCATGGTCACCTCGCCCCTCTCCTTGGTGAAGATGGAAGAGCATCAGCGCAGCAATTTTCACAGTGAGTTGGGAGAGGGGCGTGGTTGGGTGGGGGGGGGGTCCGGTTTCCCTTGGGATCCAGTTCTCCTTGGGATCTGGTTCATTTGCAAGTGGGAGCTGGTTCCCATGGGATTGGGAGCTGTTGGGATGTGGTTCCTTTGGGACTGGGAGCGGTTGGGATGTGGTTCCCCTGGGAGTGGGAGCTGTTGGAATCTGGTTCCCCTTGGGATGTGATTCCCTTGGGAGTGGGAGCCATGGGTATATGGTTCCCTTGGGAGTGGGAGCTGTTGGGATCTGGTTCCCCTGGTAGCAGGACCTATTGGGATCTGATTCCCTTGGGATGTGGTTCCCCTGGGATTGGGAGCTGTTGGGAATCTGGTTCCCCTGGGAGTGGGAGTTGTTGGGAATCTGGTTCCTGTGGGATTGGGAGATGTTGGGAATCTGGTTCCCCTGGGATTGGGAGCTGTTGGGATCTGGTTCCCTTGGGATCTGATTCCTTTGGGAGTGGAAGCTGTTGGGATCTGGTTCCCTTGGGATGTGGATTCTTTGGGACTGGGAGCTGTTGGGGTGTGGTTCCCCTGGTAGTGGGAGCTGTTGGGATCTGGTTTATTTGGGATTGGTTCCCTTGGGATCCTGTTCCTGAAGGAGTGGAAGCTGCTGGGATGTAGTTACCTTGGGATGTGGTTGCTTTGGGTTTGGGACCTGTTAGGATCCTCTTCCCTTGAGAGTGTGAGCCGATGGGATCCGGTTCCCTTGGGGGAATGTGGTTCCTTTGGGATTGGGAGCCATTGGGATCCGGTTCCCTTGGGAGTGGGAGCTGTTGGGATCTGGTTCCTTTGGGATCCGGTTCCCTTGGGAGTGGGAGCTGTTGGGATCTGGTTACTATGGGATCTGGTTCCCTTGGGAGTGGGAGCTGTTGGGATCTGGTTCCTTTGGGATCCGGTTCCCTTGGGAGTGGGAGCTGTTGGGATCTGGTTCCTTTGGGATCCGGTTCCCTTGGGAGTGGGAGCACTATGTCACTCAGCACCGCGGGAATGTTCCCCCTTCCCCGCGGACGCCCCATTTCCCTCCCATCATTCCTCCCCCCCCTCACTAGAGTTCGAGCGGAGGCAGGCAAGACCCCTGGACCCCCCCCTGCACCGGGAGGAGGAGGGGGGGGCCAACTTCCAGCAGAAGATGGAGGAGACGCGCCAACCCCCGCCCAGGATGAGGCCGGTGCCGTCGCTGGTCCCCCGCCCGCCGCAGACCTCCCTGGTGAAGTTTGTGGGTAACATCTACACCCTCAAGTGCAGGTAGGCCGGATCCCTCTGGGCCGCAGCCCACATTTGGGCTTCCCTTTTGGGGTTTCCTTTGGGGTTCCCCCACTGGGGCTCCCTTTGGGTTTGTTTTAGGGCTTCTTTTCAGCACCCTCTGGTTTTCTTCGGGCTCCCCTTTTGGGCTCATTTTGAGGTTTCCTTTGGGTTTTCTTTAGGGTGTTCCCCCACAGGGGCTCCCTTTGGGTTTGTTTTAGGACTTCCTTTGGTCACTCTCTGGTTTTCTTCGGGCTCCCCTTCTGGGCTCGTTTTGGGGTTTCCTTTGGCCTTTCTTTCAGGCTCCCCTGTTGGGTTTCCTTTTGGGTTCATCTTGGGGCTTCCTTTGGGCTCCTGTTCTGGGCTTGTTTTGGGGTTTCCATTGGGCTTTCAGGCTCCCCCATTGGGGCTCCCTTTGGGTTTGTTTTAGGGCTCGTTTTGGGGTTTCCTTTGGTCTTTCTTTAGGACTCCCTTTTGGTTCCCATTGGGCTCTCCTTTGTTCTCCCTCTTAGCTCCCTTTGGGGGGGCTCCCTTTGGGGTTCCCCTCTGGTTTCTCTCTGTCTATCTTTTGGGGTTCCTTTTGGCTTTTCTCAGTGTTCCTTTTGGGGTTTTCCCTTTCTCTTCCCACTGGGCTCTCCTTTAAATCTTCCTTGGGGTTGTCCAAGTCGGATTCCTTCTTGGTCTTCCCTTCTCAGCTCCCAAACCTCCGAGCTCTTTTCTCTTGGCCCTTCCTCGCTGTGCCTGGGGGTGTGGGGCTCTCCCCCCCTTTTCTGGGTGTCCCCGCTGGTGCTTGTCCCCCCTCTTTCCCCCCACCCCACGGCTCCAGGGCTGCCTTGCACCGATCCTTCGCCTCCGTGTCCCCGCAGGTTCTGCGAGGTGGAATTCCAGGGCCCCCTCTCCATCCAGGAGGAGTGGGTGCGACACCTCCAGCGACACATCCTGGAAATGAATTTCTCCAAAGCAGACCCCCTGCGGGGGGACGCCCCAGCCCCCGAACCCCCCCCCGTAGCCGAGGCTCAGTAACGGAGCCCCCACCCCGGGGGCAACGGAGCCGAACCGGGGCACCCTCCGCTCCCCCCACCCCGTGCCTGCGCGTCCCCCACGGAGCAACCTCAGCCCTCCCCCCCCCCCCCCTCTCCCCCAACCCTGGAATTTGGGGTGCGGGGGGTGGGGGGGACTTGGCCACAAGCACTACAAGGATCAAACCCCCCCCTCTTTTCCCCCGGGGTGGGGGTTGGCACTCAAGGACGGGGAGGTGGGGTGTGTGTGGGGGGGGGGGGGGGGCGGGGATGGGTGCCCTCGCTCCCCGACCGCGGGTCCGGTTCAGCCCAAAGACAACGGGAGCTGCGTTGGCTTCCGCCGGTTCAGGGACAACGGGGAGCGAGCGCTGCGCATTTGTATATGGCCCCAAGAGTTAATGTATATTCCGTTCCTATAGGCGGCGCCGCCCTGTAGCTCCCGGCGCCGTCGGAGCCCATTGCTCCGGGGTTGCATGTTGCCCCCCACTCCCCCATACAAAGCAAAACCACACCCCATCCCCCACCCCCCCACCCCGACCCCCAATTTCCAATGGGACCGTGGGCTGCGGTGACGCTGTGTGGGGGAGGGGAGGGGGGGGGGGGGTTCCGGGGTCTCCCCCTCCCCCAGGTCCTCCTCACTGTTGCTATATATTTTTTTTTTGTTGATTTTTTTTTGTTTGTTTTATTTTTATTTTATTTTTTCTTGTCTAGCTGCATAGACCTTTCGACTTTTTTAACTCTAGTTTTGTGTAGAAAATGTAAGGAGCATTCATTTTTATTTCGAAGTCCCGAGCCCGGCACGGCTCGGAGGGAAATTTTACCTTTTAACTTTTTTCATTGGGGCATATTCTGGTTATTAATGTACCCGGGAATATGTACATTAGATTAAACTTCTGGAAAACGATGCCTGGGAGTGCGGTGAGTGCGGCCGCCCGCGGATTTTGGGGTCCTCACGGGGGATTCTTGGGGGGGGACATGGGGTGGGGATGTGGCTTTGGGGGGACACGAGGACAGGGCTGCGTCCCGTGGTTTGGGGGCACGAGGGGCAGCGTGGGGACGTTGGAAGGTGTCCAGTGGCAGAGGGGGGCACTTGGGGTCGGGGTGAGGGGGTGACCCAGAGCTTGGGATGTTGGGGTGAAGGTGTGACCCAGATCTTGAAGCACTGGGGTCGGGCTGAGGACACACCCGGATCTGGGGACATTGGGGTGAGGGGGTGACCCGGAGCTTGGGATGTTGGGGTCAGGGTGAGGACGTGACCTGGAGTTTGAGACGTTGGGATCGGGGTGGGGTCGTGACCCGGAGCTTGGGACATTGGGGTTGGGGTAAGGGTGTACCCAGATCTTGGGACACTGGGGTCAGGGAGTGACCCAGATCTGGGGACATTGGGGTGAGGGAGTGACCCAGAGCTGGAGACGTTGGGGTCAAGGCGAGGGGGTGACCCAGATCTTGGGACATTGGGGTGAAGGTGTGACCCAGATCTTGAGGCACTGGGGTCGGGGTGAGGGCACACCCAGATCTGGGGACATTGGGGTGAGGGAGTGACCCAGAGCTTGGGATGTTGGGGTCGGGGTGAGGTCATGTGCTATGACACGGGGGTGGGGGTCAGGACACGCCTGTGCCATGGGGACATTGGGGTACGGGGGGTCGGTGACGGCCGCGCCTGCGCAGTACCGGCGCGCGCATTCCCCGCCGGGGGCGGAGCCTCGCGGACCGCAGCCAATGGGGACGCGCGGCGCCGAGGGAGGGGCGTGGCCAAGAGCCGCACCTGCGCGGTGGGGGCGGTGCTTGCGGCTCGGCGCCGTTCTGCGACGCGATTGGTGGAAACAGCGCTCAGCCCGCCCGCCTCAGGTTGACCAATCAGAGTAGAGACCAGCGTCGGAGCCGCCTCCCCGCCAGCTAACCAATCAGCGCGCGATCCCGCAGACCCCCGGCGGTGATTGACACCTGTGTTCTCCAACCCTCCTCGGCACCGCCTCGCGGGGGGGCGGCGGCGACGTCCCCTTCCAACCAATGAGCTCCGCCAACCTCCCGGAGGCCGGACCAATGAGCGCGGCGGGGAGGCGGGGCGACGCCGCCGGTACCGTTGGGCGCAGAGGCGGCGGCGGCGGCGCCGCCATTATGAGTTACTCCGGTGAGGGCGCGGCGCGAAGATGGCGGCGGCGGCGGCCCCGCAGCGCTCCGAAGGGGTCGGGGGAGACGGGGGGATGCGGGGGGGGGGGGGTGGAGGGTCACGGTCACCGGGGCGGTCCCGGAAGGTGAACGTGGCCCCTTTAAGGCGGTTAATTAACGGCGCCGTAATTAACGGCCCGGGGTTGGGGGGGATTGGGGGGGGGGGGTCCGCTGAAGGGTTTTGGGGTGTTTGCGGTCGTTTGGGGGTTTGGTTGCGGAGCGCGGTGGATGTGGAGGGGGTGTGGGCGCCGGGACGGAGCGCTTCGGGGCTCTTTGGGGTTCCCATGGTTCTCCATTGGGGGTCTTTGGGGCTCTTTGGGGTTCCCATGGTTCCCTATTGGGGCTCTTTGGGGTTCCCATGGTTCTCCATTGGGGCTCTTTGGGGCTCCTTTGGGGTTCCCATGCTTCTCCATTGGGGCTCCTTTGGGGTTCCCATGGTTCTCCATTGGGGGTCTTTGGGGCTCTTTGGGGTTCCCATGGTTCTCCATTGGGGCTCTTTGGGGCTCTTTGGGGTTCCCATGGTTCTCCATTGGGACTCTTTGGGGCTCTTTGGGGTTCCCATGGTTCTCCATTGAGGCTCCTTTGGGGTTCCCATGGTTCTCCATTGGGGCTCCTTTGGGGTTCCCATGCTTCTCCATTGGGGCTCTTTGGGGTTCCCATGCTTCTCCATTGGGACTCTTTGGGGCTCTTTGGGGTTCCCATGGTTCTCCATTGGGGCTCTTTGGGGCTCCTTTGGGGTTCCCATGGTTCCCCATTGGGGCTCTTTGGGGTTTCCATGGTTCTCCATTGGGGCTCTTTGGGGCTCCTTTGGGGTTCCCATGGTTCTCCATTGAGGCTCCTTTGGGGTTCCCATGGTTCTCCATTGGGGCTCTTTGGGGTTCCCATGGTTCTCCATTGGGACTCTTTGGGGCTCTTTGGGGTTCCCATGGTTCCCCATTGGGGCTCTTTGGGGTTCCCATGGTTCTCCATTGAGGCTCCTTTGGGGTTCCCATGGTTCTCCATTGGGGCTCTTTGGGGCTCTTTGGGGTTCCCATGGTTCTCCATTGGGACTCTTTGGGGCTCTTTGGGGTTCCCATGGTTCCCCATTGGGGCTCTTTGGGGCTCTTTGAGGTTCCCATGGTTCCCGATTGGGGCTCTTTGGGGTTCCCATGGTTCTCCATTGAGGCTCCTTTGGGGTTCCCATGGTTCCCCATTGGGGCTCTTTGGGGCTCTTTGGGGTTCCCATGGTTCTCCATTCGGACTCTTTGGGGCTCCTTTGGGGTTCCCATGGTTCCCCATTGGGGCTCTTTGGGGCTCCTTTGGGGTTCCCATGGTTCTCCATTGGGACTCTTTGGGGCTCTTTGGGGATCCCATGGTTCTCCATTGGGACTCTTTGGGGCTCTTTGGGGTTCCCATGGTTCTCCATTGGGACTCTTTGGGGCTCTTTGGGGTTCCCATGGTTCTCCATTGGGGCTCTTTGGGGCTCCTTTGGGGTTCCCATGGTTCTCCATTCGGACTCTTTGGGGCTCCTTTGGGGTTCCCATGGTTCCCCATTGGGGCTCTTTGGGGTTCCCATGGTTCTCCATTGGGGCTCTTTGGGGCTCCTTTGGGGTTCCCATGGTTCTCCATTGGGACTCTTTGGGGCTCTTTGGGGTTCCCATGGTTCTCCATTGGGGCTCTTTGGGGTTCCCATGGTTCTCCATTGGGGCTCTTTGGGGCTCCCTTGGGGTTCCCATGGTTCCCCATTGGGGCTCTTTGGGGTTCCCATGGTTCTCCATTGAGGCTCCTTTGGGGTTCCCATGGTTCTCCATTGGGGCTCCTTTGGGGTTCCCATGGTTCTCCTTTGGGGCTCTTTGGGGTTCCCATGCTTCTCCATTGGGGCTCCTTTGGGGTTCCCATGCTTCTCCATTGGGGCTCTTTGGGGTTCCCATGCTTCTCCATTGGGGCTCTTTGGGGCTCCTTTGGGGTTCCCATGGTTCTCCATTGCGGCTTTTTGGGGCTCTTTGGGGTTTCCATGGTTCTCCATTGGGGCTCCTTTGGGGTTCCCATGGTTCTCCATTGGGGCTCTTTGGGGGCTCCTTGAGAGCGCTTTTGGGTTTGTTGGTGTCTTTTTTTTTTGAGGTTCACATGGTTCTCCGTTGGAGCTTTTTGGGATCTTTTATTGAGCTCCTTTGGTTCTCTATTGGAGCTTCTTGAGGTTTCCTTTAGAGCAGTTTTGGGTTCTTTGGGGGTTTATTTTCGGCATTCCTTTAGTTCCCCATTGGAGGTCTTTGGGGTCTTCTGGGGCTCCTTTAGTTCTTCATGGGAGGTCTTTGGGATCCTGGAACTCTTCTGGGGCTCTTCTTGGAGCTCTTTGGGGTCTTTTATTGGTGCTCCTTTGTGGTCTCATTTGTAGCTCTTTGGGGTCTCCTTTGGAGGCTCTTCCTGGAACTTTGTTGGGATCCTGGAACTCTTCTGGGGCTCTTCTTGGAGCTCTTTGGGGTCTCCTGGAACTGTGTTGGGATGTGTGGGCTCTTCTTGGGACCCTCTCGGGGCTTTTTTAAGGCCAAAGATATGTTGTTTTACGAGGAGTTCCCAATTCCAATTCTTAACCCGCAGAACGCTCAGTTATGGGGTTGTCTGTGTGCACCTGAACCCCTTTCTGCTCCCTCATCTCGGAGGTCTGCGTGGACCCCTCCTGCTTTCAGTCCTTTGTGTCCAACCCAAAGATGACACTTTCAGGTGGGACACCGCTGCTGCACAAAGAGGTTCCGCGGCGCGGTGCTGTACAGCAGAAGTGGAAACTGAAAGAAAAACCAGGAGCTGATTCAGGGAGAGGACCCGGGTCACCTGGTGGCCAACAGGTCAACCGTGGGCCAATGGTTTGTTCCGTGGCCGAGGGCATCTCGGTGGTGGCCAACAGGTTGACCATGGGTCAGCAGTTTTTCTTCGTGGCCAAGAAGGCCAACGGTGGCCAACGCGCTGACCTAGAGCACTTCCCTCTGTGTTCAGGAATTATTCAGAAGTTGTTTGTAGATGGGATTTGTCGCCGTTCATTCAGCTCCTGTTTTTTTCTCGTTGTTGGGTTTTCGTGGTGTTGTCGGAGTTACAGTGCCGCTTGTCCACCGTTTCTTTCTTTCAGGGTGTCGTTTCTTTTTAACCGAAATTAGCCGCAAGAAGTACGACTCTGACTGCTTTTGTCTTCTTTTCCAGGTTATGGGGACTGGAACTCTGGGACAAACAGAGGCAAGTACGCTGCCAGCTCAAGCAGGTTCCTGATGGACAAGTTCGTTAGCTCCAGGTTTCTGAAGGAGATCACCAGGAATGAGAACTCTCTTTTCTTTTCTTGCAGGGTACGAGAGCTACAGTTACGGCTACGGCTATGGGCAGGACAACTCGGGCAACTATGGCTACGGCATGGCTGCCTCCAACTCGTGGGACATGGGCAACTCGGACATGGACATGAACCCAGACGGTGCCGGCAGTGCCGACACCGTCATTGCCAAAATGAACCAACGCCTGGACATGGTGTCCCACCTCGACGCTGACAGCATGCAGGGGGGGCAGTACGGCTCCGGTGGGGACCGGTGAGTGGGAATATCGTAGAGTGATGGAGTGGATTGGGTTGGAAGGGATGTTGAAGATCATAGAACCCTGGAACGGTAGAGTGTTTGGGTCGGTAGGGTTCTTAAAGATCACAGAATGGTGAAATCCTAGATTGATTGGGTTGGAATTGTCCTTAAAGATCGCAGAACTGTGGAATGATAGAATGGTTGGGGGGGAAAGGTACTTAAAGATCACAGAACCATGGAATCACAGCGTGATTGTGTTGGAAAGGTCCTTAAAGATCATCCACTCCAAGTTCCTTTCCTGGAAGAAAAAGTCATCCATTAAAAATGACCCTAAACAGTTTGTGGCACATGTCAGCTTTCTGCCTGGCAGAATTGGGTGTGCACAAATGTCCCCAGATGTCCAGGAATGGGGACAGGAACTCCAGTTGGGCTGTGTCCCCACGCAGCTGATAGCGTGGACTTCTCTCGGTGTTTTGGGGTCTTTTAGGACATTCCAGGCACTCTCAAAGCAATGGGGGTTTGGGGGCTCAGTTTCTTTGATTTTTTTTTTTTATATGTTGATGGGACTTTGGTTCTTCCACCAAGTGCGTGGAGGTGGACAGGGACATGTGCTGTATCTCAGCCCTCGTCCCACAGAGCGGAAAAAATCCTATGCTCAGCGATAGGCAGAGTGTTTAAAATAGAGATTAAATCCCACTTTGAAGGATTTTGTTGGTTTTAACCTCTGCTGGCTCTAACACAGCGTCAGCACAATCATAGAATCCCAGAACCTGCAGAGTTGGAAGGGACTTCTGGAGAGCAGAGGACATTGTTGGCCACTGTTGGCCTTGAGGTCACTCTGTTGACCACTGTTGGCTTTCTTGGCCTTGAGGTCACTCCTGTTCACCACTGTTGGCCTTCCTGGCATTGAGGTCACCCCTGTTGGACACTGTTGGCCGCTGTTGACCTAGAGGTTCACCGTGTTGGCCACTGTTAGCTTTTTTGGCCTTGAGGTCACCACTGTTGGCCTTCATGGCCTTGAGGTCACCCCTGTTGACCACTATTGACTTTCCTGGCCTTAAGGTCACCCCTTTTGGCCACTGTTGGCCTTCTTGGCCTTGAGGTCACCCCTGTTAGCCGCTGTTGATTTTCCTGGCCTTAAGGTCACCATGTTGGCCACTGTTGACCTTGAGGTCACCGTGTTGGCCACCGTTGGCTTTTTGGGCCTTGAGGTTACCCCTGTTGGCCACCGTTGGCCTTGAGGTCACCGTGTTGGCCACCGTTGACTTTCCTGGCCTTGAGGTCACCCTGTTGGCCTTGGCCACGAAGGCGTGCTGCTGATCCTTCTCTCTCCACAGGTACGACTCATACGAGTCCTACGACTCGAGGTCCTCGATGAACGACCGCGACATGTACCGTTCCGGTTACGACTACAACGAGAACGACAACGACAACGCCTACGACAGTCACTACGACGGTCACTACGACGACCACTACGAAAGTCACTACGACAGCTTCTATGGGAACCGCAGGGACCAGTACCAGCACAGGGCACGGGACGGCTTTGGCCAGCGGGGTCAGAACTGGGCACGGGACGGACGCAACACCAGACCTGTTTCTTCACCGTACTCGGGGCGGATGGGCGGGCAGTGGAACGATGCACCGCGGGGTATGGTCCCCCCCGGCTCCTCCCGCCTGCCTTCCCTCTTCTCCCACAACATCATCCCAGAGCTTGGCATGTTCCAAGGGATGCGAGGATTTTCGGGGAACATGCGCTTCGGAGGAGGCATGATGAAGCAGAGGATGAGGAGAAACTGGAAAATGTGGGATTCAGACTTTAAAGTGAGTATTTGTGCGCCGTCCTCCCGCTTGTTTAACTCAGTTTAAAGGAGGAAGTGCTTCTCCTACAAAGGGCTCCAAAACGTGCCCTGGGATGTGGTTGTGTGTAGTTCCACGCGTTGCCAGCTTGGCTTTGCTGTGTGCATCTCTGAATGAGAGACCGAGGAGTGTTCATGTGTGTAATGCTTTAATATGAAAACGGTTTCCTAAAGGTAGGAGGATATTGAGGATCTGTTCTTTAGAGGTGGTGGGCTCTGTCCTGCCCGATCCACTCTGCCAACCAGAAATTGGAACGAAGCACTGCTGGGTGAGGAGAGCCCCCCACCCCCCTCGCTGCTGGTGAACCTTCCTCTCCTCTTGCAGCCACAGAAGAAGAAAATGAAGAAGGACCTCACTGGGAAGAAGCGAAAGCAAACCAGCAGTTCGGATGAACCTGACAGCAAGGCGGCAAAAACTTCGGATGGCTCCGACAACTCTGACTCTGACAACGGTGAGGGCGGAGCTCCCACGGAGGGGCGCACACACACACCCGTGGGGGTGGGACCTCAGCTGGGTTCTGACTGCGCTGTTCCTTTCAGAGGAAGGAACGGAAGGAGAATCAGGGGAAAAAGAGGAGAAAGAGGGCTCCAGAGGGGTGAGTAACTCTTGGAAAGCTGTGGTTCCTCGTGGTTAGGAACGTCAGCTTTGAGTGGAGGTGGAGCAGTGCGGTGAGGGCGGGGGCAGAGTCCTACACTTGGAGAGGGGCCTTAATGTCTCAATCTTGCATTTTAGGAAGGGGAAGATGAGGAAGGAAGAGACTCGGAGAAAGGTGAGTTGGTGTGCCTGCATGGCAGCTCCCGGGAAAGGGAGCAGAGGGCTGCGGTGCGCTCCGAATCTGTACACGGAGCAGTGCCCGCCTCACTCTGAGGGCTCCGACGCAGCCAGGAAAGATTTCAGGCTGAATCTTGGTTTTGTTTGGGCTCCTCCAGAGTCCGCTTCCAACCCAATGATCTTATGGTCCTGTGATCTTTAAGGACCCATCCAACCCAACCCATGGTTCTGTAATCTTTAAGGACCCATCCAACCCAACCCATGGTTCTGTCATCCATAGGGACCCATCCAACCCAACCCATGGTTCTGTCATCCATAGGGACCCATCCAACCCATTCCATGGTCCTGTGATCTTTAAGGACCCATGCAACCCAACCCAACCCATTCCATGGTCCTGTGATCTTTAAGGACCCACTAACCCAACCCAGTCTCCGATTCTCCAAAGTAACGGTGGTGTCAATTACTCCCCCTTCCCCAAGCAAACCTGTAATTAATTTCAAACCGGAAGTGGTAAACGCTAATTAAAACAAAGAGCCAGGAAACCACCTTGGGTGTGCTCATCTTCCAGTGCCACATCCCTCGAACAGGAATCCTAAATCTGAGGCGTGTTTGTCCCTGGCCGTAGGGAGCAGCTCCTCAGTTTGGGCTGTGCGATGTCCAGGGCAGCGTTTCTCTTGAATCAGGCGCTGTCCTCAAGTAGCGCCCTGAAATGCAACCTGCTTTGAACACTCAGGTGCTTTAACAATTCAAGAAGAGATCAGTCAAATCAAACGCAAATTACAGGCGGGCAAGAAAACTCAGGAGAGGCAGAAGAAGAGGCACCGGGATCGCATGGTGGAAAGGTAACGCCTCTGAGTTTGTTCCTTTAAGTGATGATGTTTCCCTCCCTGGGAGGGTTGCGGTGGCTGTGAGCTGGGTGCTTGCTTTCTTCCCAGTGCTGTGTTTGTTCCTGCCCTGACTGCACTGAGGAGGGGATGTGTTCCAGTGGTGGCAGATTTGAGAGTTTTGGTCCCTCCAGATCTCTGGGGTGGGGGTGGAGGTGCAGCGTCCCACAAATGCTGAATGGAGCTGGGGGAGAAGCTCAGGACTTGGTGGCTCTGCCCTTGTGTTGAATAAATGGCACCCATTTTGTTGTAAAGTAGTTCTAAGAGGGAAACAGCGGCAGGAATTGGAAGCGTGAAACCTAACGAGGTGCGTGGCGTGGCCTTGAACCTGAGCGTTCTTTTAACCAACGAAACGTTGCTTGCAAACGACGCCAACTCTTGCCTACAACAGCTCAGATCTGTGCAGAAAATGTCACGCCACAAAGAGTTTGTCCTTCAGCTCTGGGGCTCCTTTGGTGCGGTCGTCCTTCTCCAGGAAGTGAGGGACCAACGCTGTCATCCCGCGGTGGAATTCCGTCCCTTTCTCCCAGCGGAGACATGTGCTATTCGCAGAGAGCCGCCATTAATTCGTAGTCAGAGCTTCCCTTTAATGATGAAAACCATTTTAAGACGTGGAAAGGCTTCAATCAGCCTCGAGTCTTTCATTGTGATGCTCACCCTGAGTTCGTTTCCAGTGTGACCTCTTTGAGCGTTAGCTGGATGTCTGTGTTGTATTCACAGGGGATGGGCGTGCTGTCTTGCACAACCCACTGCAGGAAAACCCACTTCAGGGGGTTCAGAGTGGGCGCTGAGCTCCGGAGGTCCCCTGTGGCTCCGGGATTGGTGGAAGCATCCCAACATCTGAGCACAAACCCGACCTCCCCCCCATTTTCCCCCCACCACTGACGCTGGCGGCGTTTGTCTGCTCCCCCCCCCCAGCGTTTGGGTTCTGTGGGGAATCCCTCCCGCTCACCCCCCGTGTCCCATCAGGATCCAGTACGTCTGCTCGCTGTGCAAATACCGCACCTTCTACGACGACGAGATGAGCAGTCACCTGGAGAGCAAATTCCACAAGGAGCACTTCAAGTTCGTGGGCACCAAGCTGCCCCAGCAAACAGCCAACTTCCTGCAGGTGGGCGCTGCTGGGGTCTCAGTCCTCTTGAATGAGTGATTTTGTATTTTTTGGGGGGGGTCGTTTTCTCCTACCGAATGCTTTTCCCTCCCAGGAATACGTTGCCAATAAAACAAGGAAAACCGAAGAGCGCCGTAAAGCGATTGAAGACATCAACGCGGTTATCCAGCAGATCTACAGGGACCAGGACCTTACTCAAGGTGAGTTCCTGCCCGCGTGGAGCCCCTTGGTGGTTGGTTATTAATTAACTTTGCTTCGCTGATTGAGCTTTTGCAGTGGATTTGATGCTCTTTGAGGTGGAATAAAAATGGAGCTTGAATGCAGCTTCGAATGAGATGATAAAAACGGTGGGACGGTGTTTATCCGATATTTACTGACCTTAGAAGCAAATCCTGGGTTAAGGTCCTTCCGACCCAAAGGTCTCTGATCTTCAAGGACCCTTCCAGTCCATCCTGTGATCTTTTGGTGCCATTCCACCCCAACCCATTCTATCATTTTATGGTCTTGTGATCTTCAAGGACCCTTGCAATCCATCCTTCAGTCTTCTGGTGTCCTTCCAACCCAGTCCATTCTCTCCCTTTATGGTTCTGTGATCTTCAAGGACCTTTCCAATCCATCCTGTGGTCATCGAAGACCTTTCCAACCCAACCCACCCTATAGTCTTCAAGGACCTTTCCAATCCATCCTATAGTCTTCAAGGACCTTTCCAACCCATCCTGTAGTCTTCAGGGACCTTTCCAATCCATCCTGTAGTCTTCAGGGACCCTTCTAACTCAACCCATCCTGTAGTCTCCAAGGACCCTTCCAACTCAACCCGTCCTGTAATCTTCAAGGACCCTTTCAGTCCAACCCATTCTATCATTTTACGTTTCTGTGATGAATTATTTAGGATTGAAACATGGGAAGAGTAAAATTAGATCAGCAGTCTCCAATTCTTCCAACCCAACCCACTCAGTGATGTTCAAGGACCTTTCCAACCCAACCCACTCTATCACTTTATGGTTCCATGATCTTCAAGGACCTTTCCTCCCCAACCCCTTCTTCATTTTATGGTTCTGTGATCATCAAGGACCCTTCCACCCCAACCCATTCTATCATTTTATGGTTCTGTGATCTTCAAGGACCCTTCCACCCCAACCCCTTCTTCATTTTATGGTTCTGTGCTCTTCGTGGACCCTTCCACCCCAACCCCTTCTTCATTTTACGTTTTTGTGGTCTTTGAGGACCCCTCCACCCCAAACCCTTCTTCATTTTATGGTTCTGTGATCATCAAGGACCCTTCCACCCCAACCCATTCTATCATTTTATGGTTCTGTGATCTTCGTGGACCCTTCCACCCCAACCCCTTCTTCATTTTACGTTTTTGTGGTCTTTGAGGACCCTTCCACCCCAACCCCTTCTTCATTTTATGGTTCTGTGATCTTCGTGGACCCTTCCACCCCAACCCCTTCTTCATTTTACGTTTTTGTGCTCTTTGAGGACCCTTCCACCCCAACCCCTTCTTCATTTTATGGTTCTGTGATCTTCGTGGACCCTTCCACCCCAACCCCTTCTTCATTTTACGTTTTTGTGCTCTTTGAGGACCCTTCCACCCCAACCCCTTCTTCATTTTATGGTTCTGTGCTCTTCGTGGACCCTTCCACCCCAACCCCTTCTTCATTTTACGTTTTTGTGGTCTTTGAGGACCCTTCCACCCCAACCCCTTCTTCATTTTATGGTTCTGTGCTCTTCGTGGACCCTTCCACCCCAACCCCTTCTTCATTTTACGTTTTTGTGGTCTATGAGGACCCCTCCACCCCAAAGCCTTCTTCATTTTACGTTTCTGTGGTCTTTGAGGACCCCTCCACCCCAAACCCTTCTTCATTTTATGGTTCTGTGGTCTTCGTGGACCCTTCCAACTCAGCCCACCCTGTGATCTTCAAGGATGTTTCCAACCCAACCTGAGAGTTGGACACCTGAGGGTTATCCTTATACATTTGCTTCCCCTTGGACCCTGTCTTGTTCCTTGGGAATGTTCCTCGTGTGCTCTGAAACGCCTTTTTGGTAGGAATGCAATGCGTGTGGGGTCCGCCCCATTTCCATCTCCCGTTGCAGACATCGGCATGGAGCACTTCATCAAGAAGGTGGAGGCCGCTCACTGCGCCGCGTGCGACCTCTTCATCCCCATGCAGTACGGCATCATCCAGAAGCACCTCAAGTCTCTCGACCACAACCACAACCGCAGGGTGAGTGCCGCCTCCTTCCCGCCCTACGAGTGCCTTTTTTTTATTGGAGAGCAGCAGAAATGTGGATTGGTTGACTCAGGCGGTCCCTGAAAATGGGGAGTAAAGTGTAGACACGCTATTAATGAAACGCTCACTGCTGCGTAGACCAGCTTCAAGGCAGGACTCTGATTCAGTCCTCGTGATTCTTTTATCTGTTATTGGTAGGGCAGGCAGTGGGGGAATGGCTCAGGGAGGCCTGACAGGGACCACCCTAAGGGATCTCAGGGGTTTGGGGCAGATAAATTTCTGACGCAGGCGGTGGAGGAGCACTTTGTTCTAATAAGGATGGGCTTGAAGGTCAGGGCTAGATCGGGGTGTAGCGATCACAGGATGGTGGAGTTTGAGATCTTGAGTGCAAGAAGCAAACCAAGAAGTGGGATTGATGCCCTGGGCTTCAGGAGAGGCAGTTTGATCTCTTCCAGGACCTTCTCAGAGCTGTCCCGTGGGCTGTAGGGTATGTCAACAGAAAAAGAAAGACGAGGGGAAAAGAAGTGGGTCCCCTGCTGAATGAGGGGGTGCTCTGGGAACGGGGAAAAGTGGGTCCCCTGCTGAATGAGGGGGTGCTCTGGGAACGGGGAAAAGTGGGTCCCCTGCTGAATGAGGGGGTGCTCTGGGAACGGGGATGCAGAGAAGGAGGAGATGGGAGAAAAGAAGGTGTTCGTGGTCTTCGCTGTGGGAGGGAGACGACGTAGGGAGGGAGGAGATGTAGGGTGGAAAGGGGCCTAGGGAAAAAGAGCCACGTGCGTTGGTGAAGACTGGGAGATGAGCTGCTGGAGAAGAGCTCCGAGTGACCTGGGTGTCCTGGTGGGTGACAGTTGGCCATGAGCAGTGTGCCCTGGTGGCCAAGAAGGCCAACGGGATCCTGGGGGGCATTAAGGGCATGGCCAGTAGGTCGAGGGGTCCTCCCCCTCTGCTCTGCCCTGCTGAGGCCTCACCTGGAGTAACGTGCCCAGTCCTCCCAGTACAAAAAAGACAGGGATCTGCTGGAAGGAGCCCAGCGGAGGGGAACACCTCCCTGTATGAGGAAAGGCTGAGAGCGCTGAAAAGAAGACTCAGAGGGGATCTGACCCACATCTGTAAACGTCTGAGGGGTGGGAGGCAGAGGGACGAGGACCTGATGATCTCCGCAGGTCCCTTCCAACCCCTACAGTTAGACGGTGCTGCCCACAGAGGCAGTGCTGAGCTCTGAGGGTCCGACGTCACCTCCACGAAGCCGGGCCGGGCGGTGACGCTGTTCATTCCTTTACCCCACGCAGGCCATGATGGAGCAGTCCAAGAAGTCCTCCCTGGTGGTGGCCAGGAGCATTCTGAACAACAAACTGATCAGCAAGAAGCTGGAGCGGTACCTGAAGGTGGGTGTGTGTCCGTCCGTAGTTGAGTTGATCCTCGGGATCCCCTCGGTGCTGATTCTGCTCCGAGCGCGGACGGAGTGGGATGAACCACGGTGTGGGACCCACGGAGCCCGGGAGCGGTCGGATGCGTGCGGGGTTTTGAGCTGAAGCTCCCAGGGGAGGGATGGCACGAGGTAGGTCAGCGGGGCAACGTTTGTCTCGCAGGGTGAGAACCCTTTCACGGACGACCCCGAAGAGAAAGAGGAGCACGAGGAGGGAGAAGGGGGAGCGGCTGGGAGCGTGGAGGAAGGGACGGCGGATGAGAACAAGGACGAGGAGGAGAACGTGGACGACGAGAACAAGGAGGAAAACGTGGGCGGTGAGAGCAAGGAGGAAGGGAATTTGGACGCCGAGAACAAAGGGGGAGAAGAAATGGACGGAAACAAAGAGGAGGAAAATCCGGGGGACGGAAGCAACAATCCCGAGGAGAAATGGGAAGGAGGTGAAAATGAGGAGGAGGAAAAGGGGACAGAGAGAGAAACTGAGGCTCAGGCGGAAGCGCAGGAGGTGGAGCTGGGAGCAGGGAGCAGAGAGGAGGAGGAGGAGGAAGGCTGGCAGCCCACGGGGAAATCACTGCCCGAGGAAGGAGAGCAGCAGGCGGCAGAAGGCCGAGAGGAGGAGGAGGACACGGCGTGAGCGGATGGGAAGGCTGTGGAGGAGGAGGAGGACTGGAGGAGAAGCGTAACTCAACGTCTGGAGCCTCGAAGCCGTCGTGCGAGCGGGGGAAGCGGTCTCCCTTTATTTCAGTCCCGGTTTTGGGGGTTTGGTTTCTTTTCCGTTTGGTTCTGTTTGATTTTTTTTTTTTTAACTTTTTTTTTTTGTTACCAGATCTCCATTTGAGTAGCTCGGTTTCGTGCGGTCTCCGTTTTCTTTTTTAGATGGCTTTGTACTATAGGAGGACTTCCTATGAGCATGTGTGTACCGACCAGGGCCCGGCAAACCAGATCTCTCTTTTTTCCCCTCCCCCCCCCCCCCCCCATCCCCCACAATGAGAAGTTTTCTATATTTAATGAAGATGTGGTCGGTCCCCTCTGCCCGGAGCCGTGGGAAGTTCCCCCTCAGGCCGTTAATTGCCGCCGTGAGGTTCCGCATCATCTCCGTGTGACTGTGATGTTTCATTTCCCCCCCCCCCCCCCATATCTCCCCCCCCCATGTTTTAATGCAGAGCGAAACTTCTCGGTGGTGTCGACGTTTGTGTTGTGTGTGACAGTGCTTTCACTCGGAGGCGGACGTTCTGCTGGGTGCAGATAAAGGACTGCCTGCGACGAGCCCGGCTCTGCCTTCATTTCGGGGCGCAGAGGTGGGGGATCACCTCTGCCCACCACGCCGAGCACGGCGCTGCTCCTGGGGGGGGGGGGGGGGGGGGGGGGGGATACGACGACTGCATTTATTGCCCTCCTGTGATCTGTAAGGACCCTTCGGGATGACCGACTCTGATTCTTTGACCTTTAAGGACCTTCCGATGTCGCAGCTCTGGGCTTTTTTTATTGGGTTGTTAAAGGATCCCATCGTCTCTGAGGTCCCTTCCGACCCAACTCCTCCAATTCTCGAGGTCCCTTCCTCACTTTTCTCCTCTTTCCTCTTTGTTTCCCATTTTTCCTTTGCGTTTCCTCATTTCTGCCTTCACCTTCCCCTCACGTTTCCTCACTTTCTCTTCCTGTTCCCTCACCTTTCTCCGTTTTTCCCACTCACTTCCTCATTATTTATTTTCTCCCCTCAGATTTACTTTCCTCTTCCTTTCTCCCTCACCTTTCCCCTCATTTTCCTTAATTTTTTCCCCTCATCCCTCTCCATTTCTTCCTTCACCATCCCCCCCCCTCTTCCCCCCCCCTCTTCCCCCCCCTCTTCCCCCCCCCCTTCCCCCCCCTTCCCCCCCTTCCCCCCCCTTCCCCCCCCTTCCCCCCCCTTCCCCCCCCTTCCCCCCCCTTCCCCCCTCTTCCCCCCCTCTTCCCCCCCTCTTCCCCCCCTCTTCCCCCCCCTCTGCCCCCCCCTCTGCCCCCCCCTTCCCCCCCTTTCCCCCCCCCTTTCCCCCCCCCTCTTCCCCCCCCCTCTTTTCCTCCCCCCCCCTCTTTTCCTCCCCCCCCCTCTTTTCCTCCCCCCCCTCTTTTCCTTCCCCCCCCCCCCCCTCTTTTTCTTCCCCCCCCCCTTGGGGCTGGGGTCAGGGGTCAGAGGTCACGCAGGATCCTGCCGCAGCTCTATGGCAACCGCTGCCACGCGAGCAGCCAATCAGGGGCGGAAACGGGCATGATTGACAGCACGGAGGCAGACCGTGGGGAGGGCGGGGCGTTCGGCAACTCACCAATGGGATTGAGGGGCTGGGCGCGAAGCGGGGCGGCGACGCCCAATGGGAGCCGCGGAATTGCCGCGCCTCTCGGGGCGTTTCAGCCAGTAGCGCTGCAGGTGGGCGGTGCTTCGGCTTACAGCCAATCGTTGCCTTCCGTGGGCGGGCCTAACGGCGCGGCGGCGGCCAACGGGCGGCGGGCACAGCGCGCCTGCGCGGTGCTTGGCTCGGGCGGCACTGCGGAGCGTCGGCGCCGAGGCGGAGCCCGACATGGAGCCGGGATACGGCGGTACGTGCGGACCGGGGGCTGCGGGGCGCGGCCGGGCCCTCCCCGGTACCTCCCGGGACCTTTCCGATCCCGCGGGGCCTCTCCGCGCCGTTCCCGACGGTGAAATCCAGCGGCGGACGCTGTGCCCGCCTCCCTGCGGGGGACGCCGCAGCCTATTGGCTGAGCGGGGTGTCGCTCCGCGGGGGGCGGCCGCTGGTTGGCTGTTGCGTTGGGAAGCTCCGGGTGGGGGTGGGGGGGAGGGGCGGCTGTGGGGCAAAGATGGGGGAGGGGGAGGGGGAGGGGGAGGGGCGCGATCCGGGTCCGCTCCTTTGTGGGGTCCCTTCGCTGTGGGGTTATGGGGGGGTCCGGGGGGGGGGGGGGAAGCGGAGCGGTGCCGGAGGAGCCTCAAAATGGCGGCGGCGCGGCCCCGCCCCACCACAGCGCCACAAGCCGCGGGAAAAACACTGAGGGGCGGTCCGGGAAATTTGGGGGGGGGGAGGGGGGGAATTCGGTGCCCGAAGGGACTCTGAGGACGGGAGGAGAGGGGGATGTGTGGGGGCAGGGAGCGGTGGGGTGAGGGAGGGAGGGGTTACGCTCCCAGAGAGCGGATTTGGGTGCGGTGTGAGGAGGGAAGGGTTTGTTGCCTTCAAGGACCTTTCCAACCCAACCCATTTTGTGAAGGATCTTTCCAACCCAGCTCATGCGGTTCTCTAATCTTGAAGGACCTTCTCAACTCATTCTGCAGTTCTCTAATCTTGAAGGACCTTTCCAACCCAACCCATTTTGTGAAGGATCTTTCCAACCCAGCTCATGCGGTTCTCTAATCTTGAAGGACCTTCTCAACTCATTCTGCAGTTCTCTGATCTTGAAGGACCTTTCCAACCCAACCCATTTTGTGAAGGATCTTTCCATCCCAGCTCATGCGGTTCTCTAATCTTGAAGGACCTTCTCAACTCATTCCTCGGTTCTCTACTCTTGAAGGACTGTTCCAACCCAACCCATTCTGTAGTTCTTTAATCTTTGAGGACCTTTCCAACCCAACCCATTTTGTGAAGGACCTTTCCAACCAACTCATTCTGCAGTTTTTTCATCTTGAAGGACCTTTTCAACCCAACCCATTCCACACTTCTCTGATCTTGAAGGACCTTTCCAACCCAACCCATTCTGTGGTTCTCTAATCTTGAAGGACCTTCGCAACTCATTCTGCAGGTCTCTAATCTTGAAGGGCCCTTGCAACCCAGCTCATTCCATGGATCACTAATCTTTAAGGACCTTTTCCAACCAACCCATTTTGTGAAGGATCTTGCCAGCCCAACTCATGCAGTTCTGTAATCTTGGAGGACCTTTCCAACCCAACTCATTCCTCGGTTCTCTACACTTGAAGGACCTTCGCAACTCATTCTGCAGTTCTCTAATCTTGAAGGACCTTTCTAATCTGGCCCATTCTGTGGTTCTTTAATCTTGAAGGACCTTTCCAACCCAACTCATTCCTTGGTTCTCTAATCTTGAAGGACCTTCTCCGCTCATTTGGTGGTTCTCTAGTCGTGAAGGACCTTTCCAACCCAATTCACTCTAATTCTAAATCTAATTCTAATTCTAGTTTTCTAATCTTGAGGGACCTTCTCAATCCAACCCATTCTGCTCTTCTCTAATCTTTAAGGACCTTTCCAATCCAACCCATTTTGTGAAGGATCTTTCCAAGCCAACTCATTCCGTGGTTTTCTCCTCTTGGAGGACCTTTCCAACCCAGCTCATTCTGCAGTTCTTTGATCTTGAAGGACCTTTCCAATCCAACCCATTCTGCGGTTCTGTAATCTTTAAGGACCTTTCCAACCCAACCTATTCTGGGGTTCTCTACTCTTGAAGGACTTTTCCAACCCAACCCATTCTGATGTTCCCTGATCTCTAAGGACCTTCCCCATGGAAAGGTCTCAGCTGGGCTTCATTTCCCAATTGGTTTTGAGGCAATTAAGGGAAGAAAACGAAACCATGATGCCGCGAGCTGGAAGAACACCGAATCCTGAGTGCTGCTCCCTCACTTCTGCGTTCTCCTTTCAGGTTACGGCTCCTGGAGCGCGGGCACCGCCGGCACACAAGGTGAGTCGCTTCACCTGGACGCATACCTCAATACATCCAACACGGGGCGCTCTCTCTCATGGCTGAATCCTTTCTTCTCTCCTGCAGGTTCCTACGCAGCAGGCACCACGAGCTGGCAAGGTGGGTGTGGGGCTCCCCGTCCCAGTGAAGCCCCCCATGCCGCCCCCTAACTCCTGTGGGTTCCGTTGTAGGTATGGCAGCGAAGGAGAACTACGAGGGGTCGTCGTGGCAGAGCTGGCAGTCCCACTACGAGAGCCCCAGGGCGGACATGGGGAAGGCTGCGCAAGGTCAGAGGTCCCTTCCGAGCCAAACCGTTCTGTGACCTTCAAGGACCTTTCCCACCTAATTCTATCGTTCTGTGGTTCTGTGAGCTTCAAGGACCCTTCCTACCCATTTCTATCGTTCTGTGGTTCTGTGATCTTTAAGGACCCTTCCTACCCAAACCATTTTATCATTTTATGGTTCTGTGAGCTTCAAGGACCCTTCCAACCCAATTCTGTTGTTCTGTGGTTCTGTGACCTTCGAGGACCCTTCCTACCCATTTCTATCGTTCTGTGGTTCTGTGATCTTTAAGGACCATTCCAACCCAATTAATTCTATGATTCTCTTGTTCTGTGACCTTTAAGGACCCTTCCAACCAAGCCAGTTGTAGGATTGCATGGTTCTTTGATCTTCAAGGACTTTTCCAACCAAACAATCTGTCAGTTGTGCTGTGATCTTTAAGGACCCTTCCGACCCCACTGTTCATGATTCTATGGTCTTTAAGGACCTTCCAACCTATTCTATTCTGTGATTCCGTGATCTTTAAGGACCCTTCCAACACAGTATATTCTGTGATTCTCTAATCTTTAAGGACCCTTCCAACCCAACCATTCCATGTTTCTGTGATCTTTAAGGACCCTTCCAACCCATCCATTCTGTGGTTCCATGATCTTGAAGGACCTTTCCATTCCATGGTTCCGTGATCTTTAAGGACCCATCCAAACCAAGTATTCCATGGTTTCAAGGTCATGAAGTACCCTTCCAACCCAACCATTCCATGATTCCGTGATCTTGAAGAACCCATCCAACCCAACCTATGGGTCTTAAGGACCCATCCAGTGCATCCCATTGGTTTGGTGATCATTAAGGACCCTTCCAACCCAACCATTCCACGTTTCCGTGATCTTTACGGCCCCTCTCAACCCCCCACTCCCTCATCCCCTCATTCCAACCCCCCCAAACCCACCCCCACCCCCTTCACCCCGCTTCCCCTCCCTCCAGGCTACGAAGGTTACGACTACTACAGCTCCTCAAGCGCAGCCTCCGGCCCCACCGCTACCTACAGCTACGGCCCCACGGCCACCCCCAGCTCCTGGGACCCCCCCAAAGCCCCCGAGCTGCCCCTCAGCGACGTCGCCATCGCCTCCTACAGCAGCGAGCCCGCTCCCAGCGACAACTCCGACTCCATCATCGCCAAGATCAACCAGCGCCTCGACATGCTGTCCAAGGAGGGCAGCGGTGGGGCCGGGGAGGGCGTGGAGGAGCAGGAGAGGTGCGTGTGCCTTTGGGGTCACCGATGGTGGAAAGGTGCAGGTTTTGCTCTCGGGGGGGGGGGGTTAATTTCAGTTGGGGTCGGTGTAATTAACCCACGGTTAATGGGGGTTGGTTTGAGCTGCCCGGGTGGCAGAGAAATGTAACCATGAGATCGGAGTTTTGTTTTGTTGGGATCGGTTTGGGATTTTTTTGGGGGGGGCTTTTTCTTGTGAGTTTGAGGTTTTTGCTCTTTACCTTTGAGGCTTTTTTGCTGCTGGATTTCGGAACTGCTGGAGTCCTTTCTTTGTTCCCGTGCACCCAGTTCCCCCAAACCCCTTTTCCTCTGCGTCTCTTTCTCCTGGGGGCTCTGCTGGGTGTGTTTGCCAGATCACTGCGGTGCGGGGACCCCACAGGCAGACACACACACGCCCTATTTACAGTCCTATTCCATCTTTCTACCCACGATCACTGTGATTGTAGCACACCCAGGTACACCCACCCTACAACAGAGAAACCTTACAACCAGACACACTCACCCTATTTACAATCCTCTTCCATTTCTCTACCCACGATCACTCCAACTGTGACTCACCCAGGTACACCCACCCTACAGTCGGACCCACACACCCTATTTACAATCCTATTCCATCTTTCTACCGAGGATCAGTGGGATTGTGACACACCCAGGTACACCCACCCTACAATACACACACACACACCCTATTTACAATCATCTTCCATCTTTCTCTTAGGATCACTGTGATTGTAACACATCCACGTACACCCACCCTACAACAGACACACACACCCTATTTACGATCCTCTTCCATCGTTCTGTTTAGGATCACTCTGATTGTAACACACCCAGGTACACACACCCTGCAGTCAGACACACACATCCTATTTACAATCCTCTTCCATTTCTCTGCCCAGGATCACTCTGACTGACACACCCTACAACAGACACACACACCCTGTTTACGATCCTCTTCCATCCTCTACCCAGGATCACTCCAACTGTACCACACCCAGGTACACCCACCCTACAGCAGAGAAACCTTACAGCCAGACACACAACACCCTATTAACAATCCTATTCCATCTTTCTGCTTAGGATAACTCCGATTGTACCACATCCAGGTACACACATCCTGTTTACAATCGTCTTCCATTTCTCTGCTTAGGATCAGTGGGATTGTGACACACCGAGGTACACTCACCCTACAACAGACACACCCTACAGCAGACACACTCACCCTGTTTACAGTCCCCTTCCATCTTTGTATTTAGGATCACTCTGACTGTACCACACCCAGGTACACCCACCCTACAACAGAGAAACCTTACAACCAGGCACACACCCTAATTACAGTCCTCTTCCATTCTTTACCCAGGATCACTCCAACTGTGGAGTATCAACTCCAACTGTAGGATCACTCTGACTGTACCACACCCAGGTACACCCACCCTACAGCAGACACACTCACCCTATTTACAGCCCTCTTCCATTTCTCTACCCAGGATCAATGGGATTGTGGCACACCCAGGTACACCCACCCTACAACAGAGAAACCTTACAACCAGCCACGCACACCCGATTTACAATCCTATTCCATCTTTCTGCTTAGGATCACTGTGATTGAGACACATCCGGGTACACATACCCTACAACAGACACACACACCCGATTTACAGTCCTCTTCCATTTCTCTACCCAGGATCAATGGGATTGTGGCACACCCAGGTACACCCACCCTACAACAGACACACACACCCGATTTACAGTCCTCTTCCATTTCTCTGCTTAGGATCACTCTGATTGTGACACACCCAGGTACACCCACCCTACAGTACACACTCACCCTGTTTACAGTCCCCTTCCATCTTTCTCTTGGGATCACTGTGATTGACACACCCCGGTACACCCCCCCTACAACAGACACACACACCCTATTTACAGTCCTCTTCCATTTCTCTGCTTAGGATCACTCTGATTGTGACACATCTAGGTACACCCACCCCACAACAGACACACCCACCCTATTTACGACCCTCGTCCATTCTCTGCCCCCCCATAACCGACTGTACCACACGCACCCTACACCCACACCCGACCCCCCACCCTCAGCCCCCCCCTCCCCCTCTCGCCCCCCCCAAACCCCCCCGGGTCACATCGCACCCCACACCGCTCACCCCTCTCCTCTCCCCACAGCTCCTTCAGGTTCGACTCCTTCGACTCGTACGACTCGCGCTCCTCCGTCCCGGACCGCGACGCCTTCCGCTCCCCCTACGACTACGAATCCGTCCCCGACCGCTCCGATTCCTTCGGGACTCACATGGACAGCAGCCGGGACCGGACCCGAAGCGGCGGCTATGGGGCGGTGCGGGGCCGGGCCCAGAACCGCCCGCAGAACCGGGGCCGGCCCAACGCTTACGGCCGCCCCGAGCACTTCATGCCCTCGTCCAGCTCCGAGCGGCTCTCGGCGCGCTGGAACGAGCTGAACTACATGGGGGGCCGAGGCGGGGGTCCCAACCGCCTGCCCTCCCTCTTCTCCCAAACCCCCGGCCCCGAATACGGCGACTACGGGGATTACGGCGACTACGGCAACTACGGGAATTACGGGGATTACGGAGATTACGGAGATTACGGAGACTACGGCGTGATGGAGATGGCGGGGATGGGAATGGGGCGCTACGGGAACGCGCCCTACGGGTACGGAGCGGGACGGCAGCGCGGCCAGGACAGGATGGGCAGTGCGCCGTGGCACGGGAACGTGCTGGGGGTAAGGGGGCAGCGCCGTGGGGTCGGTGTGGGGGGCTGTGGTGGTCTCGGTGGGGTTTTCTCACCTCGAAGGACCCAAACACGCAGCCGGGATAAAGGGTTCCCCCTTCTGGGGGTGGTCAGTGCGGCTGTAGGGACAAGGGAAAAGATGTGGGGTCGCTGAGGTGTGCTCAGCCTGGCTGTAGGGCCGGCGGCAGAGCCTTGGTAGGAGCCTGTGGGGTCACTTGGGCTGTAGGGCTCTGGATAAAAGCCTATAGGGTCACTTGGGCTATGGGGCCCAGTAGCAGAGCATTGATAGAAGCCTATAGGGTCACTTGGGCTGTAGGGCTCTGGATAAAAGCCTATAGGGTCACTTGGGCTGTAGGGCCAGCAGCAATCCTTGATGCTGAAGTCTGTAGGGTCCCTTAGATGTGCTCAGCCTGGCTGTGGGGCCAGCAGCGAGTCCTCTTCCACCCACATAAACACTTATAGGATCACTCGGGCTGTAGGGCTCTGGATAAAAGCTTGTAGGGTCACTTGGGCTGTAGGGCCAGCAGCAATCCTTGATAGAAGCCTGTAGGGTCGCTTGGGCTGTAGGGCTCTGGATAAAAGCCTATAGGGTCACTTGGGCTGTAGGGCCAGCAGCAATCCTTGATGCTGAAGTCTGTAGGGTCCCTTAGACGTGTTCAGCCTGGCTGTGGGGCCAGCAGCGAGTCCTCATCCACCCACATCAACACCTATAGGGTCCCTTGAGCTACAGGGCCACCCCACTGTCGGCGCTGAGGGACTGACCCCATTCCTCCCCTCCGCAGCCCAAAAGGAGAGGATTCCGGAACCGCTCCGGGCTCCGATCCGACGGCGATGGGGGCGGACGGAAGCGGAAACAGTCGCAGAGCGGTGACGAACCCGACAGCAAACAGGCCAAGAGCGACAGCGACGGCGACGACTCTGACAACGGTACGAACCCCGCCAGCCGTCTGGGGCTTTTTAGCTTTAGGGTTTGGGGTTTTGGGGTGTTTCCGTGGGACGTAGCGCCCCTGAAATCGTTCCTCTTGCACGCTGCAGATGAGGGCGAAGGGGAGGAGAAGTCGGGGGACGAAGCTGACAAAGGTGTAAGTATGACGTGTAGGGTTTGTGTTTTTGGGGCCCCGCGGAGGTGATTTCCCACAGCCCCAAAGAGAGAGTGGGGCGGGGGGAGGGCGGCTCGTTAAGCCTTAATTACAATCGGGGGGGGGGGGGGGGGGAGGGGAGGGTTCGCTCCCCACGCTGTTCCCATTTTTGGGAGGGGGGAGGGGGGGGGTCGGTGGTGGTGGTGTTTTCTTTTTTGGATGGTGGGAACCCCAGTGGGATTGTCTGACTCACACAAACCAACAGCCCTCCCCCATTTCCCCCCCTGCGCTTTTTGGGGGTGGGGGGAAGGAGGGGAGAGGAAGAGCTCCAATTGCCGTCCCCTTTTCCCACCATCCCCTTTTCCCCCCCTGTGCTTTTTGGGGAGGGGGGGGGGGTGGGGAAGAGCTCCAATCGCAGCGGTTTGAAAACGCCCTCGTGTTGTGTGTGTGTTTTGTAGGAGGACGGCAGCTGTGGCACAGTGCTGGAGGAAGCCCCACGTCGCCCTGGCACCCACGGGTTGGGGGGGGGGAGGGGGGTTGGAGCTCTCGCTGTGATGCTGAGGTCGTGCGGTTGATGCCTCCCCCCTCCCCAGCTCTGGGATCTCCCGGACAGGGGGAGAAATGGCTGTTTTTCCCCTAAAAAGCAGAGCTCGGCCGTTATCAGTGACAGGAGGAGGGGGGATGATAGCCTCGAGTTACCCCGGGGGAGGTTTAGGTCAGAGGTCAGGGAACGTTTGTGGGCAGATGGGGTCGTTCAGCGCCGGGGTGGGCTCCGCAGGGCCGTGAGGTGCGATCACCGTCCCCGGATGAGTTCAGAACAGCGCTCAGGACCGTGATTTAACGAAGGGTTCCTAACAGTGAGGGCACTGTGGTTGGGGCGTGGTCGGACGCCGTGATCTCTCAGATCCTTTCCGACCTTGATTTGATCGCTGTCAGTGCCATGATGACCCATTGCCGTCCCCGGGGGTGGGTCGGTGCAGTGCTCAGCGACTCCTCGGGGATCTGTTCTCATTTTCTTTCCCTCCAGCATCCGGAGATGGCTACGAGGATGATGATGAGGAGATGAAGAAGAAGAGGGAGAAGCAGAGGAGGAGGGACAGGATGCGTGACCGCGCCATGGACCGGTGAGCAGCTGTCCCCTTGGGGGGGTTCCTCTGAAAGCACTGTGTGTTTTTGGGCTCTGAGTGTTTTCTCTCTTTTTTTCCCCCCTCTTTTCTGTGACTGTTTTATCACACGGAGAGGGATAATGAGTGAGCAGAATGCTCAGCCCTGCCTTAAAGTAACAGCGTTAATTAATGAATCCAGGGCTCCCGGAGCAGGGAGGCTGCCTTTGTGTTTTTATATCTCACGTTGGGCTCTCATGCAGGCTGATTCCTCCGCGTGTTTGGGGTTTTTTGCGTCCCCCTCTGTGGTGTCACCGCTGTCACACGGAGGAAGGTGACGCTGCTGAGCCCCCGTGGGTGACACAGGGATGGCAGAGGAGCTCTACAAAGTCCAACTGTGGGCTCTGAAAATCGAAAAGGCCCCAGAGGAAAAGCCAGAAACGGCAGCCGCGGTCTCGTGGATGTCACCCCAAAAGTTCAGCTGTTTCCTGACCCCGCTCACCCCTTGCTTGCCCTTCCCCCCTCTGCCCTTCAGGATCCAGTTTGCCTGCTCCGTGTGCAAATTCCGTAGCTTTGAGGAGGAGGAGATCCAGAAACACCTCCAGAGCAAATTCCACAAGGAGACGCTGCGCTACATCGGAACCAAGCTCCCCGACAAGACCGTTGAGTTCCTGCAGGTCTGGATCCCTCCTGCGTCGCTCCTGGGGTCTGTGTGGGTCGGCTTGGGGTCCGTGAGGATCACTTTGGGGTTTCAGGATCAGTTCTATGTTTGTGAGGATCAATTTTGGGTCTGTAAGGATCGCTTTGGGGTTAGTGATGTGGTTCTGGGATCTGTGAGGATCACTTTGGGGTTTGAGGATCAGTTTGGGGTCTGTGAGGATCACTTTGGGGTTTGAGGATCAGTTTGGGGTCTGTGAGGGTCGATTTGGGGTCTGAGGATCACTTTTGGGGTTTGCGAGGATCACTTTGGGGTCTGTGAGGATCCAATCTGGGGTCCGTGAGGATCACTTTGGGGTTTGAGGATCAGTTCTATGTTTGTGAGGATCAATTTTGGGTCTGTAAGGATCGCTTTGGGGTTAGTGATGTGGTTCTGGGATCTGTGAGGATCACTTTGGGGTTTGAGGATCAGTTTGGGGTCTGTGAGGATCACTTTGGGGTTTGAGGATCAGTTTGGGGTCTGTGAGGGTCGATTTGGGGTCTGAGGATCACTTTTGGGGTTTGCGAGGATCACTTTGGGGTCTGTGAGGATCCAATCTGGGGTCCGTGAGGATCACTTTGGGGTTTGAGGATCAGTTCTATGTTTGTGAGGATCAATTTTGGGTCTGTAAGGATCGCTTTGGGGTTAGTGATGTGGTTCTGGGATCTGTGAGGATCACTTTGGGGTTTGAGGATCAGTTTTGGGTCTGAGGATCGATTTGAGGTCTGTAAGGATCTATTTTGGGTCTGTGAGGATCAGTTTGGGGTCTGTGAGGATCATTTCATGTTTATGAGTATCATTTTGGGGTCTGTAAGGATCAATTTTGGGATCTGAGGATCACTTTTGGGGTCTGTGAGGATCAGTTCTGTGTTTGTGAAGATTGATTTGGAGTCTGATAATCGGTTTGGGGGTTTGTGAGGATCACCGTTGGCGTCTCTGAGGATCCGATCTGGGATCTATGAGGATCACTTCAGGGTTTGAGGATTGGTTTGGGGTCTGTGAGGGACGATTTTGGGTCTGTGAGGGACGATTTGGGGTCTGTGAGGATTGGTTTGGAGTCTGTGAGGATCGATTTGGGATCTAAGGATCATTTTTGGGGTCTGTGGGGATTAGTTCTGGGTTTGTGAGGATTAATTTGGGGACTAAGGATCAATTTTGGGTCTGTGAGGATCGGTTTGGGGTCTGTGAGGATCACTTTTGGGGTCTGTGGGGATCACTGTGGGGTTTGAGGATCAGTTCTAGGTCTGTGAGGATCGGTTTGGGGTTTGTGAGGATCATTTTGGGGTCTGTGAGGTTGGGTTTGGGGTCTGTGAGGGATGGAGGGGCTCTGTAGTGTCCAGCCCCCCCATTGCTTGGCTAGCACAGCTAGAAATGAGGAAGGGCTGAGATGAGGGCCTTTAATTTTCAGTAGCCGACCGCTGTCGGCTTTTTGGGGTCGGATAAGAGGGACTGCTGCCTTGTGGAGTCTGTGAGGTGCCATCCTCGTGTCCCAGTGGGGTATAAAAGCATCGTTGAGGGGAAGGCACCCGTTCGTTCCCCTCGTGGTGTCGTGGCCCTACTGCAGAGCTGCTGCCGCCCCACAGCTCAGGGGGTGTTGCGCGGTGCTGTCGTCCTCTCCAGGAGTACATCGTCAACAGGAACAGGAAGATCGAGAAGCGTCGCCAGGAGCTGACGGAGAAGGAGGGCACGAAGCAGAAGCCGGACCCCTTCAAGGGTGAGGGGCGTCACCTCCCAGGGGCAGAGCTGGGGGTGTTGTGTGGGTTTGTTGCCCGTTATTTTATGGAGTAAATCACTCCGGGGAGTGGTTCCACGAGCAGCAGACCCGCGAGGCTCCTAAAAAGGGAGGCAGAGCACCTCATCCCCCGGCCCCCCCCCCCCCCAACTTTTGCCCGATATCTTCCCATTCCCGCAGGCATTGGCCAGGAGCACTTCTTCAAGAAGATCGAGGCCGCGCACTGCATGGCCTGTGACATGCTGATCCCCGCCCAGAACCACCTCCTGCAGCGGCACCTGCGCTCCACGGAGCACAACCGCAACCGCAGGGTAAGCAGCAGTGCCCCTTGCTCCTCTTCCTCGTCCTTCGTCTCTGGGGGGGAATCCTCCTCCTCCTGTTCAGTCTCTAAATCTGCGTTTGCTGGAATTCTGACTTAAGAATTCTGACTTAAAATTGCTCTTGGATGGAAGGTGGGAGTGCCTAAATGAGCCTTCAGAAATGGGATGGGTCGGGCCAGTCCCAGGTGGAATTGAATCCTAGAGTGAGCTGGGCTCTCAGGGTCCTTGAAGATCACAGAAGCGTGGAATGATTGGGTTGGAAGAGTCCTTAAACATCGCAGAAGCACAGTGGTTGGACTGGGGAAGGTCCGGAGGTTCCACTTCCAACCTGCTAGCAGTTGTGGGATTTGTAGAAGAAACGCAACACCTTGAGCCCACACCTGTCCCGTGACACTGGAGTTATTCCCCTCTCTGACGTCGGTTGGGTTCCTCTCTCCAGTATTTGTAGGGTTCTCCTGTCCGACGTTGGTTGGGTTCCCTCTCCAGTGTGGGTTCCCCTTTGTTGGGTTCTCCCCTCCAGTCTGGATTCCCCCTTCAGTGTTTGGTGGTATCCCTTCTCTGAGCTTGGTTGGGTGTTCCTATCTGATGTTCATTGGGTTCTCCTCTCTGATGTTGGTTGGGTTCCCATCTCCAGCGTCAGTTCCCTCTCTGAAGTTGGTTGGGTTCCCATCTCCAGCATCGGTTGGATTCCCCTCCAACATTTGTTGGTTTCTCTTTCCAATGTGGGTTCCCATCTCTGACACTGGTTGGGTTCTCCTCTCGGTCGTTCCCTTCTCTTCTGCCTCTAGGGTTCATTGTCTGACGTTGGGTTCCCTCCTCCCATACTCATTGGGTTCTCTCCCCAGCACGCGTTGGCTTTCCCTCTCTGACGTTGGTTGGGTTCCCATCTCCAACATCAGTTGGGTTCCCATCTCCGATGTCAGTTGGGTTCCCATCTCTGACATAGTTGCGTTCCCTTTTCCAGCATTTTTTTTTGGTTCCTCTCCAACATTTGTTGGCTGCCATTCCCAGTGCGCATTTCCCTTTGCAGTGTGGGTTCCCCTTTCTGACATTGGTTGGGTTCTCCTTTCCGACAGTCGTTGCGTTCCCTTCTCTTCTGCCTGTAGGGTTCCCTCTCTGACATCGGTTGGGTTCCCATCTCCAGCATCGGTTGGGTTCCCCTCTCTGACGTTGGTTGGGTTCCCGTCCCCATCATCACTTGGGTTCCCCTCCAACATTTGTTGGTTTCCCTTTCCAATCTGGGTTCCCCTTTCTGACATGGGCTGTGTTCTCCTCTCGGTCGTTCCCTTCTCTTCTGCCCGTAGGGTTCCCTCTCTGACATTGGTTCCCTCCTCCCACACTCGCTGGGCTCTCTCCCCAGCACGCTTCTGCCCTCTCTGCCGTTGTTTGCCTTCTCTTTCCCATGTGGGTTCCCTTCTCCCCCATTTCTTGAGCCCCCCTCGTAGTCACTCCTCCTCCGTTCCCCGGTGTGGGTTCCCGCGTCCGACGTGGCTCGCGTTCCCCCCCAGATGGCCGCCGAGCAGTTCAAGAAGACGAGCCTGCACGTGGCCAAGAGCGTCCTGAACAACAAACACATCGTGAAGATGCTGGAGAAGTACCTCAAGGTGAGCCGGGGGGGTGGGGGTGCCGAGCCGCGGGAGCCACACGCGTGTTCTGCGTGTGCTGTGCGTGTGCTGCTCTCTGGATGGGGAGAGGCTCCAGCTCCCTCTCGTCCGCCTTCGGAAGGGCCCGATTTGGGGTCTGGTTTCGCTCACGGCTCCGGAGGCGGCTTGACAACCTCTCGTGTTTTTAACTTGCAGACTGTACTGCACCTTCCGTATCCCCCAGATCAGTTATGAACCGTCACTTAAAGACGCAAAAAATAGGCAACCAAAACCAAAACCTAACGCAGGAACTAAAACCCTAAAGCCGCCCCGAGCGCGAGGCCCGAGCTCGCCCGGGCGCAGCGTGCTCCGGGGACGGCCCCGAGCCACCCCACGCTGCCCCACACAGAGCCGAGCTCTGCAGCGACCCCGAGATCCCGGTAGGAAGCAGGAGCTGCCCCCGGGGCCACCCCGCAGCGCGAGGAGCGGGGTCCTTAGGGCCAGCGCGGCACCGGGAGCGGCAGGAGGAAGCCGGGAACCCGCAGGGGGCCGGAGGAGAGCTCGCAGCCCCGCGACGACGCCACGGAGCCGCTTCCCCCGAGCCTGGGGGGCACCAGGATGCGCTTGGGAGACCCCCCCCCCATGTCCCATCGGCATCACGTGGGCCTTCCCAAAGCCAGCTGCGACTCCGTCCTCTTTGGGTCCGGCGTAAAAAAAAAAAAAAAAAAAAAAAATCATATATATATATAGAAAGAGCCGCCGGAGCTTCGCGTTCGGCCCGGCGCTGCCCTCCGGGCTCATCCCGCTCGCTCAAGTTACGACTCCATCCATCTACCCCTTGCCAGGGTCCCCAGGCACGTCACCGTCACCTCCCGAGCGACGGCGTCCCACGCTGCCGGCACAGCTAAAGCGGAGAGCGTGGAGCCAGCCCGGCGCCGTCCTCCCTCCCGTTGCCAGGTGCCTAAAGCTGAAAAAAAGGGGAAAAAACTGAAGGATTGCAGGTAATGCCCGAAAGCAGCCTCGTCCCACAACGGAGCCGGGGCGCTGCGTGCCAGGACGTTGCCCCCCCCCTCCCCCCGCCGGGCACGGCCAAAGCGGGGAGGACTGACGGCTCCGCTCGCAGCCAGCGACCCCGTGGCTTTATTCCCGGGGAGTCCCGGACACGGCTCCGGCTCCGGCGAGCCCGGAAGAGCGAAACGTTGCATGGATGGCACGGAGCGTGGGGCCGACGGCTCGCGTTGGGGCCGTGGGGAACGGGAGCGGCCTTGTGGGGGCCCCCCCCCCCCCCCCCGTTTTCTCCCGCCGCTCTCTGCGAGATAACGAGCTCCGACAATTAACAGCACAGGAGGGGGGGGGCGGCCGGATCCTTCCCCCCCCCCGCCCCGGCTCCCGGAGGAAGGCAGCGCTGTCGGATCCGCTCCGCGCGCCCGTAGAGCGGGGCGGCCGCCGCGCGTGGTCGCGGCTTCTCCTGCTGTGCAAAGAGAAAAGCGTTGGATCCCGAGGTCCCACCGCGCCGCCGCCCCGCACTGCTCAGCGCGCCCTTCCCCGGCTTCTCGTCCCCCAGGGGGAAGATCCTTTCACCGACGAGATCCCGGAGGAAGAAGGGGTGGAAGGAGCGGGAGGGAGCGGTGAGAGCGTCGCGGACGCCAAAGATCCGGGTGATGACCCCAAGGATCCAAGTGATGACCCCAAAGATCAGGGCGACGACCCCAAGGACCCGGCTGGTGACCCCAAGGATCCAGATGGTGACCCCAAGGACCCGGCTGGTGACCCCAAGGACCCGGCTGGTGACCCCAAGGATCCAGACGGTGACCCCAAGGATCCAGATGGTGACCCCAAGAACCCGGTTGGCGACCCCAAGGATCTGGGTGGTGACCCCAACATCACAGCTGACCCCGAGGAGGTGGGAGGCGGCGCCGAGGAAGCGGGGCACGGCCGGGATTCGGGGGACGCCCCCGAGGATTTGGGGGACCCTGCAGAGCCGGCTCTGCCGGCAGAAGAAGAACCCCACGAGGAGTTCCTCCGCCGCCCCCCCAGACCCCCGCTGCTGCCCCCGTTCCTGCAGGACGAAGACCCCCCCCAGGATGAGGAAAGCCCTCAGGATGAGGGACCCACCCGGGGCCGATGTGGGGGGGGGGAGGAGGAGGAGGAGGAGGAGGGGGAGGAAGAAGCAGCAGCCGAGCGACCCTGAATATCCCCACACTGTGAGTGTCGCCCCAACCCCAAAGGTTCCCCCACATCTCCATTCGGGGTGGGGGGAGTGGGGGGGCACAGATGCACTGAGCTCTGCTTCTAACCCCCCCCCCCCCCCCATTTCTGTTGTAGGTTGAAAAAAGTACCACGGAATCCGTCCACCCCCCACACCCCACCCCCCACACCCCCCCCCCACGTGAGGACGGCAGCGCTGTGGTTTGGGGGGGTTTTGCTGGGGGGGGGTTAGGATCGAGACGTTGTCGTTGGTTTTGGAGAATAAATCGGATTGCATCATGTGCTGTGGGACGGGGGGGCCCTTATTGGGGTGGAGTTTGGGGGGGGGGCGGAGCACGGGAGTGGGGGGGTGGTCACGGAGGGGGGGGGGGGGGAAGGTTTTGGGGTGATGGGGGCTGTTCTGCACTGGGAGGAAAGAGGGAAGCTCAAGCAGACCGAGCCCCCCCCCCCCTCCCCGAATGTTGCCCCCCCATACTGTGCCCCCCCCGCCCCACCACACACCAACCAGTCCCCTCTTTCTCCCTATTTAATGTTAAAGTCACTCTCCATGTAAAATACAAAAATATGCCCCCCCCCCCCCCCAAAAAAAAAAGGTCCAGGACCCCTCCCCCCCCGAGCTGTAAGGGGGACGCTTTGGAGACAGAGAAACCCCCCCAGGGGGGAAAATTGCTGCCCCCCCCACCCGAGGTAGTCAGTGCGATGGGGGGGGGGTGTAGAAGGGGGGGGTGACACAGCGCATTGAGGGGGGGGGGGGGTGACAGTGTGTGACAGGCTCAGATTGGCACCAGGATGGATTTGGTGTAGACTTTGGGGGGGGGGGGGGGGGAAGCACAGGGTGGCTCCGGTCTGGCCCCCCCCCACTCCCCCCCTCAAAACAAAGCCTTTTTTTTTTTTTTTTGGGGGGGGGGTTAAGGGGGAGACCCTCATTCCTCACCCTGCAGCATTTTTGGGGGGCGGGGGGGGAACAGTGCTCAAGGAAAGGACAGCCCCCCAAAAATCGGGGGGGCACAGGGGCACAGGTTACTCAGTGGTGACAGCTGGCTGAGTGGGGAGGGGGGGGCTGCTGGAGGGGTCCCAGGGCAATTTGGGGGGCGGGGGGGGGGTTCCTGTGGAGGATGGGGCACCCAAATCCTGTGGGGGGGGGGTGGGGGAGTCCAAAATCATATTGAGAGAGGGTCCCAAAGTCTACTGTGGTGGTCCCAAACTATTTTTTTTTGGGGGGGGGGGGGAGTCCTCTTGAGGATGGAGGTACCCAAACCCATTTTGGGGGGGGGGGGGGGGATGGAGGAGAGGTCCTCGAGCCCCTGGTGGGGGGATAATGAGTGTGGGGGTCCCAGTATGGAGTGTTGGTCCCAGGGCTGTATGTGTGGGAGGGTCCCAGGAAATTGAAGGGGGGGGGGGGGGGGGAAGAAAGGGGGGGGGGTCCAGCGGTCTGATGGGGTCCCCCGGCGTTATGGGGGAGGGGGGGGTTAGTGTTGTGCCCAGAATTTTGGGGGGGGGGGGCATGGAGGGGGGGGGGGGTTCTTCCAGCATTTCGGGGCTCTGCTGGTGCTGTGGGGGGGGGGACTCCCAGCAGTCTGGGTGTCCCCCAGTATTTCGGGGTGCCCCCCAACCCCCCTAGCAGCGCCCCGCTTTGGCGTCCCCGATGGCGCCCCACACGTCGAAGACGAACTCGTCCGGGAAGGCGAAGTCCCCGAGCTGTGAGTCCAAGGCCTGGGCCAGCGCGTCGGGGTCACGGGCGTCACGGCCCAGCTCCACCATGGTGGCGGCTGCGGGGACGTGGGGACACCGTGAGGACGTGGGGACACCGTGGGGACGTGGGGACACCGTGGGGAACATGGGGACACCGTGGGGACACCGTGGGGACAGCGGGGACATGGGGACACCGTGGGGACACCGTGGGGACAGCGGGGACATGGGGACACCGTGGGGAACATGGGGACACCGTGGGGGACATGGGGACACCGTGGGGGACGTGGGGACACCGTGGGGGACGTGGGGACACCGTGGGGAACATGGGGACACCGTGGGGGACATGGGGACACCGTGGGGGACGTGGGGACACCGTGAGGACGTGGGGACACCGTGGGGACATGGGGACACCGTGGGGACACCGTGAGGACATGGGGACACCGTGAGGAACATGGGGACACCATGAGGACACCGTGGGGACATGGGGACACCGTGAGGACACCGTGGGGACATGGGGACACCATGGGGACATGGGGACACTGTGGGGACACCGTGGGGACATGGGGACAGCGGGGACATGAGGACACCTTTGGGGGACACCGTGGGGGACATGGGGACACTGTGGGGACACTGTGGGGACACGGGGACACCGTGGGGACACCGTGGGGACATGGGGACACCGTGAGGACACCGTGGGGACGTGGGGACACCGTGGGGGACATGGGGACACCGTGAGGACATGGGGACACCGTGGGGACATGGGGACACCGTGAGGACACCGTGGGGACATGGGGACACCATGGGGACATGGGGACACCGTGGGGACGTGGGGACACTGTGGGGACATGGGGACACCATGGGGACACCGTGGGGACACCGTGGGGACGTGGGGACACCGTGGGGAACATGGGGACACCGTGAGGACACCGTGGGGACGTGGGGACACCGTGGGGGACATGGGGACACCGTGGGGACACCGTGGGGACATGGGGACACCGTGGGGGACATGGGGACACCGTGGGGACGTGGGGACACCGTGGGGACACCGTGGGGACGTGGGGACACCGTGGGGAACATGGGGACACCGTGAGGACACCGTGGGGACATGGGGACACCGTGAGGGACGTGGGGACACCGTGGGAACATGGGGACAGCGGGGACATGAGAACACCTTTGGGGGACACCGTGGGGACACCGTGGGGGACGTGGGGACACCGTGAGGGACGTGGGGACACCGTGGGAACATGGGGACAGCGGGGACATGAGAACACCTTTGGGGGACACTGTGGGGGACGTGGGGACACCGTGAGGACGTGGGGACACCGTGGGGACATGGGGACACCATGGGGACATGGGGACACCGTGAGGACACCGTGGGGACATGGGGACACCGTGGGGACACCGTGGGGACATGGGGACACCGTGGGGGACATGGGGACACCGTGGGGACACCGTGGGGACATGGGGACACCGTGGGGGACATGGGGACACCGTGGGGACACCGTGGGGGAACATGGGGACACCGTGAGGACACCGTGGGGAACATGGGGACACCGTGGGGACGTGGGGACACCGTGGGGACATGAGAACACCTTTGGGGGACACCGTGGGGGACGTGGGGACACCATGGGGACAGCGGGGACATGGGGACACCGTGGGGGACATGGGGACACTGTGGGGACACCGTGGGGACATGGGGACAGCGGGGACATGAGGACACCTTTGGGGGACACCATGGGGGACATGGGGACACTGTGGGGACACTGTGGGGACACGGGGACACCGTGGGGACACCGTGGGGACATGGGGACACCGTGAGGACACCGTGGGGACGTGGGGACAGCGGGGACATGAGAACACCTTTGGGGGACACCGTGGGGACACCGTGGGGGATGTGGGGACACCGTGAGGACGTGGGGACACCGTGGGGACATGGGGACACCATGGGGACATGGGGACACCGTGAGGACACTGTGGGGACGTGGGGACACCGTGGGAACATGGGGACAGCGGGGACATGAGAACACCTTCGGGGGACACCGTGGGGGACGTGGGGACACCGTGGGGACAGCGGGGACATGGGGACAGTGGGGGGACACTGTGGGGACATGGGGACACCGTGGGGACGTGGGGACACCATGGGGACAGCGGGGACATGGGGACACCGTGGGGGACATGGGGACACCGTGGGGACACCGTGGGGACATGGGGACACTGTGGGGAACATGGGGACACCGTGGGGACACCGTGGGGACAGCGGGGACATGAGGACACCGTGGGGACGTGGGGACACCATGGGGACATGGGGACATCGTGGGGGACGTGGGGGACATGGGGACACCGTGGGGACAGCGGGGACGTGGGGACACCTATGGGACACAGCTCCACCGAGGTGGTGGTTGCAGGGACACAGGGACAGCCGGGACACCCATGGGACCCCCCGTGGTGGGGACACCCCACAACCCCCAGCTCTCAGTACTCCCCCCCCCCCCCCCACCCCCCCATTCACCCCACACTGGGGCTGCACTTCCGCCCCCAAACCCTCCCAGACCCCAACAGGTGGTGACACAGAAACAACCCCCTCCCCCCCCCCCCCCCAAGGCGTGAACCCCCAAACTGAGATCCCCCCCCCCCTCCAAGGTGTAACCCCCCACCCCAGTGTGTGACCCCCACCCCAAGTTGTGACCCCCCCATTCAAGCTGTGACCTTCCCCCCAGGCTGTGCCCCCCCCCCCCCCCCAGCTGTGCCCCCCCAGCTCTCCCCGCCTCCAGCTGTGCCCCCCCCAGCTGTGCCCCCCGAGTTGTGCCCCCCCCCAGCTGTGCCCCCCCAGCTGTGACCCCGGGTTGTGCCCCCCCCAGCTGTGCCCCCCGAGTTGTGCCCCCCCCAGCTGTGCCCCCCCCAGCTGTGCCCCCCGAGTTGTGCCCCCCCCAGCTGTGCCCCCCCCAGCTGTGCCCCCCGAGTTGTGCCCCCCCTCACCGAGCTCGGTGTCGCGGATGCCCATGTAGCTCTCCAGCAGATCATCCACCTTGGCGATGGCGCGCTCCTCGAAGGCACTGGGCTGGGGGGGGTGGGGGGGGGGAACACATCGTCGGGGGGGGGGTCCCTAGTGTCCCCCCTGCCCCTCCCCCCCCCCCTCCCCCCCCTGCCCACCCCCCCGAGCACCCACCTGCTCCTCCACGGTGGCGGGGCCGTGGGCGCGCAGCCTCAGGGTGCCCCGACCGCTGCCCAGCGATGTGCCCCCCCCCCGGCCCCCCGCCGAGCGCTGGCTGATCATGTCTGCGGGGAACACATCCGTCCTCACCCCAACCCCACACCCCAATCCATCCCACCCCAACCCCATCCTCATCCCCACCCCAATCCCCTCATCCCATCCCAACCGCACCCCAATCCCAATCTAATTCCCACCCCGATCCCACCCCAACCTCATCCTCACCGCAATCCCACCCCACCCCAATCCCACCCCAACTCCATCCCAACCCCACCCCAACCCCATCCTCATCCCCACCCCAATTCCATCTCAATCCCATCCCAACTCCCATCCTCATCCCAATCCCATCTCACCCCAACCATATCCTCATCCCATCCCCATTCCCACACCCCATCCTTACCCCAATCCCAGTCTCAACCCGATCCCATCTCACCCCAACCCCATCCTCATCCCAACCCCAATTCCATCTCAATCCCATCCCAACCCCATCCTCATCCCCACCCCAATCCCCTCATCCCATTCCAACCCCATCCTCGTCCCAATCTCAACCCCAACCACGCCCCAATCCCAATCTAATTCCCACCCCGATCCCACGCCAACCTCATCCTCACCGCAATCCCATCCCAACTCCCATCCTCATCCCAATCCCATCTCACCCCAACCATATCCTCATCCCATCCCCATTCCCACACCCCATCCTTACCCCAATCCCAGTCTCAACCCGATCCCATCTCACCCCAACCCCATCCTCATCCCAACCCCAATTCCATCTCAATCCCATCCCAACCCCATCCTCATCCCCACCCCAATCCCCTCATCCCATTCCAACCCCATCCTCGTCCCAATCTCAACCCCAACCACGCCCCAATCCCAATCTAATTCCCACCCCGATCCCACGCCAACCTCATCCTCACCGCAATCCCATCCCAACTCCCATCCTCATCCCAATCCCATCTCACCCCAACCCCATCCTCATCCCATCCCCAATCCCACACCCCATCCTTATCCCCAATCTCAACCCGATCCCATCTCACCCCAACCCTATCCTTATCCCAACCCCATCCTCGTCCCAATCTCAACCCCAACTGCACCCCAATCCCAATCTAATTCCCACCCCGATCCCACCCCAACCTCATCCTCACCCCAATCTCACCCCAAACTCATCATCACCGCAATCCCACCCCAACTCCCATCCTCACCCCAACCCCAATTCCATCTCAATCCCACCCCAACCCCATCCTCATCCCAATCTAATCCCCATCCCAACCCCAATCCCCTCATCCCATCCCAACCCCATCCTCGTCCCAATCTCAACCCCAACCGCACCCCAATCCCAATCTAATTCCCACCCCAATCCCACCCCAACCTCATCCTCACCCCAATCTCATCTCACCCCAACCCCACCCCAACCCGATCCTCACCCCAACCCCAATTCCATCTCAGTCCCACCCCAACCCCATCCTCATCCCAACCCCAATTCCATCTTAATCCCATCCCAACTCCATCCTCATCCCAATCTCAACCCCAACCGCACCCCAATCCCAATCTAATTCCCACCCCGATCCCACCCCAACCTCATCCTCACCCCGATCCCACCCCAAACTCATCCTCACCCCGATCCCACCCCAACCTCATCCTCACCCCGATCCCACCCCAAACTCATCCTCACCGCAATCCCACCCCAACCTCATCCTCACCCCGATCCCACCCCAACCTCATCCTCACCCCGATCCCACCCCAACTCCCATCCTCACCCCAACCCCAATTCCATCTCAATCCCACCCCAACCCCATCCTCATCCCACCCCCAATCCCCCCCATCCTCATCCCATCCCCCCTCTCACCCCCCCCCCCCCCAACCCCGACCCCCCCGTTCCCGTCCCCCAACCCCGACCCCCCCGTTCCCGTCCCCCCGCTCACCGAACGCCTTTCGGGGCTCGGTGAGCCGCAGTGCGAAGGTTCTGCCGCGGGGCAGCTCCTTGAGCGCTCTGGCCACGTCGTAGTGCCGCGCGCCCACCAGGCTGCGCCCGTTGATGGCCTCGATCATATCCCCGACGCCCACCAGCGCCCACGCGGTCCATCACGCTGCCCTCCCTTGATCCGCTGCCAAGGGAGCGCCGCTCGTTACCGGGGGGTCCCCAAAACCCCCCCCAAAACCCCCCCCCATACGTGACCTCAGGGACCCGACGCGCCCCCACCCCCCGCTCCCCCAAATAGCACTGCGTCTCCCAGCAGCGCTTTGGGATCCCCCCCCCTATGTCCCCCCCCCCCCCCACAACACTTTAGGATGTTTCTCCCCCTCCCCCCCCTCCCCCCCGCAGGGTGTCCCCTTGCCCCTCTAGGACCACCCCCCCCCCCCACCCCAACATCCCCCTACAATACTTTGGATGTCCCCACGTCACCGCCCCCCCCCCCCCCCCCCCCCAGAGACTCCCCCTGTCCCCCTCCCCACCCCCATCCCTGTCCCAGGGTGTCCCCACATCCCTCTGGGACCCCCCCCCCCCATCCCCCGCAGCACTTTAGGACATCCCCATGTCCTAACTCCCCCCCTCCCCCACCCCCCTCCCCCCCCCATTACTTCAGGGCTGTCCCCACAACCGCTCCTCCCACAGTGCTCAGGGACAACCCCCCCCCCCCCCCCCCCACAATCCCATCCCCCCCAAGATTTCAGGACTGTCCCCCCAATCTCCCCAGTATCCCCCCCAGTATCCCCACTACCCCCCCTTCCAGAACTCCAGATCCCCCAGACCCCCCCAAAATCTCCCCAGCCCCATTCTGACCTCTCCCCCTCCCCCATACCTCCACTTCCAGACCCCCGATTCCCCCAACACCTCCCCCATCCTCATTTCCAGACCCCCCATCCCCCCAATATTCCCCCAACCCCCCCCAGTATCCCCATACCCCCCACTTCCAGATCCCCCAGCACCCCAATACCTCCCCCATCCTCGTTTCTCTACTCCCATCCCCCCAATATCACCCCATAACCCCCTCAATATCCCCACCACCCCACTTCCAGACCCCCCCATCCCCCCAATATCTCCACCGTTTTTATTTCCAGCCCCCCATCAACTCCCCTAGCCCCATTCTGACCTCTTCCTCCCCCCGTACCCCCACTTCCAGACCCCCCAGCACCCCAATATCCCCCCCAAAACCCACCAGTATCCCCACCACCCTACTTCCAGACCCCCCATCCCCGCAACATCTCCCCCATTTTTATTTCCATCTCCCCAACACCTCCCCCATGCTCACTTCCAGACCCCCATCCCCCCATATCCCCCCAGTATCCCCACTACCCCACCTCCAGTCCCCCCAGCACCCCAAAATCTCCCCCATCCCAACCTCCTTCTCCCCCCATACCCCCACTTCCAGCCCCCCTCAGCCTCCCAGCACCTCCCCCATCCCATTGTGACCATCCCATCCCCCCCAATACCTCCCCCATCCCCATTTCCAGACCCCCCAGCACCCCAATATCCCCCTATACCCCCCAATATCCCCATACCCCCACTCCCAGCCCCCCAACACCTCCCCATCCCCACTCTAACCATCCCACCCCCCCAACACCTCCCCCAACCCCCCCTTCAAGACCCCCCATGTCCCGATATCCCCCCAGTATTCCCACTACCCCCACTTCCAGACACCCCCACCCCCCCAACACCTCCCCCATCCCCATTTCCAGACCCCCCCAGCACCCCAATATCCCCTATACCCCCCAATATCCCCACTACCCCAATTCCAGCCCCCCAGCCCCCCCATCATCTCCCCTATTCCCATTCTGACTTCCCCCTCCCCCCTGTACCCCCACCTCCAGACCTCTCAGCACCCCAACATCTCCCCCATCCTCATTTCAGGAACCCCATCTCCCCAATATCCCCCCCAGGACCCCCAATATCCCCACTACCCCCCACTTCCAGACCCCCCAACACCTCCTCCATCCCCATTCTGATATCCCCCTCCCCCCGTACCCCCCACTTCCAGACCCCCCAGGTCCCCATCATCTCCCCCATCCCCATTCTGACCTCCCCCCTGTACGCACTTCCATACCCCCAGCCCCCCAACATCTCCCCAATATCCATTCTGATCTCCCCCTCCCCCTGTACTCTTACTTCCAGACCCCCCAGCACCCCAATATCCCCCCCATACCCCCCAGTATCCCCCACTTCCAGTCCCCGCCCAGCACCCCAAAATCTCCCATCCCAACCTCCGCCTCCCCCTGTACCCCCCACTTCCAGCCCCCCCCAGCCCCCCGACACCTCCCCCATCCCCATTTCCAGACCCTCAGCACCCCCAAGTTCCCCCAGCCCCCCCCAATACCCCACTACCTCCACATCCAGACCCCCCCCAGCCCCCCCAACATCTCCCCCATTTTTATTTCCATTCCCCCAACACCTCCCCCATCCCCATTCTGACTATCCCAGCCCCCCACCACCTCCCCCCAACCCCCCACTTCCAGAGCCCCCCAGCACCCCAATATCCCCCCATACCTCCCAGTATCCCCACTACCCCACTTCCAGTCCCCCCCCAGCACCAAACATCTCCCCCATCCCCATTCTGACCATCCCATCCCCCCAACACCTGCCCCACCCCCACTTCCAGACCCCCATCTCCCCAATATCCCCCCCTACCCCCCCCTTCCAGAACCCCCCAGATCCTCCCAGACCCCCCCCAAAAATCTTCCCCAGCTCCATTCCGACCTCTCCGCCCCCCACTGCCCCACTTCCATACCCCCCCATCCCCCCCACCACCTCCCCCAACCCCCACTTCCAGAGCCCCCCCAGTACCCCAATATCCCCTCATACCTCCCAGTATCCCCACTACCCCACTTCCAGTCCCCCCCCAGCACCCAAACATCTCCCCCATCCCCATTCTGACCATCCCATCCCCCCAACACCTGCCCACCCCCCACTTCCAGACCCCCGTCTCCCCAATATCCCCCCAATATCCCCCCCTACCCCCCCTTCCAGAACCCCCCAGATCCTCCAGGACCCCCCCAAAATCTTCCCCAGCTCCATTCTGACCTCTCCGCCCCCCACTGCCCCACTTCCATACCCTCCATCCCCCCCACCACCTCCCCCAACCCCCACTTCCAGAGCCCCCCCAGCACCCCAATATCCCCCCATACCTCCCAGTATCCCCACTACCCCACTTCCAGTCCCCCCCCAGCACCCAAACATCTCCCCATCCCCATTCTGACCATCCCATCCCCCCAACACCTGCCCCACCCCCACTTCCAGACCCCCATCTCCCCAATATCCCCCCTACCCCCCCCTTCCAGAACCCCCCAGATCCTCCAGACCCCCCCCAAAATCTTCCCAGCTCCATTCCGACCTCTCCGCCCCCCACTGCCCCCACTTCCATACCCCCCACCCCCCCCCAACACCTCCCCCAACCCCCACTTCCAGAGCCCCCCCAGCACCCCAATATCCCCCCATACCTCCCAGTATCCCCACTACCCCACTTCCAGTCCCCCCCCAGCACCAAACATCTCCCCCATCCCCATTCTGACCATCCCATCCCCCCAACACCTGCCCCACCCCCACTTCCAGACCCCCATCTCCCAATATCCCCCCTACCCCCCCTTCCAGAACCCCCCAGATCCTCCAGACCCCCCCCAAAATCTTCCCCAGCTCCATTCTGACCTCTCCATCCCCCACAGCCCCACTTCCATCCCCCCCCCAACACCTCCCCCGCCCCCACTCCCAGCCCCCCAGCCCCCCAAATAACCCCCCCCCCGCCCCCCACCTTGATGAAGGCGTATCCGGCGCCGTTGTCGGTGATGGTGAGCCCCAGCGCGTCCTCGGATTTGAGCACCTCCACCTCCTTGCGCTGCCCCTTCGTGTGCGCGAAGATGAAGTCCTCGAGCCCGATCTGCCCCCCCAGCAGCTTCTCCATGTCCACCTTGTGCGTGTTCAGCGTGCAGAACATCACCTGGGGGGGGGGGGGGAAAACGGGGGGGGGGGGGGGGGGGGTTGATGAGAAGTGGGGTACCCCTGGGTGAGGGAAGGGGGCTCATCCCAATGGTGCCCACACATTTCCCCGACCCCCCCCAAAGGATGCCTGGAACCCCCGCCCTCCCAAAACATCCCGATTTCCCCCCCAGCCCCCCACTTTCCCTCCCAGCACCCCACTTTCCCCCCCACAAAGCACCTCCATTTTTCCCCCTTGCAGCACCCTGATTCCCCCCCCCAGAACCCCAATTTCCCCCCCAGCACCCCACTTTCCCCTCCCCCCATCACTACACTTTCCCCCCCACACACCCAACTTCAACCCCCCAGCACCCCGATTCCCCCCCCCCCCCCCCGCTGACTATCCTCAACCCCCTCCCCCTCCCCCCAATATCTCCCCATTCCGGGACCCTCCCAGCACCCCAACATCTCTCCCCTCCCCGTTCTGACCAACCTAGCACCCCACTATCTCCTCTGTGCCAATATCCCCCCGTACCCCCACTTCCACACCCCCCATGCCCCCAACACCTCCCCATCCCCGTTTCCCAAACCCCTAGCACCCCAATATCCCCCCATACCCCCCCCAATATCCACACTCCCCCAATTCAAACCCCCTAACATCTCCTCCTCCCCCCGTACCCCCACTTCCACAGCCCCCATCTCCCCATATCTCCCCCATCATCATTTCCAGACCCCAAGGACCCAATGTCCCCTCATTCCCCCCAATATCCCCCATCCCCCCCAGTATCCCCACTCCCCCCCACTTCCAGCCCCCCATTCCTCCCCCCAACCCCCCCCCACCCCCAATATCCCCCCATACCCCCCCAATATCTCCAGTACCCCCAATTCCACACCCTCCCCCATCCCCGTTCTGACCTCTCCCTCCCCCTGTACCCCCATTTCCAGCCCCCCAGCCCCCCAATATCCCCATACTCTCTCTCCCAGACCCCCCAGCACCCCAATATCCTCCCACCCCCCTCGATATCCCCACTACCCCCACTTCCAGCCCCCAACACCTCCCCATCCCCATTTCCAGACCCCTACCTCCCGATATCCCCCCATCCCCCCCCAATCGCCCCCACTCCCCCCCTTTTCCACCCCCACCCATCCCCACAGTAGCCCCCCATTCCCCCCCCCAATACCCCCCCTCAATATTCCCCCATCCCCCCCCAGTATCCCCCCAACTTCCAGCCCCCCCATTCCTCCCCCAACACCCCCCCCACCACCCACCCCAATATCCCCCCCAATATCTCCAGTACCCCCAATTCCACCCCTCCCCCATCCCCGTTCTGACCCCCCCCACCCCCTGTACCCCCATTTCCAGCCCCCCACCCCCCAATATCCCCCATACCCCCTCCATATCTCTACTAACCCCATTTCCACACCCCCCAACATCTCCCCCATCCCCATTCACAGTCCCCCGGCCCCCCAATATCCCCATAACTCTCTCTTCCAGACCCCCCAACCCCCCAATATCCCCATAACTCTCTCTCCCAGACCCCCCAGCCCCCCAATATCCCCATAACTCTCTCTTCCAGACCCCCCGACCCCCAATATCCCCATAACTCTCTCTCCCAGACCCCCCAGCACCCCCAATATCCTCCCACCCCCCCTCGATATCCCCACTACCCCCACTTCCCAGCCCCCCAACACCTCCCCATCCCCATTTCCAGACCCCCACCTCCCCGATATCCCCCCCATCCCCCCCCAATCGCCCCACTCCCCCCCTTTTCCACCCCCACCCATCCCCACAGTAGCCCCCCATTCCCCCCCCCAATATCCCCCCTCAATATTCCCCCATCCCCCCCCAGTATCCCCCCACTTCCAGCCCCCCCATCCCCACAATACCCCCCATTCCTCCCCCCACCACCCCCCACCCCCAATATCCCCCCATACCCCCCCAATATCTCCAGTACCCTCAATTCCACCCCTCCCCATCCCCGTTCTGACCTCCCCCTCCCCCTGTACCCCCATTTCCAGCCCCCCACCCCCCAATATCCCCCATACCCCCTCCATATCTCTACTAACCCCATTTCCACACCCCCCAACATCTCCCCCATCCCCATTCACAGTCCCCCGGCCCCCCAATATCCCCATAACTCTCTCTCCCAGACCCCCCAGCCCCCCAATATCCCATAACTCTCTCTCCCAGACCCCCCAACCCCCCAATATCCCCATAACTCTCTCTCCAGACCCCCCAGCCCCCCAATATCCCCATAACTCTCTCTCCCAGACCCCCCAGCCCCCAATATCCCCATAACTCTCTCTCCAGACCCCCCAGCCCCCCAATATCCCCATAACTCTCTCTCCCAGACCCCCCAGCCCCCCAATATCCCCATAACTCTCTCTCCCAGACCCCCCAGCCCCCCAATATCCCCATAACTCTCTCTCCCAGACCCCCCAGCACCCCCAATATCCCCATAACCTCTCTCCCAGACCCCCCAGCCCCCCAATATCCTCCACCCCCCTCGATATCCCCACTACCCCCACTTCCCAGCCCCCCAACACCTCCCCATCCCCATTTCCAGCCCCCCACCTCCCCAATATCCCCCCATCCCCCCCCCCAGTATCCCCCGACTTCCAGCCCCCCCCTCCCCCCCCCCCCCGGTTCCCCCACCTCCCCCGCCGGGATCCGGAACGCCTCGGCGATCTTGCCGTACAGTTCCCGGACGTTGCTGAAGCCCTCGATCCGCCCCGTGGGGCTCCCGTGGGCCAACTGCGTGTGGAACACCAAACGGGGACGGAGAGCGGCGGGAGGGGGCGGCAATCCGGGGGGGGGGGGGGCCCGGCGTGGGGGGGGGCGCCCCCGGAGCTCCGTCCTCCCCCCCCCCCTCCCCCCGCCGCCCCCTCCCCCCCTCCCCCCGCGCCGCCCTCCTCGTTCTCCACCAGCGGCGCCGCCTTCTTGCGCCGGCCCAGACCCAGCGGCATTGGGGCTCCGCGGTTCGGGGTTCCGGGGGCTCCGGGGGGGTGGGGGGGGGGGCTGGTTTTTGGGGTCCCCCCCGCCGCCGTTTCCTCGCGCCGGGCGCTGCTCCGTGAGGGCGGGGTGGGGAAGAGGGAGGGGCGGGGCTCGGCCGAGCGGCCGCCCAATCAGCGGCGCCGCCCTGGGAGCCGAGCCAATGGGAGACGGCGGGGGGGGGGGGGGGGAGGGAGGGAGGAAAAGGGGGCGGGGCTACGAGGTTTTAACCAATAGGGTGCGGGGAGAGGGCGGAAGTGCATTCTCACCTAAGAGGATGAGGCGAGGAGGAGGAAGTGGGCGGGGAAAATGTCTACTAACCAATAGGATGCGGCGAGAGGCTGGAAGTGGGGCGGGGAAAACGTCCTCTTAACCAATGGGATGCGGCGAGAAGGCGGAAGTGCCTTCTTGCATAATAGGATAAGGCGAG
>JAUPFR010000097.1:0-241935 GCA_036925125.1 Oreortyx pictus
GAGGGCGGGGCAATAGGAGCGCGGGAGGCGGGGGAGGGGCGGGGCCTCGCGGGAGCCGCGCGCTGATTGGCCCGCGCCGCCCCGCCCCGCCCCTCGGCGTCGCGCTTCGATTTAGGGTTGCTCGCCGCCCCCTCCGCCGCGCTTTACGACGGGAGGCGGCGCTTTACGGCGGCCGGAAGGCGCGGCGCGGGCGGAGGGGTCGGTGGGGAACGGGGGGAAAAGGGGGGGGGGTAATAATGGGGGGCAATGGGGGGGGGGGACCGGGAGATAACAATGGAAGAATGAGGGGGAACGGGGGGGCGGGGAGATGTAATGGGGGGGCAGTGGGGCATGTAGGGATTAATGGGGGCAGCTTGGGGCTCTGTGGGGTCACCTGGGGGGGAATCTGGGCCACATGGGGGGCAGTGGGGGTACTCGGGGTCACCGTGGGGGTTCTCGGGCTCACTTGAGGGTGTTTGGGGTCCCTGTGGGGTTCCCGGGCTCACCTGAGGGTGTTTGGGGTCCCTGTGGGGGTGTTTGGGGTCACCGTGGGGGTTCTCGGTCTCACCTGGGGGTGTTTGGGGTCACCGTGGGGGTTCTCGGGCTCACCTGGGGGTGTTTGGGGTCACCGTGGGGGTTCTCGGTCTCACCTGGGGTGTTTGGGGTCACCGTGGGGGTTCTCGGGCTCACATGGGGTGTTTGGGGTCCCTGTGGGGGTTCCCGGGCTCACCTGGGGGTGTTTGGGGTCCCTGTGGGGGTTCTCGGGCTCACCTGGGGGTGTTTGGGGTCACCGTGGGGGTTCTCGTCTCACCTGGGGGTGTTTGGGGTCACCGTGGGGGTTCTCGGGCTCACATGGGGGTGTTTGGGGTCCCTGTGGGGGTTCCCGGGCTCACATGGGGTGTTTGGGGTCCCTGTGGGGGTTCTCGGTCTCACCTGGGGTGTTTGGGGTCACTGTGGGGGTATTTGGGGTTGCTGTGGGGGTTCGCGGTCTCACCTGGGGGTGTTTGGGGTCCTGTGGGGGTTCCCGGGCTCACCTGGGGGTGTCCCGGGTGGGGGTGCCAGCCGTGTCCCCCAGCCCCGCCATGGCGCCATGCCGCTGGCCGTGAGGTGGCCGTTCCCCGCAGGACCGCCGCTGTGCAGCCGCGTGGTGCTGGGCCTGGTGGGCACCTACAGCTGCTTCTGGACCCGTGAGTGCCCCACGGCTTGGAGGATGGGGGGGGTGGCCCCACGGTTTGTGGGGGGCAGAGGGGGGACAGTGACCTCACCGCGCCCCCTCTGTAGGGTACCTGAACCGCCTGCGGGTGCACAACGCCGAAGTGCTGCACGAGCTGGTGGAGCGCAGGGGGCCGCGCACCCCGCTCCTCACCCTCTCCAACCACCAGTCCTGCATGGATGACCCGCATCTGTGGGGTGCGTGGGGATTTGGGGGGTGGGGGTGGGGTCTTGGGGGGGGGGGGGGGGGGGCTCATGGGTTTGTCGCTGTGCCCTTTTCACCCCCCCCCAGGATCCCTGAAGCTGCGCCACATTTGGAGCCTCCACAAAATGCGATGGTGAGGGGGGGAGGGGGTGGGGGGGATCCAGGGGTGAGGGGAGGGATCCGGGGGTGAGGGGGGGGGGATCTGGGGGTGGGGGCATTGAGGAGGGTCCCCACAGACCCCCCCCCCCTCACGCTACGGCCAACCCCAGGACCCCCACAGCCGCAGACATCTGCTTCACGCGGGAGCTGCACTCGCGTTTCTTCAGCCTGGGGCGCTGCGTCCCGTGTGCCGCGGTGAGGGCTGTTACTGGGAGGGACTGGGGCAGACTGGGAGGGACTGGGGCAGACTGGGAGGGGAGGGGGTGAACTGGGAGGGAGTGGGAGCAAACTGGGAGGGGATGGGGGGTAAACTGGGAGGGAGGGGGGGCAAATGGAGGAGGAGGGGCAAACTGGGAGAGTGTGGGGCAAACTGGGAAGGAAGGGGGGCAAACTGGGAGGGAGGGGAGTAAACTGGGAGGAGGGTCTGGGGGGCAGACTGCGGGGAGGGAGTGGGGCAAACTGGGAGGAGGGAGGGGGGGGCAAACTGGGAGGGACTGGGACAAACTGTGGGGAGGGAGTGGGGCAAACTGGGGGGGGGCTAAACTGGGAGGGAGTGGGGGCAGACTGGGAGGGGGTGGGCTAACAGGGAGGGAAGGGGGGGGGGGGGAAAACTGGGGGGCCCCGTTCATGCTGGGTGGGGGGGGGAACTGTGACCTCTGCAGGGGACGGGGTGTACCAGCGGGGGATGGACTTCATCCTGGAGAAGCTCAACCAGGGCGACTGGGTGCACGTCTTCCCCGAAGGTACGGGGGCTCCCGGGGGTTGTGGGGTGGGGGGGAGGTGGGGGGGGGGGAGATGCTCCAAGGGCCCCCGGGAACTCCTTCCCTGTTCCGCAGGCAAAGTCAACATGGGGCAGGAGTTCGTGCGCTTCAAGTGGGGTGAGACCCCCTCCCCCCCCCCCCCCACTCCCTCTCTGTGCCCCACATATTTCTCTCTGCACCTTACAGTTCCCCCCCCCCCCCCCCCCAACCCCGTACCCCTCCCAGGTATCGGGCGGCTCCTGGCTGAGTGCAGCCTGGACCCCATTGTGCTGCCCCTATGGCACGGCGGTGAGTGGCACCGGTATTGGTTTGGGGTTTTTTTTTTGGGGGGGGGGCAGGCCCCGCTATGGGGCCAAGCGTTGCTGTTGGGCAGCGCTGATCCCGTTGCTCCAGGCATGAACGACGTGCTGCCCAATGCCCCCCCCTACGTGCCCCGAGTGGGAAAGGTGAGTGAGGCGGGAGGGGGGGGATGGGGGGAGACGCAGAAAAACGTTGAGGGGGGGGAATCTGTGGGGCACTGGACACTGTCCTACAGCGGATCACAGTGGTTGTGGGGCGACCCTTCAGCGTCCGACCCCTCCTGGAGCGGCTGAGGGCAGAAGGCACCTCCACAGTGAGTCGGAGTGGGGTTGCGGGGCTGCTCTGCCCACAGGTTGGGGGGGGTGGGGGGGGGGGCTCTGTGGGTCTGGCTCCATGCCTCCACCCCTCCTCCCCCCTCCCCCCAGGTGGAGATGCGGAAAGCGCTGACCGATTTCGTGCAGCGGGAATTTGAGGCGCTGCGGAGCCACGCACGGACCTTACACCCGAGCACGTAGCGTGGGGGGCCACCCCACGGACGGACGGACAGACAGACAGGCAGAGCCCCCCGCCCCCCCCCCCCCCCCCCCACAGCGCACGGTGCCAATAAAGGTGGTCGAGCTCTGCACCCCCTCCCCGTTGCGTCCCCTCTCTGCCCCAGAGATGCTGGGGACGCTCCACCCGACCCCAAACCTTTATTGAAAGCTCCAACTACGGGGTGAAGAGGGGGGAGGAGGGGAGGGGCAGACCCCCGAAACGGGGTTAAGGACCCCAAAATGGGGCCAAAGCCACACCGTGGGGCTCAGGCCCCCCCCCATATAACGGAACTGTGGTGACCCCATCGGGGGGTGGTCCTGGAGGGGGTGGGGCCATCACTCCTCCTTTTTGTCTCGGGGCCGTCGTGGGCTGCCTGGCGTGGGAGTTGGGGGGGGGTGGGGGGTGGGTTGAGCAGAACGTCCCCTCTGTGCCCCCCCCTCCCCCCCCAGTGCTCCAGTTGATCCCAGTTCACCTCCCACTGCCCCCATCCTCCCAGTAACTCGTTTCCCCCCCGTTACTCTCTTTTTACTCAGCGTTCCATTACACCCCGACGCGTCCCTGCGACCCCAGTCCCGCACCAGGTACGTCCCAGTTTAGTCCAGTTCAGTCCCAGTTCCCCACACCAGGTACATCCCAGTTTAGTCCCAGTTCAGTCCCAGTTCCCCCCAGCCCCCCTGTACCTGCAGCCGCGCGTGCTGCTCCAGGAGCCGGTCGTACTCCCGCGTCAGCCCCTCTGCCTGCCCGCCGCATGGCCTGGCACCTCGTTCTCTGCCTTCTCCAGCGCTGCAGGGCGGGGAGGTCACCCCATAGAGCCCCCCCCGCCCCCCTTTTTCCCCTTTTTCCCCCTTTTTTTCTCGTTCTTACTGCGCTTGCTGGCCGCCAGCTCCTCCTTCAGTTTCTCCACTTTGGCCTTCAGGCTCTCGTTCTCAGCCTGGCTGGGGGGGCTGCGTCCTCCCCCGCCTCCTGCAGCTGCTGCGGGGCGGGACGGAGGGGCTCAGAACCGCCCCCCCCCAGAATTCCAGCACAGCCCCCAATCCCCCCGCCCCCGTTTTACCTTGCGCAGCGCCTCGTTGTCCTCCATGTAGCGCCGCGCAGCCTGGCTCGCCCCCTCCGCCTGCTTGCGGAACGCTTGGCTCGAGGCGCCCAGCAGCGCTTGCTGCGAGATCAGCGTGACCAGGCGGCGCAGGAGGCTGCGGAAAATGGGGGGGGGGGGGGGTGAGCGGTGCCCCCCCAACCCCCCACCCCTTCCCTGTACTCACAAGGACAGCAGCAGCGCGAAGCCGCCAAGTACAGGTTGCGTTGGGCGCGGAACAGCCGCATGTGGAAGTGCTCCAGGGCCCCCGGCGTGCTGGGCAGCGCGGCCCGCTCAGCGGCACCGTACTTACGGGTCTCCCTGTAGGCATCTGGGGGGGGGGGGGGGGGTTATAGGGGCCCTATAGGCAGCTGGGGGGCATTATAGGGACCCCATAGGCATCTGGGGGAGGTTACAGGGACCCTATAGGCATCTGGGGTGGTTATAGGGGCCCTAGAGGCGGCTGGGGGGGGGGTTATAGGGGCCCTAGAGGCGGCTGGGGGGGGGTTATAGGGACCCTATAGGCACTAGGGGGGGTTTACAGGGACCCTATAGGCAGCTGGGGGGAGAGGTTATAGGGGCCCTCCAAGCACGGGGGGGTGGGGTCCCACGGCTGTTGGGCAGAGCTGCCCACCCTCACGGTGGGGGGAGTTACGAAGGGACTCGGGATTATAAAAGCTTAGGGCTTATACAGGTTATAGGAAAATATGAAGCTTTATAGGATAGTGAAGAGGTTTCGGGGGGGGGGGGGGGGGGGAGGGGCTACGGAGAAGGTATGGGGGGGACCATGGAGAGGGTTATGGGGGTGCAGAGCCTCACCAGCAGCAGCAGGACGAGGATGACGATGAGCACCACGAAGGCCGTGTTGCCGTAGGCCACCGCCAGCCCCACCAGGCGCGACTTGAATGATCTTCTGCCATCTTTTTTGGGGGGGGGGGTGGTGTTAGGGCGCTCCGGCTCCAAACAACATCCTTCCCCCCCCCCCCAAAAAAAAGAAACCCCACTCACCTGGTGGGGGACACGAAGGGGACGCAGAGCAGCAGCACCAGGAACACCTCCGCGTACAGGAACGTGGCCACAACCGTCCACTGCAGACTCATGGCGTCCTGGGGGGGGCGCAGGGTGAGCAGGACTCCCGGACCCCCAAATTCCCTTAGCACCCCCCCCCCCCCACGACCCCAGTTACCCCCCCAGACCCCCAACAGTTCCCCTCAGCACCCCCAGCACCCCACCCTAAACCCACAATAGTTCCCCTTAGCACCCCCCCAGGACCCCAGTAATCCCTCCAGACCCCCAACAGTTCCCCAATAACCCCCCCAGCACCCCAATAACCCCCCCAGACCCCCAATAGTTCCCCTCAGCGCCCCCTCAGACCCCTAACAGTTCTCCTCAGCACTCCCCCAGCACCCCAATAACCCCCCCAGACCCCCCAACAGTTCCCCTCATCACCTCCCAGGACCCCCAAAAACCCACCCCAAACCCCCGGACCCCCAATAATTCCCCTCAGCACCCCCCCAGCACCCCAATACTCCCCTCCTCCAGACCCCCGGACCCCCAGGAGTTCCCCTCAGCGGCCCCCCAGCACCCCAATACCTCCCCAGCGCTCCCTTGGGGTCGCTCAGGGCTCCCACGACCCCACGAGCACCCCAAGGACCCCCACCTCGGGCCCCCCCTGACCCCCCAGGACCGATCCCCCCCCCCTCTTCCCCTCCCCCCCCCCCCGCACCGCTTCCGCCGCTCCTCCGCCACCGCCCCCGGACGGAAAGAGGAAGCTGCCCAGCGGAAGTTCCCGCCCTCGGCCGGGCCGGGGACCAATCAGCGCCGCGCGTTCCCCTTCCGCCCCCTGCCGGTGGAACCGCGGTAGTGCAGGGGGCGGTTCCGCTTCAGGCTCTCCGCGCGCGTGCGCCGAACCGCACCGACCGCTGATTGGTCAAGCGCCGCGCTGGATTTGCATAGAGCCGCTCTGTCCTGCCGGTCCGCCACACTCCACGGTGTTTGGTCCGCCGGACCGTTGCACGCATGCGCGGTTTCCTGGCGTCTCTGCTGCCACCGCGCGGTCATTACGCGCAACTGCAGCTGCGAGTTTTCGGCCGGGAACCAGCACGGCGCATGCGCGCAGAAACGCGGAAGTGGCGTGTCTCGCGTTCGGACCGCTCTACGCGGCGAATCCGCCATTCTTTATGGTTTTAAGTCCTCCAGGGGGCACCGCGCGCGCGCCCGAGGAGAAAAGCTGCCGCTGATCCGCCCATCCCCCGCCCGGTGGGTCCTCCAAGCGTTCCCACCGGCGTCGCCGCCTCTCCGTGATACCCAAACATCCCCTCCAGATATCGCTTCCCAACACCACCCAGCGGCGTCACACCAACACCCGTCCCTGATGTCACCCCGTGGTACCCCAAAAACATCCCATCCCGACACCGGCACCCCAACAGTACCAGCCCAGCATCACTCCTCGATGCCGCTCCGCAGTGACGCCCGAACTTCACCCCCAGACGTTACCCCTCAGCGTCACCCCAACAGCATCACCCCAACCCGCAGCGATAACCCAACAAACACCCCCAAACATAACACCCCCAAACAGCGTCACCCCTTCGTGCTCCATTACTTTGTGACCCTGGAGAGGCAACAAAGCGCCGCAAAGCAGAGAGAGCAGAACGCGGCCGCGGGGGATGGGACGGGCAGTGCCAGCGGGGCGTCAAAGGGCACTGTGCCCCTCCCCCACCGCTGCCTCTCTCCAGCTGCGCTCCTCCCCGGGCTCTGCAGGGTTTGTTCCATGGCTGCACCGCGTCTGCGTGGCCAGCGCGTGACACGGAGCCCACGTGGAACTCCTGCGTGCACAACACGGCGTGCTTCGTGTCCCCAGCACAGCCCCCCCCAGGTTCAGCCCAAGGTGTCGCCCCCCACCTCCCCCCAGGCGATGCCCTAAAGTCACCTCCCACCATCCATGCCCCCCCCCCACACACACACCTGAGCCCCCCCTGGCTTGGCCCTGCCCCCCCCCACACACCTGAGCCCCCCCCGGCTTGGCCCTGCCCCCCACCGGGTGCTCCATCACTGCTTCAAGTCCTCACTCAGCACTTCCACTGCACCCCCAGTGTCACCCCAACATCACTGCTGCTGTCTCCCCACACCGTCCCTCTGTCCTTCCATCCCTCCCCAGCCCCCATCCCCTGCTGTATCCCCTCCGTCTCCCCATGTCCCCCCATGTCCCCGTGCCCCCTCTGTACCCTCGTGTCCCACCATGACCTCACACAGCACGGGGTCCCCACCGCTGTCACCACCACTGCCACACAACTGATGGGCACCGGGAATGTGGGGGCTACTGGGGAGGCTACGGGGGATGTGGGGACACTGGGGACATGTGGACTTGAGAACAGTGGGGAGATATTGAGGGGACATTGTGGGTAAATTGGTGGTGTGGCGACACTGGGGCACGGGGACATGGAGAGGGACACTATGGGGATCCAGGGGACGTGGGGACACTGTGGATGTTGGGGGGACATCGTGGAGTACTGGGGGGACGCGGGGACAGCAGTGAGGCAGCTCATCCATTGATCTCTTTGCTGGGCGGGCAGACCTGCTTTATTCATTAATTAATTCCCACCTGTATGGGAACGGCCGGTCTCAGCCCGAGCTGTGATGGAGCACCTGGGGAGGGGGCGTGGCCAGCCCTGGGAGCACAAGTGGGAGCAGTTGGGCCGTGGGAGGGGATAAGAGGGGATACCTGACTCCACCACCTCCCCCTCCGCCCTCATTCAAGGGCCGGCAGCCGCAGGGGCAGCATCTCAGCCTGGAGCTGCTCCCTATGGAGAGTGCGGTAAGTTCTGTGGCTTGAAATGAGGCTAGTGAGATCTTTTCTGCTTTGGGGTTATGGTTTCTGTCTTTTGTTTTACTGGGGCTCCGGTTGATCTGCGTGTTCTTTCTCTGCTTTGGGTTATGCTCTCTGTCTCTTTGGGTTCTGATTCTGGTTTATTGGTGTTGTGTTTTCTCTGTGTGCTCTCCCTTTGCTCTTCCTTTTTTCTGTGAGGGAGGTGGTGGGGCTGTTTCTTTTTCTCTGATCTGGTGATGGAGGAGCTGCTGTTAATTCCCTTGTTTCACTACTGCCTCATTTCTGGAGTGCTTCAATCAGCCCCAGGGTAATGTTGCTCACCTGAGGGAGCACTGTAGCTCTGGGAATGCCTGGAGCTTTTGCCCTTTCCTATAAAGGGGTTCAGTGTTCTCACAATCCTGGTTGTGCTCTTTTTTTAAGCTTGTTTTTCACTGGTTCAGCCTTTGTTTCTTTTTCCACAGTTCTCACCTCCTCATCTCCACCCTGGGGTCCTGAACTTTGGCTGCTCCTGCATCATCCTAGCCCATTTCACAGCTGTGGTAAACGGCGCTCTACATCAGCTCAGGTGGCCTATTGTTTGAAGGCATTTTGTGACTCGTTATCACATCACGAGTTCTGTGTTTCTTTGCTCTGATCTCTTTTTGCATCTCAGTGGTGTTTCAGGCTTGCTGGGACTCCTCTGATTGATGGTATAAGTGTTGTGGGATCTGCAGAGCAGGAGATGGAGCATTACAGAGCCCCTTGTTTGCGCATCGCTTGTATGCAGGCAGGTTTTCTGCTGGCCGTGGTGAGAGATGAAATGGGGGTTACAAGTGCTCCTTTCTCAGAGGAGCACGTTTGTGTAGGAGCTGCTACCCTACAAGTGTGGGGCAGTGCCTTCATTGCTGTGCTGTGTCCAACAGGTGTCCGTGGAGATCTGCAGCACTCCTGGGAATATAACAGCATAACAGCTGCACTGAGGAACGTGGGGTGCTCCATGAAAGTGGTGAGGAACGGGAAGCTGCATCTCCTAGGATGGCTCAGAAACAGACTACTGACAGGTAACATCAACCGTGTTACAACAGTGGGAAAACCATGAGAACAGCGCCTCCAAATGGTGAGCAGCAATGGCATTGCCCCACAGCCCCATCATCCCAACCTCCACGTCTTCCCTCAGTGTGACTCGCTGATATCATCCCCCAGTGATAGCAGTGTCCCCCCAACAGAGCCTGTCCCCCGGTGGCACTTCTTGATTTCAGCCCCCACCGATACTCCCAACATAACACCAATGTCATTGCCTTACATTACCAGTGTCTCCCCAAATCCCCCCAGCATCTCTCCTCGATGTGAACCATAACTGCATTAGAGCGACACATGGCATTGTGATACCACAAAACAGAGAGCAGAACAAAGCAACGCCGCTCCGGTTCGCCTTCGTGCTCGCTCCCGCGCCGCTCCACTCACTTAGTGTTCTTCCAAAAACCTAAGTCCCTCCTCCTCACGTTCCCCCTAGATCTTGCACACTTACTCTTCGCGTTCCCCCAAAAACATGCACCTATCCTCTTCGCATTCACACAAACACCAGCGAAATTCCTCTTCACGTTCCCACAAAATCCTGAACCACTTAAATTCAAGTTCCACTCGAACCTGCGCCCCACTGATTTGCGTTCCCCAATGAACCTGTGCCCCTCCTCCTCGCGTTCCCCCACGAACCTGTGCCCCTCCTCCTCGCGTTCCCCCACGAGCCCGCACGGTTCCTCTTTGCGTTCGCCCACGAACCCGCACGGTTCCTCTTTGCGTTCGCCCACGAAGCTGCACGGTTCCTCTTTGCGTTCGCCCACGAAGCCGCACGGTTCCTCTTTGCGTTCGCCAATGAAGCCGCACGGTTCCTCTTTGCGTTCGCCCACGAAGCCGCACGGTTCCTCTTTGCGTTCGCCCACGAAGCCGCACGGTTCCTCTTAGGGTTTGCCCACGAAGCCGCACGGTTCCTCTTAGGGTTCGCCCACGAAGCCGCACGGTTCCTCTCAGGGTTCGCCCAGGAAGCCGCATGGTTCCTCTTTGGGTTCGCCCACGAACCCGCACGGTTCCTCTTTGGGTTCGCCCACGAACCCGCACGGTTCCTCTTTGGGTTCGCCCACGAACCCGCACGGTTCCTCTTTGGGTTCGCCCACGAACCCGCACGGTTCCTCTTTGCGTTCGCCCACGAACCCGCACGGTTCCTCTTTGCGTTCGCCCACGAGCCCGCACCCTTGCTCTTTGCGTTCCCCCACGAGCCCGCACCCTTGCTCTTTGCGTTCCCCCACGAACCCGCACCCTTGCTCTTTGCGTTCCCCCACGAACCCGCACCCTTGCTCTTTGCGTTCCCCCACGAACCAGCACCCTTGCTCTTTGCGTTCCCCCACGAACCCGCACGGTTCCTCTTTGCGTTCCCCCACGAACCCGCACCCTTGCTCTTTGCGTTCCCCCACGAACCCGCACCCTTGCTCTTTGCGTTCCCCCACGAACCCGCACCCTTGCTCTTTGCGTTCCCCCACGAACCAGCACCCTTGCTCTTTGCGTTCCCCCACGAACCCGCACGGTTCCTCTTTGCGTTCCCCAACGAACCCGCACCCTTGCTCTTTGCGTTCCCCCACGAACCCGCACCCTTGCTCTTTGCGTTCCCCCACGAACCCGCACGGTTCCTCTTTGCGTTCCCCCACGAACCCGCACGGTTCCTCTTTGCGTTCCCCCACGAACCCGCACCCTTGCTCTTTGCGTTCCCCCACGAACCCGCACGGTTCCTCTTTGCGTTCCCCCACGAACCCGCACCCTTGCTCTTTGCGTTCCCCCACGAACCCGCACCCTTGCTCTTTGCGTTCCCCCACGAACCCGCACCCTTGCTCTTTGCGTTCCCCCACGAACCCGCACCCTTGCTCTTTGCGTTCCCCCACGAATCCGCACCCTTGCTCTTTGCGTTCCACCACGAACCCGCACGGTTCCTCTTTGCGTTCCCCCACGAACCCGCACCCTTGCTCTTTGCGTTCCCCCACGAACCCGCACCCTTGCTCTTTGCGTTCCCCCACGAACCCGCACCCTTGCTCTTTGCGTTCCCCCACGAACCCGCACCCTTGCTCTTTGCGTTCCCCCACGAACCCGCACCCTTGATCTTTGCGTTCCCCCACGAACCCGCACCCTTGCTCTTTGCGTTCCCCCACGAACCCGCACCCTTGCTCTTTGAGTTCCCCCACGAACCCGCACCCTTGCTCTTTGCGTTCCCCCACGAACCCGCACGGTTCCTCTTTGCGTTCCCCCACGAACCCGCACGGTTCCACTTTGCGTTCCCCCACGAACCAGCACGGTTCCTCTTTGCGTTCCCCCATGAACCCGCACCCTTGCTCTTTGCGTTCCCCCACGAACCTGCACCCTTGCTCTTTGTGTTCCCCCACGAACCCGCACCCTTGCTCTTTGCGTTCCCCCACGAACCCGCACCCTTGCTCTTTGCGTTCCCCCACGAACCCGCACGGTTCCTCTTTGCGTTCCCCCACGAACCCGCACCCTTGCTCTTTGCGTTCCCCCACGAACCCGCACCCTTGCTCTTTGCGTTCCCCCACGAATCCGCACCCTTGCTCTTTGCGTTCCCCCACGAACCCGCACGGTTCCTCTTTGCGTTCCCCCACGAACCCGCACCCTTGCTCTTTGCGTTCCCCCACGAACCCGCACAGTTCCTCTTTGCGTTCCCCCACGAACCCGCACCCTTGCTCTTTGCGTTCCCCCACGAACCCGCACCCTTGCTCTTTGCGTTCCCCCACGAACCCGCACCCTTGCTCTTTGCGTTCCCCCACGAACCCGCACCCTTGCTCTTTGCGTTCCCCCACGAACCCGCACCCTTGCTCTTTGCGTTCCCCCACGAACCCGCACCCTTGCTCTTTGCGTTCCCCCACGAACCCGCACCCTTGCTCTTTGCGTTCCCCCACGAACCCGCACCCTTGCTCTTTGCGTTCCCCCACGAACCCGCACCCTTGCTCTTTGCGTTCCCCCACGAACCCGCACCCTTGCTCTTTGCGTTCCCCCACGAACCCGCACCCTTGCTCTTTGCGTTCCCCCACGAACCCGCACCCTTGCTCTTTGCGTTCCCCCACGAACCCGCACCCTTGCTCTTTGCGTTCCCCCACGAACCCGCACGGATCCACTTTGCGTTCCCCCACGAACCCGCAAGGTTCCTCTTTGCGTTCCCCCACGAACCCGCACGGTTCCTCTTTGCGTTCCCCCACGGACCCGCACGGTTCCTCTTTGCGTTCCCCCACGAACCCGCACCCTTGCTCTTTGCGTTCCCCCACGAACCCGCACCCTTGCTCTTTGCGTTCCCCCACGAACCCGCACCCTTGCACTTTGCGTTCCCCCACGAACCCGCACCCTTGCACTTTGCGTTCCCCCACGAACCCGCACCCTTGCTCTTTGCGTTCCCCCACGAACCCTCACGGTTCCTCTTTGCGTTCCCCCACGAACCCGCACCCTTGCTCTTTGCATTCCCCCACGAACCCGCACCCTTGCTCTTTGCGTTCCCCCACGAACCCGCACCCTTGCTCTTTGCGTTCCCCCACGAACCCGCACCCTTGCTCCTTGCGTTCCCCCACGAACCCGCACCCTTGCTCTTTGCGTTCCCCCACGAACCCGCACCCTTGCTCTTTGCGTTCCCCCACGAACCCGCACCCTTTCTCTTTGCGTTCCCCCACGAACCAGCACGGTTCCTCTTTGCGTTCCCCCACGAACCCGCACGGTTCCTCTTTCCGTTCCCCCACGAATACGCACGGTTCCTCTTTGCGTTCCCCCATGAAACCGCACGGTTCCTCTTTGCGTTCCCCCACGAACCCGCACCCTTGCTCTTTGCGTTCCCCCACGAACCCGCACCCTTGCTCTTTGCGTTCCCCCACGAACCCGCACCCTTGCTCTTTGCGTTCCCCCACGAACCCGCACCCTTGCTCTTTGCGTTCCCCCACGAACCCGCACCCTTGCTCTTTGCGTTCCCCCACGAACCCGCACCCTTGCTCTTTGCGTTCCCCCACGAACCCGCACCCTTGCTCTTTGCGTTCCCCCACGAACCCGCACCATTGCTCTTTGCGTTCCCCCACGAACCCGCACGGTTCCTCTTTGCGTTCCCCCACGAACCCGCACGGTTCCTCTTTGCGTTCCCCCACGGACCCGCACCCTTGCTCTTTGCGTTCCCCCACGAACCCGCACCCTTGCTCTTTGCGTTCCCCCACGAACCCGCACCCTTGCTCTTTGCGTTCCCCCACGAACCCGCACCCTTGCTCTTTGCGTTCCCCCACGAACCCGCACCCTTGCTCTTTCCGTTCCCCCACGAACCCGCACCCTTGCTCTTTGCGTTCCCCCACGAACCCGCACCCTTGCTCTTTGCGTTCCCCCACGAACCCGCACCCTTGCTCTTTGCGTTCCCCCACGAACCCGCACCCTTCCTCTTTGCGTTCCCCCACGAACCCGCACGGTTCCTCTTTGCGTTCCCCCACGAACCCGCACGGTTCCTCTTTGCGTTCCCCCACGAACCCGCACCCTTGCTCTTTGCGTTCCCCCACGAACCCGCACCCTTGCTCTTTGCGTTCCCCCACGAACCCGCACCCTTGCTCTTTGCGTTCCCCCACGAACCCGCACCCTTGCACTTTGCGTTCCCCCACGAACCCGCACCCTTGCTCTTTGCGTTCCCCCACGAACCCGCACCCTTGCTCTTTGCGTTCCCCCACGAACCCGCACCCTTGCTCTTTGCGTTCCCCCACGAACCCGCACGGTTCCTCTTTGCGTTCCCCCACGAACCCGCACGGTTCCTCTTTGCGTTCCCCCACGAACCCGCACGGTTCCTCTTTGCGTTCCCCCACGAACCCGCACCCTTGCTCTTTGCGTTCCCCCACGAACCCGCACCCTTGCTCTTTGCGTTCCCCCACGAACCCGCACGGTTCCTCTTTGCGTTCCCCCACGAACCCGCACCCTTGCTCTTTGCGTTCCCCCACGAACCCGCACCCTTGCTCTTTGCGTTCCCCCACGAACCCGCACCCTTCCTCTTTGCGTTCCCCCACGAACCCGCACCCTTGCTCTTTGTGTTCCCCCACGAACCCGCACGGTTCCTCTTTGCGTTCCCCCACGAACCCGCACGATTCCTCTTTGCGTTCCCCCACGAACCTGCACCCTTGCTCTTTGCGTTCCCCCACGAACCCGCACCCTTGCTCTCTGCGTTCCCCCACGAACCCGCACCCTTGCTCTTTGCGTTCCCCCACGAACCCGCACGGTTCCTCTTTGCCTTCCCCCAACGAACCCGCACCCTTGCTCTTTGCGTTCCCCCATGAACCCGCACCCTTGCTCTTTGCGTTCCCCCACGAACCCGCACCCTTGCTCTTTGCGTTCCCCCACGAACCCGCACCCTTGCTCTTTGCGTTCCCCCACGAACCCGCATGGTTCCTCTTTGTGTTCCCCCACGAACCCGCACCCTTGCTCTTTGCGTTCCCCCACGAACCCGCACCCTTGCTCTTTGCGTTCCCCCACGAACCCGCACGGTTCCTCTTTGTATTCCCCCACGAACCCGCACCCTTGCTCTTTGCGTTCCCCCACGAACCCGCACCCTTGCTCTTTGCGTTCCCCCACGAACCCGCACCCTTGCTCTTTGCGTTCCCCCACGAACCCGAACCGTTGCTCTTTGCGTTCCCCCACGAACCCGCACGGTTCCTCTTTGCGTTCCCCCACGAACCCGCACCCTTGCTATTTGCGTTCCCCCACGAACCCGCACCCTTGCTCTTTGCGTTCCCCCACGAACCCGCACCCTTGCTCTTTGCGTTCCCCCACGAACCCGCACCCTTGCTCTTTGCGTTCCCCCACGAACCCGCACCCTTGCTCTTTGCGTTCCCCCACGAACCCGCACCCTTGCTCTTTGCGTTCCCCCACGAACCCGCACCCTTGCTCTTTGCCTTCCCCCAACAAACCCGCACGGTTCCTCTTTGCGTTCCCCCACGAACCCGCACCCTTGCTCTTTGCGTTCCCCCACGAACCCGCACCCTTGCTCTTTGTGTTCCCCCACGAACCCGCACCCTTGCTCTTTGCGTTCCCCCACGAACCCGCACCCTTGCTCTTTGCGTTCCCCCACGAACCCGCACCCTTGCTCTTTGCGTTCCCCCACGAACCCGCACCCTTGCTCTTTGCGTTCCCCCACGAACCCGCACCCTTGCTCTTTGCGTTCCCCCACGAACCCGCACCCTTGCTCTTTGCGTTCCCCCACGAACCCGCACCTTTGCTCTTTGCGTTCCCCCACGAACCCGCACCCTTGCTCTTTGCGTTCCCCCACGAACCCGCACCCTTGCTCTTTGCGTTCCCCCACGAACCCGCACCCTTGCTCTTTGCGTTCCCCCACGTACCCGCACCCTTGCTCTTTGCGGTCCCCCACGAGCCCGCACCCTTGCTCTTTGCGGTCCCCCACGAACCCGCACCCTTGCTCTTTGCGTTCCCCCACGAACCCGCACCCTTGCTCTTTGCGTTCCCCCACGAACCCGCCCGGTTCCTCTTTGCGTTCCCCCACGAACCCGCACGGTTCCTCTTTGCGTTCCCCCACGAATCCGCACCCTTTCTCTTTGCGTTCCCTCACGAACCCGCACAGTTCCTCTTTGCGTTCCCCCACGAACCCGCACCCTTGCTTTTTGCGTTCCCCCACGAACCCGCACGGTTCCTCTTTGCGTTCCCCCAAGAACCCGCACCCTTGCTCTTTGCGTTCCCCCACGAACCCGCACCCTTGCTCTTTGCGTTCCCCCACGAACCCGCACCCTTGCTCTTTGCGTTCCCCCACGAACCCGCACCCTTGCTCTTTGCGTTCCCCCACGAACCCGCACCCTTGCTCTTTGCGTTCCCCCACGAACCCGCACCCTTGCTCTTTGCGTTCCCCCACGAACCCGCACGGTTCCTCTTTGCGTTCCCCCACGAACCCGCACCCTTGCTCTTTGCGTTCCCCCACGAACCCGCACCCTTGCTCTTTGCGTTCCCCCACGAACCCGCACCCTTGCTCTTTGCGTTCCCCCACGAACCCGCACCCTTGCTCTTTGCGTTCCCCCACGAACCCGCACCCTTGCTATTTGCGTTCCCCCACGAACCCGCACCCTTGCTCTTTGCGTTCCCCCACGAACCCGCACCCTTGCTCTTTGCGTTCCCCCACGAACCCGCACGGTTCCTCTTTGCGTTCCCCCACGAACCCGCACGGTTCCTCTTTGCGTTCCCCCACGAACCCGCACGGTTCCTCTTTGCGTTCCCCCACGAACCCGCACCCTTGCTCTTTGCGTTCCCCCACGAACCCGCACCCTTGCTCTTTGCGTTCCCCCACGAACCCGCACCCTTGCTCTTTGCGTTCCCCCACGAACCCGCACGGTTCCTCTTTGCGTTCCCCCACGAACCCGCACCCTTGCTCTTTGTGTTCCCCCACGAACCCGCACGGTTCCTCTTTGCGTTCCCCCACGAACCCGCACGATTCCTCTTTGCGTTCCCCCACGAACCCGCACCCTTGCTCTTTGCGTTCCCCCACGAACCCGCACCCTTGCTCTTTGCGTTCCCCCACGAACCCGCACCCTTGCTCTTTGCGTTCCCCCACGAACCCGCACGGTTCCTCTTTGCCTTCCCCCAACGAACCCGCACCCTTGCTCTTTGCGTTCCCCCATGAACCCGCACCCTTGCTCTTTGCGTTCCCCCACGAACCCGCACCCTTGCTCTTTGCGTTCCCCCACGAACCCGCACCCTTGCTCTTTGCGTTCCCCCACGAACCCGCATGGTTCCTCTTTGCGTTCCCCCACGAACCCGCACCCTTGCTCTTTGCGTTCCCCCACGAACCCGCACCCTTGCTCTTTGCGTTCCCCCACGAACCCGCACGGTTCCTCTTTGTATTCCCCCACGAACCCGCACCCTTGCTCTTTGCGTTCCCCCACGAACCCGCACCCTTGCTCTTTGCGTTCCCCCACGAACCCGCACCCTTGCTCTTTGCGTTCCCCCACGAACCCGAACCGTTGCTCTTTGCGTTCCCCCACGAACCCGCACGGTTCCTCTTTGCGTTCCCCCACGAACCCGCACCCTTGCTATTTGCGTTCCCCCACGAACCCGCACCCTTGCTCTTTGCGTTCCCCCACGAACCCGCACCCTTGCTCTTTGCGTTCCCCCACGAACCCGCACCCTTGCTCTTTGCGTTCCCCCACGAACCCGCACCCTTGCTCTTTGCGTTCCCCCACGAACCCGCACCCTTGCTCTTTGCGTTCCCCCACGAACCCGCACCCTTGCTCTTTGCCTTCCCCCAACAAACCCGCACGGTTCCTCTTTGCGTTCCCCCACGAACCCGCACCCTTGCTCTTTGCGTTCCCCCACGAACCCGCACCCTTGCTCTTTGCGTTCCCCCACGAACCCGCACCCTTGCTCTTTGCGTTCCCCCACGAACCCGCACCCTTGCTCTTTGCGTTCCCCCACGAACCCGCACCCTTGCTCTTTGCGTTCCCCCACGAACCCGCACCCTTGCTCTTTGCGTTCCCCCACGAACCCGCACCCTTCCTCTTTGCATTCCCCCACGAACCCGCACCCTTGCTCTTTGCGTTCCCCCACGAACCCGCACCCTTGCTCTTTGCGTTCCCCCACGAACCCGCACCTTTGCTCTTTGCGTTCCCCCACGAACCCGCACCCTTGCTCTTTGCGTTCCCCCACGAACCCGCACCCTTGCTCTTTGCGTTCCCCCACGAACCCGCACCCTTGCTCTTTGCGTTCCCCCACGAACCCGCACGGATCCACTTTGCGTTCCCCCACGAACCCGCAAGGTTCCTCTTTGCGTTCCCCCACGAACCCGCACGGTTCCTCTTTGCGTTCCCCCACGAACCCGCACGGTTCCTCTTTGCGTTCCCCCACGAACCCGCACCCTTTCTCTTTGCGTTCCCCCACGAACCAGCACGGTTCCTCTTTGCGTTCCCCCACGAACCCGCACGGTTCCTCTTTCCGTTCCCCCACGAACACGCACCCTTGCTCTTTGCGTTCCCCCACGAACCCGCACCCTTGCTCTTTGCGTTCCCCCACGAACCCGCACCCTTGCTCTTTGCGTTCCCCCACGAACCCGCACCCTTGCTCTCTGCGTTCCCCCACGAACCCGCACCCTTGCTCTTTGCGTTCCCCCACGAACCCGCACCCTTGCTCTTTGCGTTCCCCCACGAACCCGCACCCTTGCACTTTGCGTTCCCCCACGAACCCGCACCCTTGCACTTTGCGTTCCCCCACGAACCCGCACCCTTGCTCTTTGCGTTCCCCCACGAACCCTCACGGTTCCTCTTTGCGTTCCCCCACGAACCCGCACCCTTGCTCTTTGCGTTCCCCCACGAACCCGCACCCTTTCTCTTTGCGTTCCCCCACGAACCAGCACGGTTCCTCTTTGCGTTCCCCCACGAACCCGCACGGTTCCTCTTTCCGTTCCCCCACGAACACGCACCCTTGCTCTTTGCGTTCCCCCACGAACCCGCACCCTTGCTCTTTGCGTTCCCCCACGAACCCGCACCCTTTCTCTTTGCGTTCCCCCACGAACCAGCACGGTTCCTCTTTGCGTTCCCCCACGAACCCGCACCCTTGCTCTTTGCGTTCCCCCACGAACCCGCACCCTTGCTCTTTGCGTTCCCCCACGAACCCGCACCCTTGCACTTTGCGTTCCCCCACGAACCCGCACCCTTGCACTTTGCGTTCCCCCACGAACCCGCACCCTTGCTCTTTGCGTTCCCCCACGAACCCTCACGGTTCCTCTTTGCGTTCCCCCACGAACCCGCACCCTTGCTCTTTGCGTTCCCCCACGAACCCGCACCCTTGCTCTTTGCGTTCCCCCACGAACCCGCACCCTTGCTCTTTGCGTTCCCCCACGAACCCGCACCCTTGCTCTTTGCGTTCCCCCACGAACCCGCACCCTTGCTCTTTGCGTTCCCCCACGAACCCGCACCCTTGCTCTTTGCGTTCCCCCACGAACCCGCACCCTTGCTCTTTGCGTTCCCCCACGAACCCGCACCATTGCTCTTTGCGTTCCCCCACGAATACGCACGGTTCCTCTTTGCGTTCCCCCACGAAACCGCACGGTTCCTCTTTGCGTTCCCCCACGAACCCGCACGGTTCCTCTTTCCGTTCCCCCACGAATACGCACGGTTCCTCTTTGCGTTCCCCCATGAAACCGCACGGTTCCTCTTTGCGTTCCCCCACGAACCCGCACCCTTGCTCTTTGCGTTCCCCCACGAACCCGCACCCTTGCTCTTTGCGTTCCCCCACGAACCCGCACCCTTGCTCTTTGCATTCCCCCACGAACCCGCACCCTTGCTCTTTGCGTTCCCCCACGAACCCGCACCATTCCTCTTTGCGTTCCCCCACGAACCCGCACCCTTGCTCTTTGCGTTCCCCCACGAACCCGCACCCTTGCTCTTTGCGTTCCCCCACGAACCCGCACCCTTGCTCTTTGCGTTCCCCCACGAACCCGCACCCTTGCTCTTTGCGTTCCCCCACGAACCCGCACCCTTGCTCTTTGCGTTCCCCCACGAACCCGCACCCTTGCTCTTTGCGTTCCCCCACGAACCCGCACCATTGCTCTTTGCGTTCCCCCACGAACCCGCACGGTTCCTCTTTGCGTTCCCCCACGAACCCGCACGGTTCCTCTTTGCGTTCCCCCACGGACCCGCACCCTTGCTCTTTGCGTTCCCCCACGAACCCGCACCCTTGCTCTTTGCGTTCCCCCACGAACCCGCACCCTTGCTCTTTGCGTTCCCCCACGAACCCGCACCCTTGCTCTTTGCGTTCCCCCACGAACCCGCACCCTTGCTCTTTCCGTTCCCCCACGAACCCGCACCCTTGCTCTTTGCGTTCCCCCACGAACCCGCACCCTTGCTCTTTGCGTTCCCCCACGAACCCGCACCCTTGCTCTTTGCGTTCCCCCACGAACCCGCACCCTTCCTCTTTGCGTTCCCCCACGAACCCGCACGGTTCCTCTTTGCGTTCCCCCACGAACCCGCACGGTTCCTCTTTGCGTTCCCCCACGAACCCGCACCCTTGCTCTTTGCGTTCCCCCACGAACCCGCACCCTTGCTCTTTGCGTTCCCCCACGAACCCGCACCCTTGCTCTTTGCGTTCCCCCACGAACCCGCACCCTTGCACTTTGCGTTCCCCCACGAACCCGCACCCTTGCACTTTGCGTTCCCCCACGAACCCGCACCCTTGCTCTTTGCGTTCCCCCACGAACCCGCACCCTTGCTCTTTGCGTTCCCCCACGAACCCGCACCCTTGCTCTTTGCGTTCCCCCACGAACCCGCACGGTTCCTCTTTGCGTTCCCCCACGAACCCGCACGGTTCCTCTTTGCGTTCCCCCACGAACCCGCACGGTTCCTCTTTGCGTTCCCCCACGAACCCGCACCCTTGCTCTTTGCGTTCCCCCACGAACCCGCACGGTTCCTCTTTGCGTTCCCCCACGAACCCGCACCCTTGCTCTTTGCGTTCCCCCACGAACCCGCACCCTTGCTCTTTGCGTTCCCCCACGAACCCGCACCCTTGCTCTTTGCGTTCCCCCACGAACCCGCACCCTTGCTCTTTGTGTTCCCCCACGAACCCGCACGGTTCCTCTTTGCGTTCCCCCACGAACCCGCACGATTCCTCTTTGCGTTCCCCCACGAACCCGCACCCTTGCTCTTTGCGTTCCCCCACGAACCCGCACCCTTGCTCTTTGCGTTCCCCCACGAACCCGCACCCTTGCTCTTTGCGTTCCCCCACGAACCCGCACGGTTCCTCTTTGCCTTCCCCCAACGAACCCGCACCCTTGCTCTTTGCGTTCCCCCATGAACCCGCACCCTTGCTCTTTGCGTTCCCCCACGAACCCGCACCCTTGCTCTTTGCGTTCCCCCACGAACCCGCACCCTTGCTCTTTGCGTTCCCCCACGAACCCGCATGGTTCCTCTTTGTGTTCCCCCACGAACCCGCACCCTTGCTCTTTGCGTTCCCCCACGAACCCGCACCCTTGCTCTTTGCGTTCCCCCACGAACCCGCACGGTTCCTCTTTGTATTCCCCCACGAACCCGCACCCTTGCTCTTTGCGTTCCCCCACGAACCCGCACCCTTGCTCTTTGCGTTCCCCCACGAACCCGCACCCTTGCTCTTTGCGTTCCCCCACGAACCCGAACCGTTGCTCTTTGCGTTCCCCCACGAACCCGCACGGTTCCTCTTTGCGTTCCCCCACGAACCCGCACCCTTGCTATTTGCGTTCCCCCACGAACCCGCACCCTTGCTCTTTGCGTTCCCCCACGAACCCGCACCCTTGCTCTTTGCGTTCCCCCACGAACCCGCACCCTTGCTCTTTGCGTTCCCCCACGAACCCGCACCCTTGCTCTTTGCGTTCCCCCACGAACCCGCACCCTTGCTCTTTGCGTTCCCCCACGAACCCGCACCCTTGCTCTTTGCCTTCCCCCAACAAACCCGCACGGTTCCTCTTTGCGTTCCCCCACGAACCCGCACCCTTGCTCTTTGCGTTCCCCCACGAACCCGCACCCTTGCTCTTTGCGTTCCCCCACGAACCCGCACCCTTGCTCTTTGCGTTCCCCCACGAACCCGCACCCTTGCTCTTTGCGTTCCCCCACGAACCCGCACCCTTGCTCTTTGCGTTCCCCCACGAACCCGCACCCTTGCTCTTTGCGTTCCCCCACGAACCCGCACCCTTCCTCTTTGCGTTCCCCCACGAACCCGCACCCTTGCTCTTTGCGTTCCCCCACGAACCCGCACCCTTGCTCTTTGCGTTCCCCCACGAACCCGCACCTTTGCTCTTTGCGTTCCCCCACGAACCCGCACCCTTGCTCTTTGCGTTCCCCCACGAACCCGCACCCTTGCTCTTTGCGTTCCCCCACGAACCCGCACCCTTGCTCTTTGCGTTCCCCCACGTACCCGCACCCTTGCTCTTTGCGGTCCCCCACGAGCCCGCACCCTTGCTCTTTGCGGTCCCCCACGAACCCGCACCCTTGCTCTTTGCGTTCCCCCACGAACCCGCACCCTTGCTCTTTGCGTTCCCCCACGAACCCGCCCGGTTCCTCTTTGCGTTCCCCCACGAACCCGCACGGTTCCTCTTTGCGTTCCCCCACGAATCCGCACCCTTGCTCTTTGCGTTCCCCCACGAACCCGCACAGTTCCTCTTTGCGTTCCCCCACGAACCCGCACCCTTGCTTTTTGCGTTCCCCCACGAACCCGCACGGTTCCTCTTTGCGTTCCCCCAAGAACCCGCACCCTTGCTCTTTGCGTTCCCCCACGAACCCGCACCCTTGCTCTTTGCGTTCCCCCACGAACCCGCACCCTTGCTCTTTGCGTTCCCCCACGAACCCGCACCCTTGCTCTTTGCGTTCCCCCACGAACCCGCACCCTTGCTCTTTGCGTTCCCCCACGAACCCGCACCCTTGCTCTTTGCGTTCCCCCACGAACCCGCACCCTTGCTCTTTGCGTTCCCCCACGAACCCGCACCCTTGCTCTTTGCGTTCCCCCACGAACCCGCACCCTTGCTCTTTGCGTTCCCCCACGAACCCGCACCCTTGCTCTTTGCGTTCCCCCACGAACCCGCACCCTTGCTCTTTGCGTTCCCCCACGAACCCGCACGGATCCACTTTGCGTTCCCCCACGAACCCGCAAGGTTCCTCTTTGCGTTCCCCCACGAACCCGCACGGTTCCTCTTTGCGTTCCCCCACGGACCCGCACGGTTCCTCTTTGCGTTCCCCCACGAACCCGCACCCTTGCTCTTTGCGTTCCCCCACGAACCCGCACCCTTGCTCTTTGCGTTCCCCCACGAACCCGCACCCTTGCACTTTGCGTTCCCCCACGAACCCGCACCCTTGCACTTTGCGTTCCCCCACGAACCCGCACCCTTGCTCTTTGCGTTCCCCCACGAACCCTCACGGTTCCTCTTTGCGTTCCCCCACGAACCCGCACCCTTGCTCTTTGCATTCCCCCACGAACCCGCACCCTTGCTCTTTGCGTTCCCCCACGAACCCGCACCCTTGCTCTTTGCGTTCCCCCACGAACCCGCACCCTTGCTCCTTGCGTTCCCCCACGAACCCGCACCCTTGCTCTTTGCGTTCCCCCACGAACCCGCACCCTTGCTCTTTGCGTTCCCCCACGAACCCGCACCCTTTCTCTTTGCGTTCCCCCACGAACCAGCACGGTTCCTCTTTGCGTTCCCCCACGAACCCGCACGGTTCCTCTTTCCGTTCCCCCACGAATACGCACGGTTCCTCTTTGCGTTCCCCCATGAAACCGCACGGTTCCTCTTTGCGTTCCCCCACGAACCCGCACCCTTGCTCTTTGCGTTCCCCCACGAACCCGCACCCTTGCTCTTTGCGTTCCCCCACGAACCCGCACCCTTGCTCTTTGCGTTCCCCCACGAACCCGCACCCTTGCTCTTTGCGTTCCCCCACGAACCCGCACCCTTGCTCTTTGCGTTCCCCCACGAACCCGCACCCTTGCTCTTTGCGTTCCCCCACGAACCCGCACCCTTGCTCTTTGCGTTCCCCCACGAACCCGCACCATTGCTCTTTGCGTTCCCCCACGAACCCGCACGGTTCCTCTTTGCGTTCCCCCACGAACCCGCACGGTTCCTCTTTGCGTTCCCCCACGGACCCGCACCCTTGCTCTTTGCGTTCCCCCACGAACCCGCACCCTTGCTCTTTGCGTTCCCCCACGAACCCGCACCCTTGCTCTTTGCGTTCCCCCACGAACCCGCACCCTTGCTCTTTGCGTTCCCCCACGAACCCGCACCCTTGCTCTTTCCGTTCCCCCACGAACCCGCACCCTTGCTCTTTGCGTTCCCCCACGAACCCGCACCCTTGCTCTTTGCGTTCCCCCACGAACCCGCACCCTTGCTCTTTGCGTTCCCCCACGAACCCGCACCCTTCCTCTTTGCGTTCCCCCACGAACCCGCACGGTTCCTCTTTGCGTTCCCCCACGAACCCGCACGGTTCCTCTTTGCGTTCCCCCACGAACCCGCACCCTTGCTCTTTGCGTTCCCCCACGAACCCGCACCCTTGCTCTTTGCGTTCCCCCACGAACCCGCACCCTTGCTCTTTGCGTTCCCCCACGAACCCGCACCCTTGCTCTTTGCGTTCCCCCACGAACCCGCACCCTTGCTCTTTGCGTTCCCCCACGAACCCGCACCCTTGCTCTTTGCGTTCCCCCACGAACCCGCACCCTTGCTCTTTCCGTTCCCCCACGAACCCGCACCCTTGCTCTTTGCGTTCCCCCACGAACCCGCACGGTTCCTCTTTCCGTTCCCCCACGAATACGCACGGTTCCTCTTTGCGTTCCCCCATGAAACCGCACGGTTCCTCTTTGCGTTCCCCCACGAACCCGCACCCTTGCTCTTTGCGTTCCCCCACGAACCCGCACCCTTGCTCTTTGCGTTCCCCCACGAACCCGCACCCTTGCTCTTTGCATTCCCCCACGAACCCGCACCCTTGCTCTTTGCGTTCCCCCACGAACCCGCACCATTCCTCTTTGCGTTCCCCCACGAACCCGCACCCTTGCTCTTTGCGTTCCCCCACGAACCCGCACCCTTGCTCTTTGCGTTCCCCCACGAACCCGCACCCTTGCTCTTTGCGTTCCCCCACGAACCCGCACCCTTGCTCTTTGCGTTCCCCCACGAACCCGCACCCTTGCTCTTTGCGTTCCCCCACGAACCCGCACCCTTGCTCTTTGCGTTCCCCCACGAACCCGCACCATTGCTCTTTGCGTTCCCCCACGAACCCGCACGGTTCCTCTTTGCGTTCCCCCACGAACCCGCACGGTTCCTCTTTGCGTTCCCCCACGGACCCGCACCCTTGCTCTTTGCGTTCCCCCACGAACCCGCACCCTTGCTCTTTGCGTTCCCCCACGAACCCGCACCCTTGCTCTTTGCGTTCCCCCACGAACCCGCACCCTTGCTCTTTGCGTTCCCCCACGAACCCGCACCCTTGCTCTTTCCGTTCCCCCACGAACCCGCACCCTTGCTCTTTGCGTTCCCCCACGAACCCGCACCCTTGCTCTTTGCGTTCCCCCACGAACCCGCACCCTTGCTCTTTGCGTTCCCCCACGAACCCGCACCCTTCCTCTTTGCGTTCCCCCACGAACCCGCACGGTTCCTCTTTGCGTTCCCCCACGAACCCGCACCCTTGCTCTTTGCGTTCCCCCACGAACCCGCACCCTTGCTCTTTGCGTTCCCCCACGAACCCGCACCCTTGCTCTTTGCGTTCCCCCACGAACCCGCACCCTTGCTCTTTGCGTTCCCCCACGAACCCGCACCCTTGCACTTTGCGTTCCCCCACGAACCCGCACCCTTGCACTTTGCGTTCCCCCACGAACCCGCACCCTTGCTCTTTGCGTTCCCCCACGAACCCGCACCCTTGCTCTTTGCGTTCCCCCACGAACCCGCACCCTTGCTCTTTGCGTTCCCCCACGAACCCGCACGGTTCCTCTTTGCGTTCCCCCACGAACCCGCACGGTTCCTCTTTGCGTTCCCCCACGAACCCGCACGGTTCCTCTTTGCGTTCCCCCACGAACCCGCACCCTTGCTCTTTGCGTTCCCCCACGAACCCGCACGGTTCCTCTTTGCGTTCCCCCACGAACCCGCACCCTTGCTCTTTGCGTTCCCCCACGAACCCGCACCCTTGCTCTTTGCGTTCCCCCACGAACCCGCACCCTTGCTCTTTGCGTTCCCCCACGAACCCGCACCCTTGCTCTTTGTGTTCCCCCACGAACCCGCACGGTTCCTCTTTGCGTTCCCCCACGAACCCGCACGATTCCTCTTTGCGTTCCCCCACGAACCCGCACCCTTGCTCTTTGCGTTCCCCCACGAACCCGCACCCTTGCTCTTTGCGTTCCCCCACGAACCCGCACCCTTGCTCTTTGCGTTCCCCCACGAACCCGCACGGTTCCTCTTTGCCTTCCCCCAACGAACCCGCACCCTTGCTCTTTGCGTTCCCCCATGAACCCGCACCCTTGCTCTTTGCGTTCCCCCACGAACCCGCACCCTTGCTCTTTGCGTTCCCCCACGAACCCGCACCCTTGCTCTTTGCGTTCCCCCACGAACCCGCATGGTTCCTCTTTGTGTTCCCCCACGAACCCGCACCCTTGCTCTTTGCGTTCCCCCACGAACCCGCACCCTTGCTCTTTGCGTTCCCCCACGAACCCGCACGGTTCCTCTTTGTATTCCCCCACGAACCCGCACCCTTGCTCTTTGCGTTCCCCCACGAACCCGCACCCTTGCTCTTTGCGTTCCCCCACGAACCCGCACCCTTGCTCTTTGCGTTCCCCCACGAACCCGAACCGTTGCTCTTTGCGTTCCCCCACGAACCCGCACGGTTCCTCTTTGCGTTCCCCCACGAACCCGCACCCTTGCTATTTGCGTTCCCCCACGAACCCGCACCCTTGCTCTTTGCGTTCCCCCACGAACCCGCACCCTTGCTCTTTGCGTTCCCCCACGAACCCGCACCCTTGCTCTTTGCGTTCCCCCACGAACCCGCACCCTTGCTCTTTGCGTTCCCCCACGAACCCGCACCCTTGCTCTTTGCGTTCCCCCACGAACCCGCACCCTTGCTCTTTGCCTTCCCCCAACAAACCCGCACGGTTCCTCTTTGCGTTCCCCCACGAACCCGCACCCTTGCTCTTTGCGTTCCCCCACGAACCCGCACCCTTGCTCTTTGCGTTCCCCCACGAACCCGCACCCTTGCTCTTTGCGTTCCCCCACGAACCCGCACCCTTGCTCTTTGCGTTCCCCCACGAACCCGCACCCTTGCTCTTTGCGTTCCCCCACGAACCCGCACCCTTGCTCTTTGCGTTCCCCCACGAACCCGCACCCTTCCTCTTTGCGTTCCCCCACGAACCCGCACCCTTGCTCTTTGCGTTCCCCCACGAACCCGCACCCTTGCTCTTTGCGTTCCCCCACGAACCCGCACCTTTGCTCTTTGCGTTCCCCCACGAACCCGCACCCTTGCTCTTTGCGTTCCCCCACGAACCCGCACCCTTGCTCTTTGCGTTCCCCCACGAACCCGCACCCTTGCTCTTTGCGTTCCCCCACGTACCCGCACCCTTGCTCTTTGCGTTCCCCCACGAACCCGCACGGTTCCTCTTTGCGTTCCCCCACGAACCCGCACCCTTGCTCTTTGCGTTCCCCCACGAACCCGCACCCTTGCTCTTTGCGTTCCCCCACGAATCCGCACCCTTGCTCTTTGCGTTCCCCCACGAACCCGCACGGTTCCTCTTTGCGTTCCCCCACGAACCCGCACCCTTGCTCTTTGCGTTCCCCCACGAACCCGCACAGTTCCTCTTTGCGTTCCCCCACGAACCCGCACCCTTGCTCTTTGCGTTCCCCCACGAACCCGCACCCTTGCTCTTTGCGTTCCCCCACGAACCCGCACCCTTGCTCTTTGCGTTCCCCCACGAACCCGCACCCTTGCTCTTTGCGTTCCCCCACGAACCCGCACCCTTGCTCTTTGCGTTCCCCCACGAACCCGCACCCTTGCTCTTTGCGTTCCCCCACGAACCCGCACCCTTGCTCTTTGCGTTCCCCCACGAACCCGCACCCTTGCTCTTTGCGTTCCCCCACGAACCCGCACCCTTGCTCTTTGCGTTCCCCCACGAACCCGCACCCTTGCTCTTTGCGTTCCCCCACGAACCCGCACCCTTGCTCTTTGCGTTCCCCCACGAACCCGCACCCTTGCTCTTTGCGTTCCCCCACGAACCCGCACCCTTGCTCTTTGCGTTCCCCCACGAACCCGCACGGATCCACTTTGCGTTCCCCCACGAACCCGCAAGGTTCCTCTTTGCGTTCCCCCACGAACCCGCACGGTTCCTCTTTGCGTTCCCCCACGGACCCGCACGGTTCCTCTTTGCGTTCCCCCACGAACCCGCACCCTTGCTCTTTGCGTTCCCCCACGAACCCGCACCCTTGCTCTTTGCGTTCCCCCACGAACCCGCACCCTTGCACTTTGCGTTCCCCCACGAACCCGCACCCTTGCTCTTTGCGTTCCCCCACGAACCCGCACCCTTGCTCTTTGCGTTCCCCCACGAACCCGCACCCTTGCTCTTTGCGTTCCCCCACGAACCCGCACGGTTCCTCTTTGCCTTCCCCCAACGAACCCGCACCCTTGCTCTTTGCGTTCCCCCATGAACCCGCACCCTTGCTCTTTGCGTTCCCCCACGAACCCGCACCCTTGCTCTTTGCGTTCCCCCACGAACCCGCACCCTTGCTCTTTGCGTTCCCCCACGAACCCGCATGGTTCCTCTTTGCGTTCCCCCACGAACCCGCACCCTTGCTCTTTGCGTTCCCCCACGAACCCGCACCCTTGCTCTTTGCGTTCCCCCACGAACCCGCACGGTTCCTCTTTGTATTCCCCCACGAACCCGCACCCTTGCTCTTTGCGTTCCCCCACGAACCCGCACCCTTGCTCTTTGCGTTCCCCCACGAACCCGCACCCTTGCTCTTTGCGTTCCCCCACGAACCCGAACCGTTGCTCTTTGCGTTCCCCCACGAACCCGCACGGTTCCTCTTTGCGTTCCCCCACGAACCCGCACGGTTCCTCTTTGCGTTCCCCCACGAACCCGCACCCTTGCTCTTTGCGTTCCCCCACGAACCCGCACCCTTGCTCTTTGCGTTCCCCCACGAACCCGCACGGTTCCTCTTTGCGTTCCCCCACGAACCCGCACCCTTGCTCTTTGCGTTCCCCCACGAACCCGCACCCTTGCTCTTTGCGTTCCCCCACGAACCCGCACCCTTGCTCTTTGCCTTCCCCCAACAAACCCGCACGGTTCCTCTTTGCGTTCCCCCACGAACCCGCACCCTTGCTCTTTGCGTTCCCCCACGAACCCGCACCCTTGCTCTTTGCGTTCCCCCACGAACCCGCACCCTTGCTCTTTGCGTTCCCCCACGAACCCGCACCCTTGCTCTTTGCGTTCCCCCACGAACCCGCACCCTTGCTCTTTGCGTTCCCCCACGAACCCGCACCCTTGCTCTTTGCGTTCCCCCACGATCCCGCACCCTTCCTCTTTGCGTTCCCCCACGAACCCGCACCCTTGCTCTTTGCGTTCCCCCACGAACCCGCACCCTTGCTCTTTGCGTTCCCCCACGAACCCGCACCTTTGCTCTTTGCGTTCCCCCACGAACCCGCACCCTTGCTCTTTGCGTTCCCCCACGAACCCGCACCCTTGCTCTTTGCGTTCCCCCACGAACCCGCACCCTTGCTCTTTGCGTTCCCCCACGAACCCGCACGGATCCACTTTGCGTTCCCCCACGAACCCGCAAGGTTCCTCTTTGCGTTCCCCCACGAACCCGCACGGTTCCTCTTTGCGTTCCCCCACGAACCCGCACGGTTCCTCTTTGCGTTCCCCCACGAACCCGCACCCTTTCTCTTTGCGTTCCCCCACGAACCAGCACGGTTCCTCTTTGCGTTCCCCCACGAACCCGCACGGTTCCTCTTTCCGTTCCCCCACGAACACGCACCCTTGCTCTTTGCGTTCCCCCACGAACCCGCACCCTTGCTCTTTGCGTTCCCCCACGAACCCGCACCCTTGCTCTTTGCGTTCCCCCACGAACCCGCACCCTTGCTCTCTGCGTTCCCCCACGAACCCGCACCCTTGCTCTTTGCGTTCCCCCACGAACCCGCACCCTTGCTCTTTGCGTTCCCCCACGAACCCGCACCCTTGCACTTTGCGTTCCCCCACGAACCCGCACCCTTGCACTTTGCGTTCCCCCACGAACCCGCACCCTTGCTCTTTGCGTTCCCCCACGAACCCTCACGGTTCCTCTTTGCGTTCCCCCACGAACCCGCACCCTTGCTCTTTGCGTTCCCCCACGAACCCGCACCCTTTCTCTTTGCGTTCCCCCACGAACCAGCACGGTTCCTCTTTGCGTTCCCCCACGAACCCGCACGGTTCCTCTTTCCGTTCCCCCACGAACACGCACCCTTGCTCTTTGCGTTCCCCCACGAACCCGCACCCTTGCTCTTTGCGTTCCCCCACGAACCCGCACCCTTTCTCTTTGCGTTCCCCCACGAACCAGCACGGTTCCTCTTTGCGTTCCCCCACGAACCCGCACCCTTGCTCTTTGCGTTCCCCCACGAACCCGCACCCTTGCTCTTTGCGTTCCCCCACGAACCCGCACCCTTGCACTTTGCGTTCCCCCACGAACCCGCACCCTTGCACTTTGCGTTCCCCCACGAACCCGCACCCTTGCTCTTTGCGTTCCCCCACGAACCCTCACGGTTCCTCTTTGCGTTCCCCCACGAACCCGCACCCTTGCTCTTTGCGTTCCCCCACGAACCCGCACCCTTGCTCTTTGCGTTCCCCCACGAACCCGCACCCTTGCTCTTTGCGTTCCCCCACGAACCCGCACCCTTGCTCTTTGCGTTCCCCCACGAACCCGCACCCTTGCTCTTTGCGTTCCCCCACGAACCCGCACCCTTGCTCTTTGCGTTCCCCCACGAACCCGCACCCTTGCTCTTTGCGTTCCCCCACGAACCCGCACCCTTGCTCTTTGCGTTCCCCCACGAACCCGCACCATTGCTCTTTGCGTTCCCCCACGAATACGCACGGTTCCTCTTTGCGTTCCCCCACGAAACCGCACGGTTCCTCTTTGCGTTCCCCCACGAACCCGCACCCTTGCTCTTTGCGTTCCCCCACGAACCCGCACCCTTGCTCTTTGCGTTCCCCCACGAACCCGCACCCTTGCTCTTTGCGTTCCCCCACGAACCCGCACCGTTCCTCTTTGCGTTCCCCCACGATCCCGCACCCTTGCTCTTTGCGTTCCCCCACGAACCCGCACCCTTGCTCTTTGCGTTCCCCCACGAACCCGCACCCTTGCTCTTTGCGTTCCCCCACGAACCCGCACCCTTGCTCTTTGCGTTCCCCCACGAACCCGCACCCTTGCTCTTTGCGTTCCCCCACGAACCCGCACCCTTGCTCTTTGCGTTCCCCCACGAACCCGCACCATTGCTCTTTGCGTTCCCCCACGAACCCGCACGGTTCCTCTTTGCGTTCCCCCACGAACCCGCACGGTTCCTCTTTGCGTTCCCCCACGAACCCGCACGGTTCCTCTTTGCGTTCCCCCACGAACCCGCACCCTTGCTCTTTGCGTTCCCCCACGAACCCGCACCCTTGCTCTTTGCGTTCCCCCACGAACCCGCACGGTTCCTCTTTGCGTTCCCCCACGAACCCGCACCCTTGCTCTTTGCGTTCCCCCACGAACCCGCACCCTTGCTCTTTGCGTTCCCCCACGAACCCGCACCCTTGCTCTTTGTGTTCCCCCACGAACCCGCACGGTTCCTCTTTGCGTTCCCCCACGAACCCGCACGATTCCTCTTTGCGTTCCCCCACGAACCCGCACCCTTGCTCTTTGCGTTCCCCCACGAACCCGCACCCTTGCTCTTTGCGTTCCCCCACGAACCCGCACCCTTGCTCTTTGCGTTCCCCCACGAACCCGCACGGTTCCTCTTTGCCTTCCCCCAACGAACCCGCACCCTTGCTCTTTGCGTTCCCCCATGAACCCGCACCCTTGCTCTTTGCGTTCCCCCACGAACCCGCACCCTTGCTCTTTGCGTTCCCCCACGAACCCGCACCCTTGCTCTTTGCGTTCCCCCACGAACCCGCATGGTTCCTCTTTGCGTTCCCCCACGAACCCGCACCCTTGCTCTTTGCGTTCCCCCACGAACCCGCACCCTTGCTCTTTGCGTTCCCCCACGAACCCGCACGGTTCCTCTTTGTATTCCCCCACGAACCCGCACCCTTGCTCTTTGCGTTCCCCCACGAACCCGCACCCTTGCTCTTTGCGTTCCCCCACGAACCCGCACCCTTGCTCTTTGCGTTCCCCCACGAACCCGAACCGTTGCTCTTTGCGTTCCCCCACGAACCCGCACGGTTCCTCTTTGCGTTCCCCCACGAACCCGCACCCTTGCTATTTGCGTTCCCCCACGAACCCGCACCCTTGCTCTTTGCGTTCCCCCACGAACCCGCACCCTTGCTCTTTGCGTTCCCCCACGAACCCGCACCCTTGCTCTTTGCGTTCCCCCACGAACCCGCACCCTTGCTCTTTGCGTTCCCCCACGAACCCGCACCCTTGCTCTTTGCGTTCCCCCACGAACCCGCACCCTTGCTCTTTGCCTTCCCCCAACAAACCCGCACGGTTCCTCTTTGCGTTCCCCCACGAACCCGCACCCTTGCTCTTTGCGTTCCCCCACGAACCCGCACCCTTGCTCTTTGCGTTCCCCCACGAACCCGCACCCTTGCTCTTTGCGTTCCCCCACGAACCCGCACCCTTGCTCTTTGCGTTCCCCCACGAACCCGCACCCTTGCTCTTTGCGTTCCCCCACGAACCCGCACCCTTGCTCTTTGCGTTCCCCCACGAACCCGCACCCTTGCTCTTTGCGTTCCCCCACGAACCCGCACCCTTGCTCTTTGCGTTCCCCCACGAACCCGCACCCTTGCTCTTTGCGTTCCCCCACGAACCCGCACCTTTGCTCTTTGCGTTCCCCCACGAACCCGCACCCTTGCTCTTTGCGTTCCCCCACGAACCCGCACCCTTGCTCTTTGCGTTCCCCCACGAACCCGCACCCTTGCTCTTTGCGTTCCCCCACGTACCCGCACCCTTGCTCTTTGCGGTCCCCCACGAGCCCGCACCCTTGCTCTTTGCGGTCCCCCACGAACCCGCACCCTTGCTCTTTGCGTTCCCCCACGAACCCGCCCGGTTCCTCTTTGCGTTCCCCCACGAACCCGCACGGTTCCTCTTTGCGTTCCCCCACGAATCCGCACCCTTTCTCTTTGCGTTCCCTCACGAACCCGCACAGTTCCTCTTTGCGTTCCCCCACGAACCCGCACCCTTGCTTTTTGCGTTCCCCCACGAACCCGCACGGTTCCTCTTTGCGTTCCCCCAAGAACCCGCACCCTTGCTCTTTGCGTTCCCCCACGAACCCGCACCCTTGCTCTTTGCGTTCCCCCACGAACCCGCACCCTTGCTCTTTGCGTTCCCCCACGAACCCGCACCCTTGCTCTTTGCGTTCCCCCACGAACCCGCACCCTTGCTCTTTGCGTTCCCCCACGAACCCGCACCCTTGCTCTTTGCGTTCCCCCACGAACCCGCACGGTTCCTCTTTGCGTTCCCCCACGAACCCGCACCCTTGCTCTTTGCGTTCCCCCACGAACCCGCACCCTTGCTCTTTGCGTTCCCCCACGAACCCGCACCCTTGCTCTTTGCGTTCCCCCACGAACCCGCACCCTTGCTCTTTGCGTTCCCCCACGAACCCGCACCCTTGCTATTTGCGTTCCCCCACGAACCCGCACCCTTGCTCTTTGCGTTCCCCCACGAACCCGCACCCTTGCTCTTTGCGTTCCCCCACGAACCCGCACGGTTCCTCTTTGCGTTCCCCCACGAACCCGCACCCTTGCTCTTTGCGTTCCCCCACGAACCCGCACCCTTGCTCTTTGCGTTCCCCCACGAATCCGCACGGATCCACTTTGCGTTCCCCCACGAACCCGCAAGGTTCCTCTTTGCGTTCCCCCACGAACCCGCACGGTTCCTGTTTGCGTTCCCCCACGAACCCGCACGGTTCCTCTTTGCGTTCCCCCACGAACCCGCACCCTTTCTCTTTGCGTTCCCCCACGAACCAGCACGGTTCCTCTTTGCGTTCCCCCACGAACCCGCACGGTTCCTCTTTCCGTTCCCCCACGAACACGCACCCTTGCTCTTTGCGTTCCCCCACGAACCCGCACCCTTGCTCTTTGCGTTCCCCCACGAACCCGCACCCTTGCTCTTTGCGTTCCCCCACGAACCCGCACCCTTGCTCTCTGCGTTCCCTCACGAACCCGCACCCTTGCTCTTTGCGTTCCCCCACGAACCCGCACGGTTCCTCTTTGCGTTCCCCCACGAACCCGCACCCTTGCTCTTTGCGTTCCCCCAGGAACCCGCACCCTTGCTCTTTGCGTTCCCCCACGAACCAGCTCCCTTGCGCTTTGCGTTCCCCCACGAACCCGCACGGATCCACATTGCGTTCCCCCACGAACCCGCAAGGTTCCTCTTTGCGTTCCCCCACGAACCCGCACCCTTGCTCTTTGCGTTCCCCCACGAACCCGCACCCTTGCTCTTTGCGTTCCCCCACGAACCCGCACGGTTCCTCTTTGCGTTCCCCCACGAACCCGCACCCTTGCTCTTTGCGTTCCCCCACGAACCCGCACCGTTCCTCTTTGCGTTACCCCACGAACCCGCACCGTTCCTCTTTGCGTTCCCCCACGAACCCGCACCGTTCCTCTTTGCGTTCCCCCACGAACCCGCACCCTTGCTCTTTGCGTTCCCCCACGAACCAGCACCGTTCCTCTTTGCGTTCCCCCACGAACCCGCACCGTTCCTCTTTGCGTTCCCCCACGAACCCGCACCCTTGCTCTTTGTGTTCCCCCACGAACCCGCACCCTTGCTCTTTGCGTTCCCCCACGAACCCGCACCCTTGCTCTTTGCGTTCCCCCACGAACCCGCACCGTTCCTCTTTGCGTTACCCCACGAACCCGCACCGTTCCTCTTTGCGTTCCCCCACGAACCCGCACCGTTCCTCTTTGCGTTCCCCCACGAACCCGCACCCTTGCTCTTTGCGTTCCCCCACGAACCAGCACCGTTCCTCTTTGCGTTCCCCCACGAACCCGCACCGTTCCTCTTTGCGTTCCCCCACGAACCCGCACCCTTGCTCTTTGTGTTCCCCCACGAACCCGCACCCTAGCTCTTTGCGTTCCCCCACGAACCCGCACCCTTGCTCTTTGCGTTCCCCCACGAACCCGCACGGTTCCTCTTTGCGTTCCCCCACGAACCCGCACGGTTCCTCTTTGCGTTCCCCCACGAACCAGCACGGTTCCTCTATGCGTTCCCCCACGAACCCGCACCCTTGCTCTTTGCGTTCCCCCACGAACCCGCACGGTTCCTCTTTGCGTTCCCCCACGAACCCGCACCCTTGCTCTTTGCGTTCCCCCACGAACCCGCACCCTTGCTCTTTGCGTTCCCCCACGAACCCGCACCCTTGCTCTTTGCGTTCCCCCACGAACCCGCACCCTTGCTCTTTGCGTTCCCCCACGAACCCGCACCCTTGCTATTTGCGTTCCCCCACGAACCCGCACCCTTGCTCTTTGCGTTCCCCCACGAACCCGCACCCTTGCTCTTTGCGTTCCCCCACGAACCCGCACGGTTCCTCTTTGCGTTCCCCCACGAACCCGCACCCTTGCTCTTTGCGTTCCCCCACGAACCCGCACCCTTGCTCTTTGCGTTCCCCCACGAACCCGCACCCTTGCTCTCTGCGTTCCCCCACGAACCCGCACCCTTGCTCTTTGCGTTCCCCCACGAACCCGCACCCTTGCTCTTTGCGTTCCCCCACGAACCCGCACCCTTGCACTTTGCGTTCCCCCACGAACCCGCACCCTTGCACTTTGCGTTCCCCCACGAACCCGCACCCTTGCTCTTTGCGTTCCCCCACGAACCCGCACGGTTCCTCTTTGCGTTCCCCCACGAACCCGCACCCTTGCTCTTTGCGTTCCCCCACGAACCCGCACCCTTTCTCTTTGCGTTCCCCCACGAACCAGCACGGTTCCTCTTTGCGTTCCCCCACGAACCCGCACGGTTCCTCTTTCCGTTCCCCCACGAACACGCACCCTTGCTCTTTGCGTTCCCCCACGAACCCGCACCCTTGCTCTTTGCGTTCCCCCACGAACCCGCACGGTTCCTCTTTGCGTTCCCCCACGAACCCGCACGGTTCCTCTATGCGTTCCCCCACGAACCCGCACCCTTGCTCTTTGCGTTCCCCCACGAACCCGCACCCTTGCTCTTTGCGTTCCCCCACGAACCCGCACCCTTGCTCTTTGCGTTGCCCCACGAACCCACACGGTTCCTCTTTGCGTTCCCCCACGAACCCGCACCCTTGCTCTTTGCGTTCCCCCACGAACCCGCACCCTTGCTCTTTGCGTTCCCCCACGAACCCGCACCCTTGCTCTTTGCGTTCCCCCACGAACCCGCACCCTTGCTCTTTGCGTTCCCCCACGAACCCGCACCCTTGCTCTTTGCGTTCCCCCACGAACCCGCACCCTTGCTCTTTGCGTTCCCCCACGAACCCGCACCCTTGCTCTTTGCGTTCCCCCACGAACCCGCACCCTTGCTCTTTGCGTTCCCCCACGAACCCGCACCCTTGCTCTTTGCGTTCCCCCACGAACCCGCACCATTGCTCTTTGCGTTCCCCCACGAATACGCACGGTTCCTCTTTGCGTTCCCCCACGAAACCGCACGGTTCCTCTTTGCGTTCCCCCACGAACCCGCACCCTTGCTCTTTGCGTTCCCCCACGAACCCGCACCCTTGCTCTTTGCGTTCCCCCACGAACCCGCACCCTTGCTCTTTGCGTTCCCCCACGAACCCGCACCCTTGCTCTTTGCGTTCCCCCACGAACCCGCACCGTTCCTCTTTGCGTTCCCCCACGAACCCGCACCCTTGCTCTTTGCGTTCCCCCACGAACCCGCACCCTTGCTCTTTGCGTTCCCCCACGAACCCGCACCCTTGCTCTTTGCGTTCCCCCACGAACCCGCACCCTTGCTCTTTGCGTTCCCCCACGAACCCGCACCCTTGCTCTTTGCGTTCCCCCACGAACCCGCACCCTTGCTCTTTGCGTTCCCCCACGAACCCGCACCCTTGCTCTTTGCGTTCCCCCACGAACCCGCACGGTTCCTCTTTGCGTTCCCCCACGAACCCGCACGGTTCCTCTTTGCGTTCCCCCACGAACCCGCACGGTTCCTCTTTGCGTTCCCCCACGAACCCGCACCCTTGCTCTTTGCGTTCCCCCACGAACCCGAACCGTTGCTCTTTGCGTTCCCCCACGAACCCGCACGGTTCCTCTTTGCGTTCCCCCACGAACCCGCACCCTTGCTATTTGCGTTCCCCCACGAACCCGCACCCTTGCTCTTTGCGTTCCCCCACGAACCCGCACCCTTGCTCTTTGCGTTCCCCCACGAACCCGCACCCTTGCTCTTTGCGTTCCCCCACGAACCCGCACCCTTGCTCTTTGCGTTCCCCCACGAACCCGCACCCTTGCTCTTTGCGTTCCCCCACGAACCCGCACCCTTCCTCTTTGCGTTCCCCCACGAACCCGCACGGTTCCTCTTTGCGTTCCCCCACGAACCTGCACCCTTGCTCTTTGCGTTCCCCCACGAACCCGCACCCTTGCTCTTTGCGTTCCCCCACGAACCCGCACCCTTGCTCTTTGCGTTCCCCCACGAACCCGCACCCTTGCTCTTTGCGTTCCCCCACGAACCCGCACCCTTGCACTTTGCGTTCCCCCACGAACCCGCACCCTTGCTCTTTGCGTTCCCCCACGAACCCGCACCCTTGCTCTTTGTGTTCCCCCACGAACCCGCACCCTTGCTCTTTGCGTTCCCCCACGAACCCGCACGGTTCCTCTTTGCGTTCCCCCACGAACCCGCACGGTTCCTCTTTGCGTTCCCCCACGAACCCGCACGGTTCCTCTTTGCGTTCCCCCACGAACCCGCACCCTTGCTCTTTGCGTTCCCCCACGAACCCGCACCCTTCCTCTTTGCGTTCCCCCACGAACCCGCACGGTTCCTCTTTGCGTTCCCCCACGAACCCGCACCCTTGCTCTTTGCGTTCCCCCACGAACCCGCACCCTTGCTCTTTGCGTTCCCCCACGAACCCGCACCCTTGCTCTTTGTGTTCCCCCACGAACCCGCACGGTTCCTCTTTGCGTTCCCCCACGAACCCGCACGATTCCTCTTTGCGTTCCCCCACGAACCCGCACCCTTGCTCTTTGCGTTCCCCCACGAACCCGCACCCTTGCTCTTTGCGTTCCCCCACGAACCCGCACCCTTGCTCTTTGCGTTCCCCCACGAACCCGCACGGTTCCTCTTTGCCTTCCCCCAACGAACCCGCACCCTTGCTCTTTGCGTTCCCCCATGAACCCGCACCCTTGCTCTTTGCGTTCCCCCACGAACCCGCACCCTTGCTCTTTGCGTTCCCCCACGAACCCGCACCCTTGCTCTTTGCGTTCCCCCACGAACCCGCATGGTTCCTCTTTGTGTTCCCCCACGAACCCGCACCCTTGCTCTTTGCGTTCCCCCACGAACCCGCACCCTTGCTCTTTGCGTTCCCCCACGAACCCGCACCCTTGCTCTTTGCGTTCCCCCACGAACCCGCACCCTTGCTCTTTGCGTTCCCCCACGAACCCGCACCCTTGCTCTTTGCGTTCCCCCACGAACCCGCACCCTTGCTCTTTGCGTTCCCCCACGAACCCGAACCGTTGCTCTTTGCGTTCCCCCACGAACCCGCACGGTTCCTCTTTGCGTTCCCCCACGAACCCGCACCCTTGCTCTTTGCGTTCCCCCACGAACCCGCACGGTTCCTCTTTGCGTTCCCCCACGAACCCGCACCCTTGCTCTTTGCGTTCCCCCACGAACCCGCACGGTTCCTCTTTGCGTTCCCCCACGAACCCGCACCCTTGCTCTTTGCGTTCCCCCACGAACCCGCACCCTTGCTCTTTGCGTTCCCCCACGAACCCGCACCCTTGCTCTTTGCGTTCCCCCACGAACCCGCACCCTTGCTCTTTGCGTTCCCCCACGAACCCGCACCCTTGCTCTTTGCGTTCCCCCACGAACCCGCACCCTTGCTCTTTGCGTTCCCCCAACAAACCCGCACCCTTGCTCTTTGCGTTCCCCCACGAACCCGCACCCTTGCTCTTTGCGTTCCCCCATGAACCCGCACCCTTGCTCTTTGCGTTCCCCCACGAACCCGCACCCTTGCTCTTTGCGTTCCCCCACGAACCCGCACCCTTCCTCTTTGCGTTCCCCCACGAACCCGCACCCTTGCTCTTTGCGTTCCCCCACGAACCCGCACCCTTGCTCTTTGCGTTCCCCCACGAACCCGCACCCTTGCTCTTTGCGTTCCCCCACGAACCCGCACCCTTGCTCTTTGCGTTCCCCCACGAACCCGCACCCTTGCTCTTTGCGTTCCCCCACGAACCCGCACCCTTGCTCTTTGCGTTCCCCCACGTACCCGCACCCTTGCTCTTTGCGGTCCCCCACGAGCCCGCACCCTTGCTCTTTGCGGTCCCCCACGAACCCGCACCCTTGCTCTTTGCGTTCCCCCACGAACCCGCACCCTTGCTCTTTGCGTTCCCCCACGAACCCGCCCGGTTCCTCTTTGCGTTCCCCCACGAACCCGCACCCTTGCTCTTTGCGTTCCCCCACGAACCCGCACCCTTGCTCTTTGCGTTCCCCCACGAACCCGCACCCTTGCTCTTTGCGTTCCCCCACGAACCCGCACCCTTGCTCTTTGCGTTCCCCCACGAACCCGCACCCTTGCTCTTTGCGTTCCCCCACGAACCCGCACCCTTGCTCTTTGCGTTCCCCCACGAACCCGCACGGTTCCTCTTTGCGTTCCCCCACGAACCCGCACCCTTGCTCTTTGCGTTCCCCCACGAACCCGCACCCTTGCTCTTTGCGTTCCCCCACGAACCCGCTCCCTTGCTCTTTGCGTTCCCCCACGAACCCGCACGGATCCACTTTGCGTTCCCCCACGAACCCGCAAGGTTCCTCTTTGCGTTCCCCCACGAACCCGCACCCTTGCTCTTTGCGTTCCCCCACGAACCCGCACCCTTGCTCTTTGCGTTCCCCCACGAACCCGCACGGTTCCTCTTTCCGTTCCCCCACGAACACGCACCCTTGCTCTTTGCGTTCCCCCACGAACCCGCACCCTTGCTCTTTGCGTTCCCCCACGAACCCGCACCCTTGCTCTTTGCGTTCCCCCACGAACCCGCACCCTTGCTCTCTGCGTTCCCCCACGAACCCGCACCCTTGCTCTTTGCGTTCCCCCACGAACCCGCACCCTTGCTCTTTGCGTTCCCCCACGAACCCGCACCCTTGCACTTTGCGTTCCCCCACGAACCCGCACCCTTGCACTTTGCGTTCCCCCACGAACCCGCACCCTTGCTCTTTGCGTTCCCCCACGAACCCTCACGGTTCCTCTTTGCGTTCCCCCACGAACCCGCACCCTTGCTCTTTGCGTTCCCCCACGAACCCGCACCCTTTCTCTTTGCGTTCCCCCACGAACCAGCACGGTTCCTCTTTGCGTTCCCCCACGAACCCGCACGGTTCCTCTTTCCGTTCCCCCACGAACACGCACCCTTGCTCTTTGCGTTCCCCCACGAACCCGCACCCTTGCTCTTTGCGTTCCCCCACGAACCCGCACCCTTTCTCTTTGCGTTCCCCCACGAACCAGCACGGTTCCTCTTTGCGTTCCCCCACGAACCCGCACCCTTGCTCTTTGCGTTCCCCCACGAACCCGCACCCTTGCTCTTTGCGTTCCCCCACGAACCCGCACCCTTGCACTTTGCGTTCCCCCACGAACCCGCACCCTTGCACTTTGCGTTCCCCCACGAACCCGCACCCTTGCTCTTTGCGTTCCCCCACGAACCCTCACGGTTCCTCTTTGCGTTCCCCCACGAACCCGCACCCTTGCTCTTTGCGTTCCCCCACGAACCCGCACCCTTGCTCTTTGCGTTCCCCCACGAACCCGCACCCTTGCTCTTTGCGTTCCCCCACGAACCCGCACCCTTGCTCTTTGCGTTCCCCCACGAACCCGCACCCTTGCTCTTTGCGTTCCCCCACGAACCCGCACCCTTGCTCTTTGCGTTCCCCCACGAACCCGCACCCTTGCTCTTTGCGTTCCCCCACGAACCCGCACCATTGCTCTTTGCGTTCCCCCACGAATACGCACGGTTCCTCTTTGCGTTCCCCCACGAAACCGCACGGTTCCTCTTTGCGTTCCCCCACGAACCCGCACCCTTGCTCTTTGCGTTCCCCCACGAACCCGCACCCTTGCTCTTTGCGTTCCCCCACGAACCCGCACCCTTGCTCTTTGCGTTCCCCCACGAACCCGCACCGTTCCTCTTTGCGTTCCCCCACGAACCCGCACCCTTGCTCTTTGCGTTCCCCCACGAACCCGCACCCTTGCTCTTTGCGTTCCCCCACGAACCCGCACCCTTGCTCTTTGCGTTCCCCCACGAACCCGCACCCTTGCTCTTTGCGTTCCCCCACGAACCCGCACCCTTGCTCTTTGCGTTCCCCCACGAACCCGCACCCTTGCTCTTTGCGTTCCCCCACGAACCCGCACCATTGCTCTTTGCGTTCCCCCACGAACCCGCACGGTTCCTCTTTGCGTTCCCCCACGAACCCGCACGGTTCCTCTTTGCGTTCCCCCACGAACCCGCACGGTTCCTCTTTGCGTTCCCCCACGAACCCGCACCCTTGCTCTTTGCGTTCCCCCACGAACCCGCACCCTTGCTCTTTGCGTTCCCCCACGAACCCGCACGGTTCCTCTTTGCGTTCCCCCACGAACCCGCACCCTTGCTCTTTGCGTTCCCCCACGAACCCGCACCCTTGCTCTTTGCGTTCCCCCACGAACCCGCACGGTTCCTCTTTGCGTTCCCCCACGAACCCGCACCCTTGCTCTTTGCGTTCCCCCACGAACCCGCACCCTTGCTCTTTGCGTTCCCCCACGAACCCGCACCCTTGCTCTTTGTGTTCCCCCACGAACCCGCACGGTTCCTCTTTGCGTTCCCCCACGAACCCGCACGATTCCTCTTTGCGTTCCCCCACGAACCCGCACCCTTGCTCTTTGCGTTCCCCCACGAACCCGCACCCTTGCTCTTTGCGTTCCCCCACGAACCCGCACCCTTGCTCTTTGCGTTCCCCCACGAACCCGCACGGTTCCTCTTTGCCTTCCCCCAACGAACCCGCACCCTTGCTCTTTGCGTTCCCCCATGAACCCGCACCCTTGCTCTTTGCGTTCCCCCACGAACCCGCACCCTTGCTCTTTGCGTTCCCCCACGAACCCGCACCCTTGCTCTTTGCGTTCCCCCACGAACCCGCATGGTTCCTCTTTGCGTTCCCCCACGAACCCGCACCCTTGCTCTTTGCGTTCCCCCACGAACCCGCACCCTTGCTCTTTGCGTTCCCCCACGAACCCGCACGGTTCCTCTTTGTATTCCCCCACGAACCCGCACCCTTGCTCTTTGCGTTCCCCCACGAACCCGCACCCTTGCTCTTTGCGTTCCCCCACGAACCCGCACCCTTGCTCTTTGCGTTCCCCCACGAACCCGCACCCTTGCTCTTTGCGTTCCCCCACGAACCCGCACCCTTGCTCTTTGCGTTCCCCCACGAACCCGCACCGTTCCTCTTTGCGTTCCCCCACGAACCCGCACCCTTGCTCTTTGCGTTCCCCCACGAACCCGCACCCTTGCTCTTTGCGTTCCCCCACGAACCCGCACCCTTGCTCTTTGCGTTCCCCCACGAACCCGCACCCTTGCTCTTTGCGTTCCCCCACGAACCCGCACCCTTGCTCTTTGCGTTCCCCCACGAACCCGCACCCTTGCTCTTTGCGTTCCCCCACGAACCCGCACGGTTCCTCTTTGCGTTCCCCCACGAACCCGCACGGTTCCTCTTTGCGTTCCCCCACGAACCCGCACGGTTCCTCTTTGCGTTCCCCCACGAACCCGCACGGTTCCTCTTTGCGTTCCCCCACGAACCCGCACCCTTGCTCTTTGCGTTCCCCCACGAACCCGAACCGTTGCTCTTTGCGTTCCCCCACGAACCCGCACGGTTCCTCTTTGCGTTCCCCCACGAACCCGCACCCTTGCTATTTGCGTTCCCCCACGAACCCGCACCCTTGCTCTTTGCGTTCCCCCACGAACCCGCACCCTTGCTCTTTGCGTTCCCCCACGAACCCGCACCCTTGCTCTTTGCGTTCCCCCACGAACCCGCACCCTTGCTCTTTGCGTTCCCCCACGAACCCGCACCCTTGCTCTTTGCGTTCCCCCACGAACCCGCACCCTTCCTCTTTGCGTTCCCCCACGAACCCGCACGGTTCCTCTTTGCGTTCCCCCACGAACCTGCACCCTTGCTCTTTGCGTTCCCCCACGAACCCGCACCCTTGCTCTTTGCGTTCCCCCACGAACCCGCACCCTTGCTCTTTGCGTTCCCCCACGAACCCGCACCCTTGCTCTTTGCGTTCCCCCACGAACCCGCACCCTTGCACTTTGCGTTCCCCCACGAACCCGCACCCTTGCTCTTTGCGTTCCCCCACGAACCCGCACCCTTGCTCTTTGTGTTCCCCCACGAACCCGCACCCTTGCTCTTTGCGTTCCCCCACGAACCCGCACGGTTCCTCTTTGCGTTCCCCCACGAACCCGCACGGTTCCTCTTTGCGTTCCCCCACGAACCCGCACGGTTCCTCTTTGCGTTCCCCCACGAACCCGCACCCTTGCTCTTTGCGTTCCCCCACGAACCCGCACCCTTCCTCTTTGCGTTCCCCCACGAACCCGCACGGTTCCTCTTTGCGTTCCCCCACGAACCCGCACCCTTGCTCTTTGCGTTCCCCCACGAACCCGCACCCTTGCTCTTTGCGTTCCCCCACGAACCCGCACCCTTGCTCTTTGTGTTCCCCCACGAACCCGCACGGTTCCTCTTTGCGTTCCCCCACGAACCCGCACGATTCCTCTTTGCGTTCCCCCACGAACCCGCACCCTTGCTCTTTGCGTTCCCCCACGAACCCGCACCCTTGCTCTTTGCGTTCCCCCACGAACCCGCACCCTTGCTCTTTGCGTTCCCCCACGAACCCGCACGGTTCCTCTTTGCCTTCCCCCAACGAACCCGCACCCTTGCTCTTTGCGTTCCCCCATGAACCCGCACCCTTGCTCTTTGCGTTCCCCCACGAACCCGCACCCTTGCTCTTTGCGTTCCCCCACGAACCCGCACCCTTGCTCTTTGCGTTCCCCCACGAACCCGCATGGTTCCTCTTTGTGTTCCCCCACGAACCCGCACCCTTGCTCTTTGCGTTCCCCCACGAACCCGCACCCTTGCTCTTTGCGTTCCCCCACGAACCCGCACCCTTGCTCTTTGCGTTCCCCCACGAACCCGCACCCTTGCTCTTTGCGTTCCCCCACGAACCCGCACCCTTGCTCTTTGCGTTCCCCCACGAACCCGCACCCTTGCTCTTTGCGTTCCCCCACGAACCCGAACCGTTGCTCTTTGCGTTCCCCCACGAACCCGCACGGTTCCTCTTTGCGTTCCCCCACGAACCCGCACCCTTGCTCTTTGCGTTCCCCCACGAACCCGCACGGTTCCTCTTTGCGTTCCCCCACGAACCCGCACCCTTGCTCTTTGCGTTCCCCCACGAACCCGCACCCTTGCTCTTTGCGTTCCCCCACGAACCCGCACCCTTGCTCTTTGCGTTCCCCCACGAACCCGCACCCTTGCTCTTTGCGTTCCCCCACGAACCCGCACCCTTGCTCTTTGCGTTCCCCCACGAACCCGCACCCTTGCTCTTTGCGTTCCCCCACGAACCCGCACCCTTGCTCTTTGCGTTCCCCCACGAACCCGCACCCTTGCTCTTTGCGTTCCCCCAACAAACCCGCACCCTTGCTCTTTGCGTTCCCCCACGAACCCGCACCCTTGCTCTTTGCGTTCCCCCATGAACCCGCACCCTTGCTCTTTGCGTTCCCCCACGAACCCGCACCCTTGCTCTTTGCGTTCCCCCACGAACCCGCACCCTTCCTCTTTGCGTTCCCCCACGAACCCGCACCCTTGCTCTTTGCGTTCCCCCACGAACCCGCACCCTTGCTCTTTGCGTTCCCCCACGAACCCGCACCCTTGCTCTTTGCGTTCCCCCACGAACCCGCACCCTTGCTCTTTGCGTTCCCCCACGAACCCGCACCCTTGCTCTTTGCGTTCCCCCACGAACCCGCACCCTTGCTCTTTGCGTTCCCCCACGTACCCGCACCCTTGCTCTTTGCGGTCCCCCACGAGCCCGCACCCTTGCTCTTTGCGGTCCCCCACGAACCCGCACCCTTGCTCTTTGCGTTCCCCCACGAACCCGCACCCTTGCTCTTTGCGTTCCCCCACGAACCCGCCCGGTTCCTCTTTGCGTTCCCCCACGAACCCGCACCCTTGCTCTTTGCGTTCCCCCACGAACCCGCACCCTTGCTCTTTGCGTTCCCCCACGAACCCGCACCCTTGCTCTTTGCGTTCCCCCACGAACCCGCACCCTTGCTCTTTGCGTTCCCCCACGAACCCGCACCCTTGCTCTTTGCGTTCCCCCACGAACCCGCACCCTTGCTCTTTGCGTTCCCCCACGAACCCGCACGGTTCCTCTTTGCGTTCCCCCACGAACCCGCACCCTTGCTCTTTGCGTTCCCCCACGAACCCGCACCCTTGCTCTTTGCGTTCCCCCACGAACCCGCTCCCTTGCTCTTTGCGTTCCCCCACGAACCCGCACGGATCCACTTTGCGTTCCCCCACGAACCCGCAAGGTTCCTCTTTGCGTTCCCCCACGAACCCGCACCCTTGCTCTTTGCGTTCCCCCACGAACCCGCACCCTTGCTCTTTGCGTTCCCCCACGAACCCGCACGGTTCCTCTTTCCGTTCCCCCACGAACACGCACCCTTGCTCTTTGCGTTCCCCCACGAACCCGCACCCTTGCTCTTTGCGTTCCCCCACGAACCCGCACCCTTGCTCTTTGCGTTCCCCCACGAACCCGCACCCTTGCTCTCTGCGTTCCCCCACGAACCCGCACCCTTGCTCTTTGCGTTCCCCCACGAACCCGCACCCTTGCTCTTTGCGTTCCCCCACGAACCCGCACCCTTGCACTTTGCGTTCCCCCACGAACCCGCACCCTTGCACTTTGCGTTCCCCCACGAACCCGCACCCTTGCTCTTTGCGTTCCCCCACGAACCCTCACGGTTCCTCTTTGCGTTCCCCCACGAACCCGCACCCTTGCTCTTTGCGTTCCCCCACGAACCCGCACCCTTTCTCTTTGCGTTCCCCCACGAACCAGCACGGTTCCTCTTTGCGTTCCCCCACGAACCCGCACGGTTCCTCTTTCCGTTCCCCCACGAACACGCACCCTTGCTCTTTGCGTTCCCCCACGAACCCGCACCCTTGCTCTTTGCGTTCCCCCACGAACCCGCACCCTTTCTCTTTGCGTTCCCCCACGAACCAGCACGGTTCCTCTTTGCGTTCCCCCACGAACCCGCACCCTTGCTCTTTGCGTTCCCCCACGAACCCGCACCCTTGCTCTTTGCGTTCCCCCACGAACCCGCACCCTTGCACTTTGCGTTCCCCCACGAACCCGCACCCTTGCACTTTGCGTTCCCCCACGAACCCGCACCCTTGCTCTTTGCGTTCCCCCACGAACCCTCACGGTTCCTCTTTGCGTTCCCCCACGAACCCGCACCCTTGCTCTTTGCGTTCCCCCACGAACCCGCACCCTTGCTCTTTGCGTTCCCCCACGAACCCGCACCCTTGCTCTTTGCGTTCCCCCACGAACCCGCACCCTTGCTCTTTGCGTTCCCCCACGAACCCGCACCCTTGCTCTTTGCGTTCCCCCACGAACCCGCACCCTTGCTCTTTGCGTTCCCCCACGAACCCGCACCCTTGCTCTTTGCGTTCCCCCACGAACCCGCACCATTGCTCTTTGCGTTCCCCCACGAATACGCACGGTTCCTCTTTGCGTTCCCCCACGAAACCGCACGGTTCCTCTTTGCGTTCCCCCACGAACCCGCACCCTTGCTCTTTGCGTTCCCCCACGAACCCGCACCCTTGCTCTTTGCGTTCCCCCACGAACCCGCACCCTTGCTCTTTGCGTTCCCCCACGAACCCGCACCGTTCCTCTTTGCGTTCCCCCACGAACCCGCACCCTTGCTCTTTGCGTTCCCCCACGAACCCGCACCCTTGCTCTTTGCGTTCCCCCACGAACCCGCACCCTTGCTCTTTGCGTTCCCCCACGAACCCGCACCCTTGCTCTTTGCGTTCCCCCACGAACCCGCACCCTTGCTCTTTGCGTTCCCCCACGAACCCGCACCCTTGCTCTTTGCGTTCCCCCACGAACCCGCACCATTGCTCTTTGCGTTCCCCCACGAACCCGCACGGTTCCTCTTTGCGTTCCCCCACGAACCCGCACGGTTCCTCTTTGCGTTCCCCCACGAACCCGCACGGTTCCTCTTTGCGTTCCCCCACGAACCCGCACCCTTGCTCTTTGCGTTCCCCCACGAACCCGCACCCTTGCTCTTTGCGTTCCCCCACGAACCCGCACGGTTCCTCTTTGCGTTCCCCCACGAACCCGCACCCTTGCTCTTTGCGTTCCCCCACGAACCCGCACCCTTGCTCTTTGCGTTCCCCCACGAACCCGCACGGTTCCTCTTTGCGTTCCCCCACGAACCCGCACCCTTGCTCTTTGCGTTCCCCCACGAACCCGCACCCTTGCTCTTTGCGTTCCCCCACGAACCCGCACCCTTGCTCTTTGTGTTCCCCCACGAACCCGCACGGTTCCTCTTTGCGTTCCCCCACGAACCCGCACGATTCCTCTTTGCGTTCCCCCACGAACCCGCACCCTTGCTCTTTGCGTTCCCCCACGAACCCGCACCCTTGCTCTTTGCGTTCCCCCACGAACCCGCACCCTTGCTCTTTGCGTTCCCCCACGAACCCGCACGGTTCCTCTTTGCCTTCCCCCAACGAACCCGCACCCTTGCTCTTTGCGTTCCCCCACGAACCCGCACCCTTGCTCTTTGCGTTCCCCCACGAACCCGCATGGTTCCTCTTTGCGTTCCCCCACGAACCCGCACCCTTGCTCTTTGCGTTCCCCCACGAACCCGCACCCTTGCTCTTTGCGTTCCCCCACGAACCCGCACGGTTCCTCTTTGTATTCCCCCACGAACCCGCACCCTTGCTCTTTGCGTTCCCCCACGAACCCGCACCCTTGCTCTTTGCGTTCCCCCACGAACCCGCACCCTTGCTCTTTGCGTTCCCCCACGAACCCGAACCGTTGCTCTTTGCGTTCCCCCACGAACCCGCACGGTTCCTCTTTGCGTTCCCCCACGAACCCGCACCCTTGCTATTTGCGTTCCCCCACGAACCCGCACCCTTGCTCTTTGCGTTCCCCCACGAACCCGCACCCTTGCTCTTTGCGTTCCCCCACGAACCCGCACCCTTGCTCTTTGCGTTCCCCCACGAACCCGCACCCTTGCTCTTTGCGTTCCCCCACGAACCCGCACCCTTGCTCTTTGCGTTCCCCCACGAACCCGCACCCTTGCTCTTTGCCTTCCCCCAACAAACCCGCACGGTTCCTCTTTGCGTTCCCCCACGAACCCGCACCCTTGCTCTTTGCGTTCCCCCACGAACCCGCACCCTTGCTCTTTGCGTTCCCCCACGAACCCGCACCCTTGCTCTTTGCGTTCCCCCACGAACCCGCACCCTTGCTCTTTGCGTTCCCCCACGAACCCGCACCCTTGCTCTTTGCGTTCCCCCACGAACCCGCACCCTTGCTCTTTGCGTTCCCCCACGAACCCGCACCCTTGCTCTTTGCGTTCCCCCACGAACCCGCACCCTTGCTCTTTGCGTTCCCCCACGAACCCGCACCTTTGCTCTTTGCGTTCCCCCACGAACCCGCACCCTTGCTCTTTGCGTTCCCCCACGAACCCGCACCCTTGCTCTTTGCGTTCCCCCACGAACCCGCACCCTTGCTCTTTGCGTTCCCCCACGTACCCGCACCCTTGCTCTTTGCGGTCCCCCACGAGCCCGCACCCTTGCTCTTTGCGGTCCCCCACGAACCCGCACCCTTGCTCTTTGCGTTCCCCCACGAACCCGCACCCTTGCTCTTTGCGTTCCCCCACGAACCCGCCCGGTTCCTCTTTGCGTTCCCCCACGAACCCGCACGGTTCCTCTTTGCGTTCCCCCACGAATCCGCACCCTTTCTCTTTGCGTTCCCTCACGAACCCGCACAGTTCCTCTTTGCGTTCCCCCACGAACCCGCACCCTTGCTTTTTGCGTTCCCCCACGAACCCGCACGGTTCCTCTTTGCGTTCCCCCAAGAACCCGCACCCTTGCTCTTTGCGTTCCCCCACGAACCCGCACCCTTGCTCTTTGCGTTCCCCCACGAACCCGCACCCTTGCTCTTTGCGTTCCCCCACGAACCCGCACCCTTGCTCTTTGCGTTCCCCCACGAACCCGCACCCTTGCTCTTTGCGTTCCCCCACGAACCCGCACCCTTGCTCTTTGCGTTCCCCCACGAACCCGCACGGTTCCTCTTTGCGTTCCCCCACGAACCCGCACCCTTGCTCTTTGCGTTCCCCCACGAACCCGCACCCTTGCTCTTTGCGTTCCCCCACGAACCCGCACCCTTGCTCTTTGCGTTCCCCCACGAACCCGCACCCTTGCTCTTTGCGTTCCCCCACGAACCCGCACCCTTGCTATTTGCGTTCCCCCACGAACCCGCACCCTTGCTCTTTGCGTTCCCCCACGAACCCGCACCCTTGCTCTTTGCGTTCCCCCACGAACCCGCACGGTTCCTCTTTGCGTTCCCCCACGAACCCGCACCCTTGCTCTTTGCGTTCCCCCACGAACCCGCACCCTTGCTCTTTGCGTTCCCCCACGAATCCGCACGGATCCACTTTGCGTTCCCCCACGAACCCGCAAGGTTCCTCTTTGCGTTCCCCCACGAACCCGCACGGTTCCTGTTTGCGTTCCCCCACGAACCCGCACGGTTCCTCTTTGCGTTCCCCCACGAACCCGCACCCTTTCTCTTTGCGTTCCCCCACGAACCAGCACGGTTCCTCTTTGCGTTCCCCCACGAACCCGCACGGTTCCTCTTTCCGTTCCCCCACGAACACGCACCCTTGCTCTTTGCGTTCCCCCACGAACCCGCACCCTTGCTCTTTGCGTTCCCCCACGAACCCGCACCCTTGCTCTTTGCGTTCCCCCACGAACCCGCACCCTTGCTCTCTGCGTTCCCCCACGAACCCGCACCCTTGCTCTTTGCGTTCCCCCACGAACCCGCACGGTTCCTCTTTGCGTTCCCCCACGAACCCGCACCCTTGCTCTTTGCGTTCCCCCAGGAACCCGCACCCTTGCTCTTTGCGTTCCCCCACGAACCAGCTCCCTTGCGCTTTGCGTTCCCCCACGAACCCGCACGGATCCACATTGCGTTCCCCCACGAACCCGCAAGGTTCCTCTTTGCGTTCCCCCACGAACCCGCACCCTTGCTCTTTGCGTTCCCCCACGAACCCGCACCCTTGCTCTTTGCGTTCCCCCACGAACCCGCACGGTTCCTCTTTGCGTTCCCCCACGAACCCGCACCCTTGCTCTTTGCGTTCCCCCACGAACCCGCACCGTTCCTCTTTGCGTTACCCCACGAACCCGCACCGTTCCTCTTTGCGTTCCCCCACGAACCCGCACCGTTCCTCTTTGCGTTCCCCCACGAACCCGCACCCTTGCTCTTTGCGTTCCCCCACGAACCAGCACCGTTCCTCTTTGCGTTCCCCCACGAACCCGCACCGTTCCTCTTTGCGTTCCCCCACGAACCCGCACCCTTGCTCTTTGTGTTCCCCCACGAACCCGCACCCTAGCTCTTTGCGTTCCCCCACGAACCCGCACCCTTGCTCTTTGCGTTCCCCCACGAACCCGCACGGTTCCTCTTTGCGTTCCCCCACGAACCCGCACGGTTCCTCTTTGCGTTCCCCCACGAACCAGCACGGTTCCTCTATGCGTTCCCCCACGAACCCGCACCCTTGCTCTTTGCGTTCCCCCACGAACCCGCACGGTTCCTCTTTGCGTTCCCCCACGAACCCGCACCCTTGCTCTTTGCGTTCCCCCACGAACCCGCACCCTTGCTCTTTGCGTTCCCCCACGAACCCGCACCCTTGCTCTTTGCGTTCCCCCACGAACCCGCACCCTTGCTCTTTGCGTTCCCCCACGAACCCGCACCCTTGCTATTTGCGTTCCCCCACGAACCCGCACCCTTGCTCTTTGCGTTCCCCCACGAACCCGCACCCTTGCTCTTTGCGTTCCCCCACGAACCCGCACGGTTCCTCTTTGCGTTCCCCCACGAACCCGCACCCTTGCTCTTTGCGTTCCCCCACGAACCCGCACCCTTGCTCTTTGCGTTCCCCCACGAACCCGCACGGATCCACTTTGCGTTCCCCCACGAACCCGCAAGGTTCCTCTTTGCGTTCCCCCACGAACCCGCACGGTTCCTCTTTGCGTTCCCCCACGAACCCGCACGGTTCCTCTTTGCGTTCCCCCACGAACCCGCACCGTTTCTCTTTGCGTTCCCCCACGAACCAGCACGGTTCCTCTTTGCGTTCCCCCACGAACCCGCACGGTTCCTCTTTCCGTTCCCCCACGAACCCGCACCCTTGCTCTTTGCGTTCCCCCACGAACCCGCACCCTTGCTCTTTGCGTTCCCCCACGAACCCGCACCCTTGCTCTCTGCGTTCCCCCACGAACCCGCACCCTTGCTCTTTGCGTTCCCCCACGAACCCGCACCCTTGCTCTTTGCGTTCCCCCACGAACCCGCACCCTTGCACTTTGCGTTCCCCCACGAACCCGCACCCTTGCACTTTGCGTTCCCCCACGAACCCGCACCCTTGCTCTTTGCGTTCCCCCACGAACCCTCACGGTTCCTCTTTGCGTTCCCCCACGAACCCGCACCCTTGCTCTTTGCGTTCCCCCACGAACCCGCACCCTTTCTCTTTGCGTTCCCCCACGAACCAGCACGGTTCCTCTTTGCGTTCCCCCACGAACCCGCACGGTTCCTCTTTCCGTTCCCCCACGAACACGCACCCTTGCTCTTTGCGTTCCCCCACGAACCCGCACCCTTGCTCTTTGCGTTCCCCCACGAACCCGCACGGTTCCTCTTTGCGTTCCCCCACGAACCCGCACGGTTCCTCTATGCGTTCCCCCACGAACCCGCACCCTTGCTCTTTGCGTTCCCCCACGAACCCGCACCCTTGCTCTTTGCGTTCCCCCACGAACCCGCACCCTTGCTCTTTGCGTTGCCCCACGAACCCACACGGTTCCTCTTTGCGTTCCCCCACGAACCCGCACCCTTGCTCTTTGCGTTCCCCCACGAACCCGCACCCTTGCTCTTTGCGTTCCCCCACGAACCCGCACCCTTGCTCTTTGCGTTCCCCCACGAACCCGCACCCTTGCTCTTTGCGTTCCCCCACGAACCCGCACCCTTGCTCTTTGCGTTCCCCCACGAACCCGCACCCTTGCTCTTTGCGTTCCCCCACGAACCCGCACCCTTGCTCTTTGCGTTCCCCCACGAACCCGCACCCTTGCTCTTTGCGTTCCCCCACGAACCCGCACCCTTGCTCTTTGCGTTCCCCCACGAACCCGCACCATTGCTCTTTGCGTTCCCCCACGAATACGCACGGTTCCTCTTTGCGTTCCCCCACGAAACCGCACGGTTCCTCTTTGCGTTCCCCCACGAACCCGCACCCTTGCTCTTTGCGTTCCCCCACGAACCCGCACCCTTGCTCTTTGCGTTCCCCCACGAACCCGCACCCTTGCTCTTTGCGTTCCCCCACGAACCCGCACCCTTGCTCTTTGCGTTCCCCCACGAACCCGCACCGTTCCTCTTTGCGTTCCCCCACGAACCCGCACCCTTGCTCTTTGCGTTCCCCCACGAACCCGCACCCTTGCTCTTTGCGTTCCCCCACGAACCCGCACCCTTGCTCTTTGCGTTCCCCCACGAACCCGCACCCTTGCTCTTTGCGTTCCCCCACGAACCCGCACCCTTGCTCTTTGCGTTCCCCCACGAACCCGCACCCTTGCTCTTTGCGTTCCCCCACGAACCCGCACCCTTGCTCTTTGCGTTCCCCCACGAACCCGCACGGTTCCTCTTTGCGTTCCCCCACGAACCCGCACGGTTCCTCTTTGCGTTCCCCCACGAACCCGCACGGTTCCTCTTTGCGTTCCCCCACGAACCCGCACCCTTGCTCTTTGCGTTCCCCCACGAACCCGAACCGTTGCTCTTTGCGTTCCCCCACGAACCCGCACGGTTCCTCTTTGCGTTCCCCCACGAACCCGCACCCTTGCTATTTGCGTTCCCCCACGAACCCGCACCCTTGCTCTTTGCGTTCCCCCACGAACCCGCACCCTTGCTCTTTGCGTTCCCCCACGAACCCGCACCCTTGCTCTTTGCGTTCCCCCACGAACCCGCACCCTTGCTCTTTGCGTTCCCCCACGAACCCGCACCCTTGCTCTTTGCGTTCCCCCACGAACCCGCACCCTTCCTCTTTGCGTTCCCCCACGAACCCGCACGGTTCCTCTTTGCGTTCCCCCACGAACCTGCACCCTTGCTCTTTGCGTTCCCCCACGAACCCGCACCCTTGCTCTTTGCGTTCCCCCACGAACCCGCACCCTTGCTCTTTGCGTTCCCCCACGAACCCGCACCCTTGCTCTTTGCGTTCCCCCACGAACCCGCACCCTTGCACTTTGCGTTCCCCCACGAACCCGCACCCTTGCTCTTTGCGTTCCCCCACGAACCCGCACCCTTGCTCTTTGCGTTCCCCCACGAACCCGCACCCTTGCTCTTTGCGTTCCCCCACGAACCCGCACGGTTCCTCTTTGCGTTCCCCCACGAACCCGCACGGTTCCTCTTTGCGTTCCCCCACGAACCCGCACGGTTCCTCTTTGCGTTCCCCCACGAACCCGCACCCTTGCTCTTTGCGTTCTCCCACGAACCCGCACCCTTCCTCTTTGCGTTCCCCCACGAACCCGCACGGTTCCTCTTTGCGTTCCCCCACGAACCCGCACCCTTGCTCTTTGCGTTCCCCCACGAACCCGCACCCTTGCTCTTTGCGTTCCCCCACGAACCCGCACCCTTGCTCTTTGTGTTCCCCCACGAACCCGCACGGTTCCTCTTTGCGTTCCCCCACGAACCCGCACGATTCCTCTTTGCGTTCCCCCACGAACCCGCACCCTTGCTCTTTGCGTTCCCCCACGAACCCGCACCCTTGCTCTTTGCGTTCCCCCACGAACCCGCACCCTTGCTCTTTGCGTTCCCCCACGAACCCGCACGGTTCCTCTTTGCCTTCCCCCAACGAACCCGCACCCTTGCTCTTTGCGTTCCCCCATGAACCCGCACCCTTGCTCTTTGCGTTCCCCCACGAACCCGCACCCTTGCTCTTTGCGTTCCCCCACGAACCCGCACCCTTGCTCTTTGCGTTCCCCCACGAACCCGCATGGTTCCTCTTTGTGTTCCCCCACGAACCCGCACCCTTGCTCTTTGCGTTCCCCCACGAACCCGCACCCTTGCTCTTTGCGTTCCCCCACGAACCCGCACCCTTGCTCTTTGCGTTCCCCCACGAACCCGCACCCTTGCTCTTTGCGTTCCCCCACGAACCCGCACCCTTGCTCTTTGCGTTCCCCCACGAACCCGCACCCTTGCTCTTTGCGTTCCCCCACGAACCCGAACCGTTGCTCTTTGCGTTCCCCCACGAACCCGCACGGTTCCTCTTTGCGTTCCCCCACGAACCCGCACCCTTGCTCTTTGCGTTCCCCCACGAACCCGCACGGTTCCTCTTTGCGTTCCCCCACGAACCCGCACCCTTGCTCTTTGCGTTCCCCCACGAACCCGCACCCTTGCTCTTTGCGTTCCCCCACGAACCCGCACCCTTGCTCTTTGCGTTCCCCCACGAACCCGCACCCTTGCTCTTTGCGTTCCCCCACGAACCCGCACCCTTGCTCTTTGCGTTCCCCCACGAACCCGCACCCTTGCTCTTTGCGTTCCCCCACGAACCCGCACCCTTGCTCTTTGCGTTCCCCCACGAACCCGCACCCTTGCTCTTTGCGTTCCCCCAACAAACCCGCACCCTTGCTCTTTGCGTTCCCCCACGAACCCGCACCCTTGCTCTTTGCGTTCCCCCACGAACCCGCACCCTTGCTCTTTGCGTTCCCCCACGAACCCGCACCCTTGCTCTTTGCGTTCCCCCACGAACCCGCACCCTTCCTCTTTGCGTTCCCCCACGAACCCGCACCCTTGCTCTTTGCGTTCCCCCACGAACCCGCACCCTTGCTCTTTGCGTTCCCCCACGAACCCGCACCCTTGCTCTTTGCGTTCCCCCACGAACCCGCACCCTTGCTCTTTGCGTTCCCCCACGAACCCGCACCCTTGCTCTTTGCGTTCCCCCACGAACCCGCACCCTTGCTCTTTGCGTTCCCCCACGTACCCGCACCCTTGCTCTTTGCGGTCCCCCACGAGCCCGCACCCTTGCTCTTTGCGGTCCCCCACGAACCCGCACCCTTGCTCTTTGCGTTCCCCCACGAACCCGCCCGGTTCCTCTTTGCGTTCCCCCACGAACCCGCACGGTTCCTCTTTGCTTTCCCCCACGAATCCGCACCCTTTCTCTTTGCGTTCCCTCACGAACCCGCACAGTTCCTCTTTGCGTTCCCCCACGAACCCGCACCCTTGCTTTTTGCGTTCCCCCACGAACCCGCACGGTTCCTCTTTGCGTTCCCCCAAGAACCCGCACCCTTGCTCTTTGCGTTCCCCCACGAACCCGCACCCTTGCTCTTTGCGTTCCCCCACGAACCCGCACCCTTGCTCTTTGCGTTCCCCCACGAACCCGCACCCTTGCTCTTTGCGTTCCCCCACGAACCCGCACCCTTGCTCTTTGCGTTCCCCCACGAACCCGCACCCTTGCTCTTTGCGTTCCCCCACGAACCCGCACGGTTCCTCTTTGCGTTCCCCCACGAACCCGCACCCTTGCTCTTTGCGTTCCCCCACGAACCCGCACCCTTGCTCTTTGCGTTCCCCCACGAACCCGCACCCTTGCTCTTTGCGTTCCCCCACGAACCCGCACCCTTGCTCTTTGCGTTCCCCCACGAACCCGCACCCTTGCTCTTTGCGTTCCCCCACGAACCCGCACCCTTGCTCTTTGCGTTCCCCCACGAACCCGCACCCTTGCTCTTTGCGTTCCCCCACGAACCCGCACCCTTGCTCTTTGCGTTCCCCCACGAACCCGCACGGTTCCTCTTTGCGTTCCCCCACGAACCCGCACCCTTGCTCTTTGCGTTCCCCCACGAACCCGCACCCTTGCTCTTTGCGTTCCCCCACGAACCCGCTCCCTTGCTCTTTGCGTTCCCCCACGAACCCGCACGGATCCACTTTGCGTTCCCCCACGAACCCGCAAGGTTCCTCTTTGCGTTCCCCCACGAACCCGCACCCTTGCTCTTTGCGTTCCCCCACGAACCCGCACCCTTGCTCTTTGCGTTCCCCCACGAACCCGCACGGTTCCTCTTTCCGTTCCCCCACGAACACGCACCCTTGCTCTTTGCGTTCCCCACGAACCCGCACCCTTGCTCTTTGCGTTCCCCCACGAACCCGCACCCTTGCTCTTTGCGTTCCCCCACGAACCCGCACCCTTGCTCTCTGCGTTCCCCCACGAACCCGCACCCTTGCTCTTTGCGTTCCCCCACGAACCCGCACGGTTCCTCTTTGCGGTCCCCCACGAACCCGCACCCTTGCTCTTTGCGTTCCCCCACGAACCCGCACCCTTGCTCTTTGCGTTCCCCCACGAACCAGCTCCCTTGCGCTTTGCGTTCCCCCACGAACCCGCACGGATCCACATTGCGTTCCCCCACGAACCCGCAAGGTTCCTCTTTGCGTTCCCCCACGAACCCGCACCCTTGCTCTTTGCGTTCCCCCACGAACCCGCACCCTTGCTCTTTGCGTTCCCCCACGAACCCGCACGGTTCATCTTTGCGTTCCCCCACGAACCCGCACCCTTGCTCTTTGCGTTCCCCCACGAACCCGCACCGTTCCTCTTTGCGTTACCCCACGAACCCGCACCGTTCCTCTTTGCGTTCCCCCACGAACCCGCACCCTTGCTCTTTGCGTTCCCCCACGAACCCGCACCGTTCCTCTTTGCGTTCCCCCACGAACCCGCACCGTTCCTCTTTGCGTTCCCCCACGAACCCGCACCCTTGCTCTTTGTGTTCCCCCACGAACCCGCACCCTAGCTCTTTGCGTTCCCCCACGAACCCGCACCCTTGCTCTTTGCGTTCCCCCACGAACCCGCACGGTTCCTCTTTGCGTTCCCCCACGAACCCGCACGGTTCCTCTTTGCGTTCCCCCACGAACCAGCACGGTTCCTCTATGCGTTCCCCCACGAACCAGCACCCTTGCTCTTTGCGTTCCCCCACGAACCCGCACGGTTCCTCTTTGCGTTCCCCCACGAACCCGCACCCTTGCTCTTTGCGTTCCCCCACGAACCCGCACCCTTGCTCTTTGCGTTCCCCCACGAACCCGCACCCTTGCTCTTTGCGTTCCCCCACGAACCCGCACCCTTGCTCTTTGCGTTCCCCCACGAACCCGCACCCTTGCTCTTTGCGTTCCCCCACGAACCCGCACCCTTGCTCTTTGCGTTCCCCCACGAACCCGCACCCTTGCTCTTTGCGTTCCCCCACGAACCCGCACCCTTGCTCTTTGCGTTCCCCCACGAACCCGCACCCTTGCTCTTTGCGTTCCCCCACGAACCCGCACCCTTGCTCTTTGCGTTCCCCCACGAACCCCCTCCCTTGCTCTTTGCGTTCCCCCACGAACCCGCACGGATCCACTTTGCGTTCCCCCACGAACCCGCAAGGTTCCTCTTTGCGTTCCCCCACGAACCCGCACCCTTGCTCTTTGCGTTCCCCCACGAACCCGCACCCTTGCTCTTTGCGTTCCCCCACGAACCCGCACCCTTGCTCTTTGCGTTCCCCCACGAACCAGCACGGTTCCTCATTGAGTTCCCCCACGAACCCGCACTGTTCCTCTTTGCGTTCCCCCACGAACCCGCACGGTTCCTCTTTGCGTTCCCCCACGAACCCGCACGGTTCCTCTTTGCGTTCCCCCACGAACCCGCACCCTTGCTCTTTGCGTTCCCCCACGAACCCGCACCCTTGCTCTTTGCGTTCCCCCACGAACCCGCACCCTTGCTCTTTGTGTTCCCCCATGAACCAGCACGGACCCACTTTGCGTTCCCCCACGAACCCGCACCCTTGCTCTTTGCGTTCCCCCACGAACCCGCACCCTTGCTCTTTGCGTTCCCCCACGAACCCGCACCCTTGCTCTTTGCGTTCCCCCACGAACCCGCACCCTTGCTCTTTGCGTTCCCCCACGAACCCGCACCCTTGCTCTTTGCGTTCCCCCACGAACCCGCACCCTTGCTCTTTGCGTTCCCCCACGAACCCGCACCCTTGCTCTTTGCGTTCCCCCACGAACCCGCACCCTTGCTCTTTGCGTTCCCCCACGAACCCGCACGGTTCCTCTTTGCGTTCCCCCACGAACCCGCACGGTTCCTCTATGCGTTCCCCCACGAACCCGCACCCTTGCTCTTTGCGTTCCCCCACGAACCCGCACCCTTGCTCTTTGCGTTCCCCCACGAACCCGCACAGTTCCTCTTTGCGTTCCCCCACGAACCCGCACCCTTGCTCTTTGCGTTCCCCCACGAACCCGCACCCTCGCTCTTTGCGTTCCCCCACGAACCCGCACGGTTCCTCTTTGCGTTCCCCCACGAACCCGCACGGTTCCTCTTTGCGTTCCCCCACGAACCCGCACCCTTGCTCTTTGCGTTCCCCCACGAACCCGCACCCTTGCTATTTGCGTTCCCCCACGAACCCGCACCCTTGCTCTTTGCGTTCCCCCACGAACCCGCACCCTTGCTCTTTGCGTTCCCCCACGAACCCGCACGGTCCCTCTTTGCGTTCCCCCACGAACCCGCACGTCTCCTCTTTGCGTTCCCCCACGTACCCGCACCCTTGCTCTTTGCGTTCCCCCACGAACCCGCACCCTTGCTCTTTGCGTTCCCCCACGAACCCGCACCCTTGCTCTTTGCGTTCCCCCACGAACCCGCACGGTTCCTCTTTGCGTTCCCCCACGAACCCGCACCGTTCCTCTTTGCGTTCCCCCACGAACCCGCACCCTTGCTCTTTGCGTTCCCCCACGAACCCGCACCCTTGCTCTTTGCGTTCCCCCACGAACCCGCACGGTTCCTGTTTGCGTTCCCCCACGAACCCGCACCCTTGCTCTTTGCGTTCCCCCACGAACCCGCACCCTTGCTCTCTGCGTTCCCCCACGAACCCGCACCCTTGCTCTTTGCGTTCCCCCACGAACCCGCACGGTTCCTCTTTGCGTTCCCCCACGAACCCGCACCCTTGCTCTTTGCGTTCCCCCACGAACCCGCACCCTTGCTCTTTGCGTTCCCCCACGAACCCGCTCCCTTGCGCTTTGCGTTCCCCCACGAACCCGCACGGATCCACTTTGCGTTCCCCCACGAACCCGCAAGGTTCCTCTTTGCGTTCCCCCACGAACCCGCACCCTTGCTCTTTGCGTTCCCCCACGAACCCGCACCCTTGCTCTTTGCGTTCCCCCACGAACCAGCACGGTTCCTCTTTGCGTTCCCCCACGAACCAGCACGGTTCCTCATTGCGTTCCCCCACGAACCCGCACTGTTCCTCTTTGCGTTCCCCCACGAACCCGCACGGTTCCTCTTTGCGTTCCCCCACGAACCCGCACGGTTCCTCTTTGCGTTCCCCCACGAACCCGCACCCTTGCTCTTTGCGTTCCCCCACGAACCCGCACCCTTGCTCTTTGCGTTCCCCCACGAACCCGCACCCTTGCACTTTGTGTTCCCCCATGAACCAGCACGGACCCACTTTGCGTTCCCCCACGAACCCGCACCCTTGCTCTTTGCGTTCCCCCACGAACCCGCACCCTTGCTCTTTGCATTCCCCCACGAACCCACACCCTTGCTCTTTGCGTTCCCCCACGAACCCGCACGGTTCCTCTTTGCGTTCCCCCACGAACCCGCACCCTTGCTCTTTGCGTTCCCCCACGAACCCGCACGGTCCCTCTTTGCGTTCCCCCACGAACCCGCACGTCTCCTCTTTGCGTTCCCCCACGTACCCGCACCCTTGCTCTTTGCGTTCCCCCACGAACCCGCACCCTTGCTCTTTGCGTTCCCCCACGAACCCGCACCCTTGCTCTTTGCGTTCCCCCACGAACCCGCACCCTTGCTCTTTGCGTTCCCCCACGAACCCGCACGGTTCCTCTTTGCGTTCCCCCACGAACCCGCACCCTTGCTCTTTGCGTTCCCCCACGAACCCGCACCCTTGCTCTTTGCGTTCCCCCACGAACCCGCACCCTTGCTCTTTGCGTTCCCCCACGAACCCGCACCCTTGCTCTTTGCGTTCCCCCACGAACCCGCACCCTTGCTCTCTGCGTTCCCCCACGAACCCGCACCCTTGCTCTCTGCGTTCCCCCACGAACCCGCACCCTTACTCTTTGCGTTCCCCCACGAACCCGCACGGTTCCTGTTTGCGTTCCCCCACGAACCCGCACCCTTGCTCTTTGCGTTCCCCCACGAACCCGCACGGTTCCTCTTTGCGTTCCCCCACGAACCCGCACCCTTGCTCTTTGCGTTCCCCCACGAACCCGCACCCTTGCTCTTTGCGTTCCCCCACGAACCCGCACCCTTGCTCTTTGCGTTCCCCCACGAACCCGCACCCTTGCTCTTTGCGTTCCCCCACGAACCCGCACCCTTGCTCTTTGCGTTCCCCCACGAACCCGCACCCTTGCTCTTTGCGTTCCCCCACGAACCCGCACAGTTCCTCTTTGCGTTCCCCCACGAACCCGCACCCTTGCTCTTTGCGTTCCCCCACGAACCCACACGGTTCCTCTTTGTGTTCCCCCACGAACCCGCACCCTAGCTCTTTGCGTTCCCCCACGAACCCGCACCCTTGCTCTTTGCGTTCCCCCACGAACCCGCACCCTTGCTCTTTGCGTTCCCCCACGAACCCGCACCCTTGCTCTTTGCGTTCCCCCACGAACCCGCACCCTTGCTCTTTGCGTTCCCCCACGAACCCGCACGGTTCCTCTTTGCGTTCCCCCACGAACCCGCACCCTTGCTCTTTGCGTTCCCCCACGAACCCGCACCCTTGCTCTTTGCGTTCCCCCACGAACCCGCACCCTTGCTCTTTGCGTTCCCCCACGAACCCGCACCCTTGCTCTTTGCGTTCCCCCACGAACCCGCACCCTTGCTCTTTGCGTTCCCCCACGAACCCGCACCCTTGCTCTTTGCGTTCCCCCACGAACCCGCACCCTTGCTCTTTGCGTTCCCCCACGAACATGCACAGTTCCTCTTTGCGTTCCCCCACGAACCCGCACCCTTGCTCTTTGCGTTCCCCCACGAACCCACACGGTTCCTCTTTGTGTTTCCCCACGAACCCGCACCCTTGCTCTTTGCGTTCCCCCACGAACTCGCACCCTTGCTCTTTGCGTTCCCTCACGAACCCGCACCCTTGCTCTTTGCGTTCCCCCACGAACCCGCACCCTTGCTCTTTGCGTTCCCCCACGAACCCGCACCCTTGCTCTTTGCGTTCCCCCACGAACCCGCACCCTTGCTCTTTGCGTTCCCCCACGAACCCGCACCCTTACTCTTTGCGTTCCCCCACGAACCCGCACCCTTGCTCTTTGCGTTCCCCCACGAACCCGCACGGTTCCTCTTTGCGTTCCCCCACGAACCCGCACCCTTGCTCTTTGCGTTCCCCCACGAACCCGCACCCTTGCTCTTTGCGTTCCCCCACGAACCCGCACCCTTGCTCTTTGCGTTCCCCCATGAACCCGTACCCTTGCTCTTTGCGTTCCCCCACGAACCCGCACGGATCCACTTTGCGTTCCCCCACGAACCCGCAAGGTTCCTCTTTGCGTTCCCCCACGAACCCGCACGGTTCCTCTTTGCGTTCCCCCACGAACCCGCACCCTTGCTCTTTGCGTTCCCCCACGAACCAGCACGGTTCCTCTTTGCGTTCCCCCACGAACCCGCACGGTTCCTCTTTGCGTTCCCCCACGAATTCGCACGGTTCCTCTTTGCGTTCCCCCACGAACCCGCACGGTTCCTCTTTGCGTTCCCCCACGAACCCGCACCCTTGCTCTTTGCATTCCCCCACGAACCCGCACCCTTGCTCTTTGCGTTCCCCCAGGAACCCGCACGGTTCCTCTTTGCGTTCCCCCACGAACCCGCACGGTTCCTCTTTGCGTTCCCCCACGAACCCGCACCCTTGCTCTTTGCGTTCCCCCACGAACCCGCACCCTTGCTCTTTGCGTTCCCCCACGAACCCGCACCCTTGCTCTTTGCGTTCCCCCATGAACCCGTACCCTTGCTCTTTGCGTTACCCCACGAACCCGCACGGATCCACTTTGCGTTCCCCCACGAACCCGCAAGGTTCCTCTTTGCGTTCCCCCACGAACCCGCACGGTTCCTCTTTGCGTTCCCCCACGAACCCGCACCCTTGCTCTTTGCGTTCCCCCACGAACCAGCACGGTTCCTCTTTGCGTTCCCCCACGAACCCGCACGGTTCCTCTTTGCGTTCCCCCACGAATTCGCACGGTTCCTCTTTGCGTTCCCCCACGAACCCGCACGGTTCCTCTTTGCGTTCCCCCACGAACCCGCACCCTTGCTCTTTGCGTTCCCCCACGAACCCGCACCCTTGCTCTTTGCCTTCCCCCACGAACCCGAACCCTTGCTCTTTGCGTTCCCCCACGAACCCGCACGGTTCCTCTTTGCGTTCCCCCACGAACCCGCACCCTTGCTCTTTGCGTTCCCCCACGAACCCGCACCCTTGCTCTTTGCGTTCCCCCACGAACCCGCACCCTTGCTCTTTGCGTTCCCCCACGAACCCGCACCCCTGCTCTCTGCGTTCCCCCACGAACCCGCACCCTTGCTCTTTGCGTTCCCCCACGAACCCGCACGGTTCCTCTTTGCGTTCCCCCACGAACCCGCACGGTTCCTGTTTGCGTTCCCCCACGAACCCGCACGGTTCCTCTTTGCGTTCCCCCACGAACCCGCACCCTTGCTCTTTGCGTTCCCCCACGAACTCGCACCCTTGCTCTTTGCGTTCCCCCACGAACCCGCACCCTTGCTCTTTGCGTTCCCCCACGAACCCGCACCCTTGCTCTTTGCGTTCCCCCAGGAACCCGCACCCTTGCTCTTTGCGTTCCCCCACGAACCCGCACCCTTGCTCTTTGCGTTCCCCCACGAACCCGCACCCTTGCTCTTTGCGTTCCCCCACGAACCCGCACAGTTCCTCTTTGCGTTCCCCCACGAACCCGCACCCTTGCTCTTTGCGTTCCCCCACGAACCCACACGGTTCCTCTTTGTGTTCCCCTACGAACCCGCACCCTAGCTCTTTGCATTCCCCCACGAACCCGCACCCTTGCTCTTTGCGTTCCCCCACGAACCCACACGGTTCCTCTTTGTGTTTCCCCACGAACCCGCACCCTTGCTCTTTGCGTTCCCCCACGAACTCGCACCCTTGCTCTTTGCGTTCCCCCACGAACCCGCACCCTTGCTCTTTGCGTTCCCCCACGAACCCGCACCCTTGCTCTTTGCGTTCCCCCACGAACCCGCACCCTTGCTCTTTGCGTTCCCCCACGAACCCGCACCCTTGCTCTTTGCGTTCCCCCACGAACCCGCACCCTTACTCTTTGCGTTCCCCCACGAACCCGCACCCTTGCTCTTTGCGTTCCCCCACGAACCCGCACGGTTCCTCTTTGCGTTCCCCCACGAACCCGCACCCTTGCTCTTTGCGTTCCCCCACGAACCCGCACCCTTGCTCTTTGCGTTCCCCCACGAACCCGCACCCTTGCTCTTTGCGTTCCCCCATGAACCCGTACCCTTGCTCTTTGCGTTCCCCCACGAACCCGCACGGATCCACTTTGCGTTCCCCCACGAACCCGCAAGGTTCCTCTTTGCGTTCCCCCACGAACCCGCACGGTTCCTCTTTGCGTTCCCCCACGAACCCGCACCCTTGCTCTTTGCGTTCCCCCACGAACCAGCACGGTTCCTCTTTGCGTTCCCCCACGAACCCGCACGGTTCCTCTTTGCGTTCCCCCACGAATTCGCACGGTTCCTCTTTGCGTTCCCCCACGAACCCGCACGGTTCCTCTTTGCGTTCCCCCACGAACCCGCACGGTTCCTCTTTGCGTTCCCCCACGAACCCGCACCCTTGCTCTTTGCGTTCCCCCAGGAACCCGCACGGTTCCTCTTTGCGTTCCCCCACGAACCCGCACGGTTCCTCTTTGCGTTCCCCCACGAACCCGCACCCTTGCTCTTTGCGTTCCCCCACGAACCCGCACCCTTGCTCTTTGCGTTCCCCCACGAACCCGCACCCCTGCTCTCTGCGTTCCCCCACGAACCCGCACCCTTGCTCTTTGCGTTCCCCCACGAACCCGCACGGTTCCTCTTTGCGTTCCCCCACGAACCCGCACGGTTCCTGTTTGCGTTCCCCCACGAACCCGCACGGTTCCTCTTTGCGTTCCCCCACGAACCCGCACCCTTGCTCTTTGCGTTCCCCCACGAACCCGCACCCTTGCTCTTTGCGTTCCCCCACGAACCCGCACCCTTGCTCTTTGCGTTCCCCCACGAACCCGCACCCTTGCTCTTTGCGTTCCCCCAGGAACCCGCACCCTTGCTCTTTGCGTTCCCCCACGAACCCGCACCCTTGCTCTTTGCGTTCCCCCACGAACCCGCACCCTTGCTCTTTGCGTTCCCCCACGAACCCGCACGGTTCCTCTTTGCGTTCCCCCACGAACCCGCACCCTTGCTCTTTGCGTTCCCCCACGAACCCGCACCCTTGCTCTTTGCGTTCCCCCACGAACCCGCACCCTTGCTCTTTGCGTTCCCCCACGAACCCGCACCCTTGCTCTTTGCGTTCCCCCACGAACCCGCACCCTTGCTCTCTGCGTTCCCCCACGAACCCGCACCCTTGCTCTCTGCGTTCCCCCACGAACCCGCACCCTTACTCTTTGCGTTCCCCCACGAACCCGCACGGTTCCTGTTTGCGTTCCCCCACGAACCCGCACCCTTGCTCTTTGCGTTCCCCCACGAACCCGCACCTTTGCTCTTTGCGTTCCCCCACGAACCCGCACCCTTGCTCTTTGCGTTCCCCCACGAACCCGCACCCTTGCTCTTTGCGTTCCCCCACGAACCCGCACCCTTGCTCTTTGCGTTCCCCCACGAACCCGCACCCTTGCTCTTTGCGTTCCCCCACGAACCCGCACCCTTGCTCTTTGCGTTCCCCCACGAACCCGCACCCTTGCTCTTTGCGTTCCCCCACGAACCCGCACAGTTCCTCTTTGCGTTCCCCCACGAACCCGCACCCTTGCTCTTTGCGTTCCCCCACGAACCCACACGGTTCCTCTTTGTGTTCCCCCACGAACCCGCACCCTAGCTCTTTGCGTTCCCCCACGAACCCGCACCCTTGCTCTTTGCGTTCCCCCACGAACCCGCACCCTTGCTCTTTGCGTTCCCCCACGAACCCGCACCCTTGCTCTTTGCGTTCCCCCACGAACCCGCACCCTTGCTCTTTGCGTTCCCCCACGAACCCGCACGGTTCCTCTTTGCGTTCCCCCACGAACCCGCACCCTTGCTCTTTGCGTTCCCCCACGAACCCGCACCCTTGCTCTTTGCGTTCCCCCACGAACCCGCACCCTTGCTCTTTGCGTTCCCCCACGAACCCGCACCCTTGCTCTTTGCGTTCCCCCACGAACCCGCACCCTTGCTCTTTGCGTTCCCCCACGAACCCGCACCCTTGCTCTTTGCGTTCCCCCACGAACCCGCACCCTTGCTCTTTGCGTTCCCCCACGAACCCGCACAGTTCCTCTTTGCGTTCCCCCACGAACCCGCACCCTTGCTCTTTGCGTTCCCCCACGAACCCACACGGTTCCTCTTTGTGTTTCCCCACGAACCCGCACCCTTGCTCTTTGCGTTCCCCCACGAACTCGCACCCTTGCTCTTTGCGTTCCCCCACGAACCCGCACCCTTGCTCTTTGCGTTCCCCCACGAACCCGCACCCTTGCTCTTTGCGTTCCCCCACGAACCCGCACCCTTGCTCTTTGCGTTCCCCCACGAACCCGCACCCTTGCTCTTTGCGTTCCCCCACGAACCCGCACCCTTGCTCTTTGCGTTCCCCCACGAACCCGCACCCTTGCACTTTGCGTTCCCCCACGAACCCGCACCCTTGCACTTTGCGTTCCCCCACGAACCCGCACGGATCCACTTTGCGTTCCCCCACGAACCCGCAAGGTTCCTCTTTGCGTTCCCCCACGAACCCGCACGGTTCCTCTTTGCGTTCCCCCACGAACCCGCACCCTTGCTCTTTGCGTTCCCCCACGAACCAGCACCCTTGCTCTTTGCGTTCCCCCACGAACCCGCACCCTTGCTCTTTGCGTTCCCCCATGAACCCGTACCCTTGCTCTTTGCGTTCCCCCACGAACCCGCACGGATCCACTTTGCGTTCCCCCACGAACCCGCAAGGTTCCTCTTTGCGTTCCCCCACGAACCCGCACGGTTCCTCTTTGCGTTCCCCCACGAACCCGCACCCTTGCTCTTTGCGTTCCCCCACGAACCAGCACGGTTCCTCTTTGCGTTCCCCCACGAACCCGCACGGTTCCTCTTTGCGTTCCCCCACGAATTCGCACGGTTCCTCTTTGCGTTCCCCCACGAACCCGCACGGTTCCTCTTTGCGTTCCCCCACGAACCCGCACCCTTGCTCTTTGCGTTCCCCCACGAACCCGCACCCTTGCTCTTTGCCTTCCCCCACGAACCCGAACCCTTGCTCTTTGCGTTCCCCCACGAACCCGCACGGTTCCTCTTTGCGTTCCCCCACGAACCCGCACCCTTGCTCTTTGCGTTCCCCCACGAACCCGCACCCTTGCTCTTTGCGTTCCCCCACGAACCCGCACCCTTGCTCTTTGCGTTCCCCCACGAACCCGCACCCCTGCTCTCTGCGTTCCCCCACGAACCCGCACCCTTGCTCTTTGCGTTCCCCCACGAACCCGCACGGTTCCTCTTTGCGTTCCCCCACGAACCCGCACGGTTCCTGTTTGCGTTCCCCCACGAACCCGCACGGTTCCTCTTTGCGTTCCCCCACGAACCCGCACCCTTGCTCTTTGCGTTCCCCCACGAACCCGCACGGTTCCTCTTTGCGTTCCCCCACGAACCCGCACGGTTCCTCTTTGCGTTCCCCCACGAACCCGCACCCTTGCTCTTTGCGTTCCCCCACGAACCCGCACCCTTGCTCTTTGCGTTCCCCCACGAACCCGCACCCTTGCTCTTTGCGTTCCCCCACGAACCCGCACCCTTGCTCTTTGCGTTCCCCCACGAACCCGCACAGTTCCTCTTTGCGTTCCCCCACGAACCCGCACCCTTGCTCTTTGCGTTCCCCCACGAACCCACACGGTTCCTCTTTGTGTTCCCCTACGAACCCGCACCCTAGCTCTTTGCGTTCCCCCACGAACCCGCACCCTTGCTCTTTGCGTTCCCCCACGAACCCACACGGTTCCTCTTTGTGTTTCCCCACGAACCCGCACCCTTGCTCTTTGCGTTCCCCCACGAACTCGCACCCTTGCTCTTTGCGTTCCCCCACGAACCCGCACCCTTGCTCTTTGCGTTCCCCCACGAACCCGCACCCTTGCTCTTTGCGTTCCCCCACGAACCCGCACCCTTGCTCTTTGCGTTCCCCCACGAACCCGCACCCTTGCTCTTTGCGTTCCCCCACGAACCCGCACCCTTACTCTTTGCGTTCCCCCACGAACCCGCACCCTTGCTCTTTGCGTTCCCCCACGAACCCGCACCCTTGCTCTTTGCGTTCCCCCACGAACCCGCACCCTTGCTCTTTGCGTTCCCCCACGAACCCGCACCCTTGCTCTTTGCGTTCCCCCACGAACCCGCACCCTTGCTCTTTGCGTTCCCCCATGAACCCGTACCCTTGCTCTTTGCGTTCCCCCACGAACCCGCACGGATCCACTTTGCGTTCCCCCACGAACCCGCAAGGTTCCTCTTTGCGTTCCCCCACGAACCCGCACGGTTCCTCTTTGCGTTCCCCCACGAACCCGCACCCTTGCTCTTTGCGTTCCCCCACGAACCAGCACGGTTCCTCTTTGCGTTCCCCCACGAACCCGCACGGTTCCTCTTTGCGTTCCCCCACGAATTCGCACGGTTCCTCTTTGCGTTCCCCCACGAACCCGCACGGTTCCTCTTTGCGTTCCCCCACGAACCCGCACCCTTGCTCTTTGCGTTCCCCCACGAACCCGCACCCTTGCTCTTTGCGTTCCCCCAGGAACCCGCACGGTTCCTCTTTGCGTTCCCCCACGAACCCGCACGGTTCCTCTTTGCGTTCCCCCACGAACCCGCACCCTTGCTCTTTGCGTTCCCCCACGAACCCGCACCCTTGCTCTTTGCGTTCCCCCACGAACCCGCACCCCTGCTCTCTGCGTTCCCCCACGAACCCGCACCCTTGCTCTTTGCGTTCCCCCACGAACCCGCACGGTTCCTCTTTGCGTTCCCCCACGAACCCGCACGGTTCCTGTTTGCGTTCCCCCACGAACCCGCACGGTTCCTCTTTGCGTTCCCCCACGAACCCGCACCCTTGCTCTTTGCGTTCCCCCACGAACCCGCACCCCTGCTCTCTGCGTTCCCCCACGAACCCGCACCCTTGCTCTTTGCGTTCCCCCACGAACCCGCACCCTTGCTCTTTGCGTTCCCCCACGAACCCGCACCCTTGCTCTTTGCGTTCCCCCACGAACCCGCACCCTTGCTCTTTGCGTTCCCCCACGAACCCGCACAGTTCCTCTTTGCGTTCCCCCACGAACCCGCACCCTTGCTCTTTGCGTTCCCCCACGAACCCACACGGTTCCTCTTTGTGTTCCCCTACGAACCCGCACCCTAGCTCTTTGCGTTCCCCCACGAACCCGCACCCTTGCTCTTTGCGTTCCCCCACGAACCCGCACCCTTGCTCTTTGCGTTCCCCCACGAACCCGCACCCTTGCTCTTTGCGTTCCCCCACGAACCCGCACCCTTGCTCTTTGCGTTCCCCCACGAACCCGCACCCTTCCTCTTTGCGTTCCCCCACGAACCCGCACCCTTGCTCTTTGCGTTCCCCCACGAACCCGCACCCTTGCTCTTTGCGTTCCCCCACGAACCCGCACCCTTGCTCTTTGCGTTCCCCCACGAACCCGCACCCTTGCTCTTTGCGTTCCCCCACGAACCCGTACCCTTGCTCTTTGCGTTCCCCCACGAACCCGCACGGATCCACTTTGCGTTCCCCACGAACCCGCAAGGTTCCTCTTTGCGTTCCCCCACGAACCCGTACGGTTCCTCTTTGCGTTCCCCCACGAACCCGCACCCTTGCTCTTTGCGTTCCCCCACGAACCAGCACGGTTCCTCTTTGCGTTCCCCCACGAACCCGCACGGTTCCTCTTTGCGTTCCCCCACGAACCCGCACCGTTCGTCTTTGCGTTCCCCCACGAACCCGCACCCTTGCTCTTTGCGTTCCCCCACGAACCCGCACCCTTGCTCTTTGCGTTCCCCCACGAACCCGCACGGTTCCTGTTTGCGTTCCCCCACGAACCCGCACCCTTGCTCTTTGCGTTCCCCCACGAACCCGCACCCTTGCTCTTTGCGTTCCCCCACGAACCCGCACCCTTGCTCTTTGCGTTCCCCCACGAACCCGCACCCTTGCTCTTTGCGTTCCCCCACGACCCCGTACCGTTCCTCTTTGCGTTCCCCCACGACCCCGCACCGTTCCTCTTTGCGTTCCCCCACGAACCCGCACCCTTGCTCTTTGCGTTCCCCCACGAACCCGCACCCTAGCTCTTTGCGTTCCCCCACGAACCCGCACGGTTCCTCTTTGCGTTCCCCCACGAACCCGCACGGTTCCTCTTTGCGTTCCCCCACGAACCCGCACGGTTCCTCTATGCGTTCCCCCACGAACCCGCACCCTTGCTCTTTGCGTTCCCCCACGAACCCGCACCCTTGCTCTTTGCGTTCCCCCACGAACCCGCACCCTTGCTCTTTGCGTTGCCCCACGAACCCACACGGTTCCTCTTTGCGTTCCCCCACGAACCCGCACCCTTGCTCTTTGCGTTCCCCCACGAACCCGCACCCTTGCTCTTTGCGTTCCCCCACGAACCCGCACCCTTGCTCTTTGCGTTCCCCCACGAACCCGCACCCTTGCTCTTTGTGTTCCCCCACGAACCCGCACGGTTCCTCTTTGCGTTCCCCCACGAACCCGCACCCTTGCTCTTTGCGTTCCCCCACGAACCCGCACCCTTGCTCTTTGCGTTCCCCCACGAACCCGCACCCTTGCTCTTTGCGTTCCCCCACGAACCCGCACGGATCCACTTTGCATTCCCCCACGAACCCGCAAGGTTCCTCTTTGCGTTCCCCCACGAACCCGCACCCTTGCTCTTTGCGTTCCCCCACGAACCCGCACCCTTGCTCTTTGCGTTCCCCCACGAACCAGCACGGTTCCTCTTTGCGTTCCCCCACGAACCAGCACTGTTCCTCTTTGCGTTCCCCCACGAACCCGCACGGTTCCTCTTTGCGTTCCCCCACGAACCCGCACCCTTGCTCTTTGCGTTCCCCCACGAACCCGCACCCTTGCTCTTTGTGTTCCCCCACGAACCCGCACCCTTGCTCTTTGCGTTCCCCCACGAACCCGCACCCTTGCTCTTTGCGTTCCCCCACGAACCCGCACCCTTGCTCTTTGCGTTCCCCCATGAACCCGCACGGATCCACTTTGCGTTCCCCCACGAACCCGCACCCTTGCTCTTTGCGTTCCCCCACGAACCCGCACGGTTCCTCTTTGCGTTCCCCCACGAGCCCGCACGTCTCCTCTTTGCGTTCCCCCACGTACCCGCACCCTTGCTCTTTGCGTTCCCCCACGAACCCGCACCCTTGCTCTTTGCGTTCCCCCACGAACCCGCACCCTTGCTCTTTGCGTTCCCCCATGAACCCGCACCCTTGCTCTTTGTGTTCCCCCACGAACCCGCACCCTTGCTCTTTGCGTTCCCCCAGGAACCCGCACCCTTGCTCTTTGCGTTCCCCCACGAACCCGCACCCTTGCTCTTTGCGTTCCCCCACGAACCAGCACGGTTCCTCTTTGCGTTCCCCCACGAATCCGCACCCTTGCTCTTTGCGTTCCCCAACGAACCCGCACCCTTGCTCTTTGCGTTCCCGCACGAACCCGCACCCTTGCTCTTTGCGTTCCCCCACGAACGCGCACCCTTGCTCTGCGTTCCCCCACGAACCCGCACCCTTGCTCTTTGCGTTCCCCCACGAACCCGCACCCTTGCTCTTTGCGTTCCCCCACGAACCCGCACCCTTGCTCTTTGCGTTCCCCCACGAACCCGCACGGTTCCTCTTTGCGTTCCCCCACGAACCCGCACCCTTGCTCTTTGCGTTCCCCCACGAACCCGCACCCTTGCTCTTTGCGTTCCCCCACGAACCCGCACCCTTGCTCTTTGCGTTCCCCCACGAACCCGCACCCTTGCTCTTTGCGTTCCCCCACGAACCCGCACCCTTGCTCTTTGCGTTCCCCCACGAACCCGCACGGTTCCTCTTTGCATTCCCCCACGAACCCGCACCCTTGCTCTTTGCGTTCCCCCACGAACCCGCACCCTTGCTCTTTGCGTTCCCCCACGAACCCGCACCCTTGCTCTTTACGTTCCCCCATGAACCCGCACCCTTGCTCTTTGCGTTCCCCCACGAACCCGCACGGTTCCTCTTTGGGTTCCCCCACGAACTCGCCCGTCTCCTCTTTGCGTTCCCCCACGAACCCGCACCCTTGCTCTTTGCGTTCCCCCACGAACACGCACGGTTCCTCTTTGCGTTCCCCCACGAACCCGCACGTCTCCTCTTTGCGTTCCACCACGAACCCGCACCCTTGCTCTTTGCGTTCCCCCACGAACCTGCACCCTTGCTCTTTGCGTTCCCCCACGAACCCGCACCCTTGCTCATTGCGTTCCCCCACGAACCCGCACCCTTGCTCTTTGCGTTCCCCCACGAACCCACACGGTTCCTCTTTGCGTTCCCCCACGAACCCGCACCCTTGCTCTTTGCGTTCCCCCACGAACCCGCACCCTTGCTCTTTGCGTTCCCCCACGAACCCGCACCGTTCCTCTTTGCGTTCCCCCACGAACCCGCACCCTTGCTCTTTGCGTTCCCCCACGAACCCGCACCCTTGCTCTTTGCGTTCCCCCACAAACCCGCACCCTTGCTCTTTGCGTTCCCCCACGAACCCGCACGGTTCCTCTTTGCGTTCCCCCACGAACCCGCACCCTTGCTCTTTGCGTTCCCCCACGAACCCGCACCCTTGCTCTTTGCGTTCCCCCACGAACCCGCAAGGTTCCTCTTTGCGTTCCCCCACGAACCCGCACCCTTGCTCTTTGCGTTCCCCCACGAACCCGCTCCGTTCCTCTTTGCGTTCCCCCACGAACCCGCACCCTTGCTCTTTGCGTTCCCCCACGAACCCGCACCCTTGCTCTTTGCGTTCCCCCACGAACCCGCACCCTTACTCTTTGCGTTCCCCCACGAACCCGCACCCTTGCTCTTTGCGTTCCCCCACGAACCCGCACCCTTGCTCTTTGCGTTCCCCCACGAACCCGCACCCTTGCTCTTTGCGTTCCCCCACGAACCCGCACCCTTGCTCTTTGCGTTCCCCCACGAACCCGCACCCTTGCTCTTTGCGTTCCCCCACGAACCCGCACCCTTGCTCTTTGCGTTCCCCACGAACCCGCTCCGTTCCACTTTGCGTTCCCCCACGAACCCGTACGGTTCCTCTTTGCGTTCCCCCACGAACCCGCACCCTTGCTCTTTGCGTTCCCCCACGAACCCGCACCCTTCCTCTTTGCGTTCCCCCACGAACCCGCACGGTTCCTCTTTGCGTTCCCCCACGAACCCGCACGGTTCCTCTTTGCGTTCCCCCACGAACCCGCACCCTTGCTCTTTGCGTTCCCCCACGAACCCGCACCCTTGCTCTTTGCGTTCCCCCACGAACCCGCACCCTTGCTCTTTGCGTTCCCCCACGAACCCGCACCCTTGCACTTTGCGTTCCCCCACGAACCCGCACCCTTGCTCTTTGCGTTCCCCCACGAACCCGCACCCTTGCTCTTTGCGTTCCCCCACGAACCCGCAACCTTGCTCTTTGCGTTCCCCCACGACCCCGTACCGTTCCTCTTTGCGTTCCCCCACGACCCCGCACCGTTCCTCTTTGCGTTCCCCCACGAACCCGCACCCTTGCTCTTTGCGTTCCCCCACGAACCCGCACCCTAGCTCTTTGCGTTCCCCCACGAACCCGCACCCTTGCTCTTTGCGTTCCCCCACGAACCAGCACGGTTCCTCTTTGCGTTCCCCCACGAACCCGCACGGTTCCTCTTTGCGTTCCCCCACGAATTCGCACGGTTCCTCTTTGCGTTCCCCCACGAACCCGCACGGTTCCTCTTTGCGTTCCCCCACGAACCCGCACGGTTCCTCTTTGCGTTCCCCCACGAACCCGCACGGTTCCTCTTTGCGTTCCCCCACGAACCCGCACCCTTGCTCTTTGCGTTCCCCCAGGAACCCGCACGGTTCCTCTTTGCGTTCCCCCACGAACCCGCACGGTTCCTCTTTGCGTTCCCCCACGAACCCGCACCCTTGCTCTTTGCGTTCCCCCACGAACCCGCACCCTTGCTCTTTGCGTTCCCCCACGAACCCGCACCCCTGCTCTCTGCGTTCCCCCACGAACCCGCACCCTTGCTCTTTGCGTTCCCCCACGAACCCGCACGGTTCCTCTTTGCGTTCCCCCACGAACCCGCACGGTTCCTGTTTGCGTTCCCCCACGAACCCGCACGGTTCCTCTTTGCGTTCCCCCACGAACCCGCACCCTTGCTCTTTGCGTTCCCCCACGAACCCGCACCCTTGCTCTTTGCGTTCCCCCACGAACCCGCACCCTTGCTCTTTGCGTTCCCCCACGAACCCGCACCCTTGCTCTTTGCGTTCCCCCAGGAACCCGCACCCTTGCTCTTTGCGTTCCCCCACGAACCCGCACCCTTGCTCTTTGCGTTCCCCCACGAACCCGCACCCTTGCTCTTTGCGTTCCCCCACGAACCCGCACGGTTCCTCTTTGCGTTCCCCCACGAACCCGCACCCTTGCTCTTTGCGTTCCCCCACGAACCCGCACCCTTGCTCTTTGCGTTCCCCCACGAACCCGCACCCTTGCTCTTTGCGTTCCCCCACGAACCCGCACCCTTGCTCTTTGCGTTCCCCCACGAACCCGCACCCTTGCTCTCTGCGTTCCCCCACGAACCCGCACCCTTGCTCTCTGCGTTCCCCCACGAACCCGCACGGTTCCTCTTTGCGTTCCCCCACGAACCCGCACCCTTGCTCTTTGCGTTCCCCCACGAACCCGCACCTTTGCTCTTTGCGTTCCCCCACGAACCCGCACCCTTGCTCTTTGCGTTCCCCCACGAACCCGCACCCTTGCTCTTTGCGTTCCCCCACGAACCCGCACCCTTGCTCTTTGCGTTCCCCCACGAACCCGCACCCTTGCTCTTTGCGTTCCCCCACGAACCCGCACCCTTGCTCTTTGCGTTCCCCCACGAACCCGCACCCTTGCTCTTTGCGTTCCCCCACGAACCCGCACCCTTGCTCTTTGCGTTCCCCCACGAACCCGCACCCTTGCTCTTTGCGTTCCCCCACGAACCCGCACCCTTGCTCTTTGCGTTCCCCCACGAACCCGCACCTTTGCTCTTTGCGTTCCCCCACGAACCCGCCCCCTTGCTCTTTGCGTTCCCCCACGAACCCGCACCCTTGCTCTTTGCGTTCCCCCACGAACCCGCACCCTAGCTCTTTGCGTTCCCCCACGAACCCGCACCCTTGCTCTTTGCGTTCCCCCACGAACCCGCACCCTTGCTCTTTGCGTTCCCCCACGAACCCGCACGGTTCCTCTTTGCGTTCCCCCACGAACCCGCACCCTTGCTCTTTGCGTTCCCCCACGAACCCGCACCCTTGCTCTTTGCGTTCCCCCACGAACCCGCACCCTTGCTCTTTGCGTTCCCCCACGAACCCGCACCCTTGCTCTTTGCGTTCCCCCACGAACCCGCACCCTTGCTCTTTGCGTTCCCCCACGAACCCGCACCCTTGCTCTTTGCGTTCCCCCACGAACCCGCACCCTTGCTCTTTGCGTTCCCCCACGAACCCGCACAGTTCCTCTTTGCGTTCCCCCACGAACCCGCACCCTTGCTCTTTGCGTTCCCCCACGAACCCACACGGTTCCTCTTTGTGTTTCCCCACGAACCCGCACCCTTGCTCTTTGCGTTCCCCCACGAACTCGCACCCTTGCTCTTTGCGTTCCCCCACGAACCCGCACCCTTGCTCTTTGCGTTCCCCCACGAACCCGCACCCTTGCTCTTTGCGTTCCCCCACGAACCAGCACGGTTCCTCTTTGCGTTCCCCCACGAATCCGCACCCTTGCTCTTTGCGTTCCCCAACGAACCCGCACCCTTGCTCTTTGCGTTCCCGCACGAACCCGCACCCTTGCTCTTTGCGTTCCCCCACGAACGCGCACCCTTGCTCTGCGTTCCCCCACGAACCCGCACCCTTGCTCTTTGCGTTCCCCCACGAACCCGCACCCTTGCTCTTTGCGTTCCCCCACGAACCCGCACCCTTGCTCTTTGCGTTCCCCCACGAACCCGCACGGTTCCTCTTTGCGTTCCCCCACGAACCCGCACCCTTGCTCTTTGCGTTCCCCCACGAACCCGCACCCTTGCTCTTTGCGTTCCCCCACGAACCCGCACCCTTGCTCTTTGCGTTCCCCCACGAACCCGCACCCTTGCTCTTTGCGTTCCCCCACGAACCCGCACCCTTGCTCTTTGCGTTCCCCCACGAACCCGCACGGTTCCTCTTTGCATTCCCCCACGAACCCGCACCCTTGCTCTTTGCGTTCCCCCACGAACCCGCACCCTTGCTCTTTGCGTTCCCCCACGAACCCGCACCCTTGCTCTTTGCGTTCCCCCACGAACCCGCACCCTTGCTCTTTGCGTTCCCCCACGAACCCGCACCCTTGCTCTTTGCGTTCCCCCACGAACCCGCAAGGTTCCTCTTTGCGTTCCCCCACGAACCCGCACCCTTGCTCTTTGCGTTCCCCCACGAACCCGCTCCGTTCCTCTTTGCGTTCCCCCACGAACCCGCACCCTTGCTCTTTGCGTTCCCCCACGAACCCGCACCCTTGCTCTTTGCGTTCCCCCACGAACCCGCACCCTTACTCTTTGCGTTCCCCCACGAACCCGCACCCTTGCTCTTTGCGTTCCCCCACGAACCCGCACCCTTGCTCTTTGCGTTCCCCCACGAACCCGCACCCTTGCTCTTTGCGTTCCCCCACGAACCCGCACCCTTGCTCTTTGCGTTCCCCCACGAACCCGCACCCTTGCTCTTTGCGTTCCCCCACGAACCCGCACCCTTGCTCTTTGCGTTCCCCACGAACCCGCTCCGTTCCACTTTGCGTTCCCCCACGAACCCGTACGGTTCCTCTTTGCGTTCCCCCACGAACCCGCACCCTTGCTCTTTGCGTTCCCCCACGAACCCGCACCCTTCCTCTTTGCGTTCCCCCACGAACCCGCACGGTTCCTCTTTGCGTTCCCCCACGAACCCGCACGGTTCCTCTTTGCGTTCCCCCACGAACCCGCACCCTTGCTCTTTGCGTTCCCCCACGAACCCGCACCCTTGCTCTTTGCGTTCCCCCACGAACCCGCACCCTTGCTCTTTGCGTTCCCCCACGAACCCGCACCCTTGCACTTTGCGTTCCCCCACGAACCCGCACCCTTGCTCTTTGCGTTCCCCCACGAACCCGCACCCTTGCTCTTTGCGTTCCCCCACGAACCCGCACCCTTGCTCTTTGCGTTCCCCCACGACCCCGTACCGTTCCTCTTTGCGTTCCCCCACGACCCCGCACCGTTCCTCTTTGCGTTCCCCCACGAACCCGCACCCTTGCTCTTTGCGTTCCCCCACGAACCCGCACCCTAGCTCTTTGCGTTCCCCCACGAACCCGCACCCTTGCTCTTTGCGTTCCCCCACGAACCAGCACGGTTCCTCTTTGCGTTCCCCCACGAACCCGCACGGTTCCTCTTTGCGTTCCCCCACGAATTCGCACGGTTCCTCTTTGCGTTCCCCCACGAACCCGCACGGTTCCTCTTTGCGTTCCCCCACGAACCCGCACGGTTCCTCTTTGCGTTCCCCCACGAACCCGCACCCTTGCTCTTTGCGTTCCCCCAGGAACCCGCACGGTTCCTCTTTGCGTTCCCCCACGAACCCGCACCGTTCCTCTTTGCGTTCCCCCACGAACCCGCACCCTTGCTCTTTGCGTTCCCCCACGAACCCGCACCCTTGCTCTTTGCGTTCCCCCACAAACCCGCACCCTTGCTCTTTGCGTTCCCCCACGAACCCGCACGGTTCCTCTTTGCGTTCCCCCACGAACCCGCACCCTTGCTCTTTGCGTTCCCCCACGAACCCGCACCCTTGCTCTTTGCGTTCCCCCACGAACCCGCAAGGTTCCTCTTTGCGTTCCCCCACGAACCCGCACCCTTGCTCTTTGCGTTCCCCCACGAACCCGCTCCGTTCCTCTTTGCGTTCCCCCACGAACCCGCACCCTTGCTCTTTGCGTTCCCCCACGAACCCGCACCCTTGCTCTTTGCGTTCCCCCACGAACCCGCACCCTTACTCTTTGCGTTCCCCCACGAACCCGCACCCTTGCTCTTTGCGTTCCCCCACGAACCCGCACCCTTGCTCTTTGCGTTCCCCCACGAACCCGCACCCTTGCTCTTTGCGTTCCCCCACGAACCCGCACCCTTGCTCTTTGCGTTCCCCCACGAACCCGCACCCTTGCTCTTTGCGTTCCCCCACGAACCCGCACCCTTGCTCTTTGCGTTCCCCCACGAACCCGCACCCTTGCTCTTTGCGTTCCCCCACGAACCCGCACCCTTGCTCTTTGCGTTCCCCCACGAACCCGCACCCTTGCTCTTTGCGTTCCCCCACGAACCCGCACAGTTCCTCTTTGCGTTCCCCCACGAACCCGCACCCTTGCTCTTTGCGTTCCCCCACGAACCCACACGGTTCCTCTTTGTGTTCCCCCACGAACCCGCACCCTAGCTCTTTGCGTTCCCCCACGAACCCGCACCCTTGCTCTTTGCGTTCCCCCACGAACCCGCACCCTTGCTCTTTGCGTTCCCCCACGAACCCGCACCCTTGCTCTTTGCGGTCCCCCACGAGCCCGCACCCTTGCTCTTTGCGGTCCCCCACGAACCCGCACGGTTCCTCTTTGCGTTCCCCCACGAACCCGCACCCTTGCTCTTTGCGTTCCCCCACGAACCCGCCCGGTTCCTCTTTGCGTTCCCCCACGAACCCGCACGGTTCCTCTTTGCGTTCCCCCACGAATCCGCACCCTTTCTCTTTGCGTTCCCTCACGAACCCGCACAGTTCCTCTTTGCGTTCCCCCACGAACCCGCACCCTTGCTTTTTGCGTTCCCCCACGAACCCGCACGGTTCCTCTTTGCGTTCCCCCAAGAACCCGCACCCTTGCTCTTTGCGTTCCCCCACGAACCCGCACCCTTGCTCTTTGCGTTCCCCCACGAACCCGCACCCTTGCTCTTTGCGTTCCCCCACGAACCCGCACCCTTGCTCTTTGCGTTCCCCCACGAACCCGCACCCTTGCTCTTTGCGTTCCCCCACGAACCCGCACCCTTGCTCTTTGCGTTCCCCCACGAACCCGCACGGTTCCTCTTTGCGTTCCCCCACGAACCCGCACCCTTGCTCTTTGCGTTCCCCCACGAACCCGCACCCTTGCTCTTTGCGTTCCCCCACGAACCCGCACCCTTGCTCTTTGCGTTCCCCCACGAACCCGCACCCTTGCTCTTTGCGTTCCCCCACGAACCCGCACCCTTGCTATTTGCGTTCCCCCACGAACCCGCACCCTTGCTCTTTGCGTTCCCCCACGAACCCGCACCCTTGCTCTTTGCGTTCCCCCACGAACCCGCACGGTTCCTCTTTGCGTTCCCCCACGAACCCGCACGGTTCCTCTTTGCGTTCCCCCACGAACCCGCACGGTTCCTCTTTGCGTTCCCCCACGAACCCGCACCCTTGCTCTTTGCGTTCCCCCACGAACCCGCACCCTTGCTCTTTGCGTTCCCCCACGAACCCGCACCCTTGCTCTTTGCGTTCCCCCACGAACCCGCACGGTTCCTCTTTGCGTTCCCCCACGAACCCGCACCCTTGCTCTTTGTGTTCCCCCACGAACCCGCACGGTTCCTCTTTGCGTTCCCCCACGAACCCGCACGATTCCTCTTTGCGTTCCCCCACGAACCCGCACCCTTGCTCTTTGCGTTCCCCCACGAACCCGCACCCTTGCTCTTTGCGTTCCCCCACGAACCCGCACCCTTGCTCTTTGCGTTCCCCCACGAACCCGCACGGTTCCTCTTTGCCTTCCCCCAACGAACCCGCACCCTTGCTCTTTGCGTTCCCCCATGAACCCGCACCCTTGCTCTTTGCGTTCCCCCACGAACCCGCACCCTTGCTCTTTGCGTTCCCCCACGAACCCGCACCCTTGCTCTTTGCGTTCCCCCACGAACCCGCATGGTTCCTCTTTGCGTTCCCCCACGAACCCGCACCCTTGCTCTTTGCGTTCCCCCACGAACCCGCACCCTTGCTCTTTGCGTTCCCCCACGAACCCGCACGGTTCCTCTTTGTATTCCCCCACGAACCCGCACCCTTGCTCTTTGCGTTCCCCCACGAACCCGCACCCTTGCTCTTTGCGTTCCCCCACGAACCCGCACCCTTGCTCTTTGCGTTCCCCCACGAACCCGAACCGTTGCTCTTTGCGTTCCCCCACGAACCCGCACGGTTCCTCTTTGCGTTCCCCCACGAACCCGCACCCTTGCTATTTGCGTTCCCCCACGAACCCGCACCCTTGCTCTTTGCGTTCCCCCACGAACCCGCACCCTTGCTCTTTGCGTTCCCCCACGAACCCGCACCCTTGCTCTTTGCGTTCCCCCACGAACCCGCACCCTTGCTCTTTGCGTTCCCCCACGAACCCGCACCCTTGCTCTTTGCGTTCCCCCACGAACCAGCACGGTTCCTCTTTGCGTTCCCCCACGAACCCGCACCCTTGCTCTTTGCGTTCCCCCACGAACCCGCACCCTTGCTCTTTGCGTTCCCCCACGAACCAGCACGGTTCCTCTTTGCGTTCCCCCACGAACCAGCACTGTTCCTCTTTGCGTTCCCCCACGAACCCGCACGGTTCCTCTTTGCGTTCCCCCACGAACCCGCACCCTTGCTCTTTGCGTTCCCCCACGAACCCGCACCCTTGCTCTTTGTGTTCCCCCACGAACCCGCACCCTTGCTCTTTGCGTTCCCCCACGAACCCGCACCCTTGCTCTTTGCGTTCCCCCACGAACCCGCACCCTTGCTCTTTGCGTTCCCCCATGAACCCGCACGGATCCACTTTGCGTTCCCCCACGAACCCGCACCCTTGCTCTTTGCGTTCCCCCACGAACCCGCACGGTTCCTCTTTGCGTTCCCCCACGAGCCCGCACGTCTCCTCTTTGCGTTCCCCCACGTACCCGCACCCTTGCTCTTTGCGTTCCCCCACGAACCCGCACCCTTGCTCTTTGCGTTCCCCCACGAACCCGCACCCTTGCTCTTTGCGTTCCCCCATGAACCCGCACCCTTGCTCTTTGTGTTCCCCCACGAACCCGCACCCTTGCTCTTTGCGTTCCCCCAGGAACCCGCACCCTTGCTCTTTGCGTTCCCCCACGAACCCGCACCCTTGCTCTTTGCGTTCCCCCACGAACCAGCACGGTTCCTCTTTGCGTTCCCCCACGAATCCGCACCCTTGCTCTTTGCGTTCCCCAACGAACCCGCACCCTTGCTCTTTGCGTTCCCGCACGAACCCGCACCCTTGCTCTTTGCGTTCCCCCACGAACGCGCACCCTTGCTCTGCGTTCCCCCACGAACCCGCACCCTTGCTCTTTGCGTTCCCCCACGAACCCGCACCCTTGCTCTTTGCGTTCCCCCACGAACCCGCACCCTTGCTCTTTGCGTTCCCCCACGAACCCGCACGGTTCCTCTTTGCGTTCCCCCACGAACCCGCACCCTTGCTCTTTGCGTTCCCCCACGAACCCGCACCCTTGCTCTTTGCGTTCCCCCACGAACCCGCACCCTTGCTCTTTGCGTTCCCCCACGAACCCGCACCCTTGCTCTTTGCGTTCCCCCACGAACCCGCACCCTTGCTCTTTGCGTTCCCCCACGAACCCGCACGGTTCCTCTTTGCATTCCCCCACGAACCCGCACCCTTGCTCTTTGCGTTCCCCCACGAACCCGCACCCTTGCTCTTTGCGTTCCCCCACGAACCCGCACCCTTGCTCTTTACGTTCCCCCATGAACCCGCACCCTTGCTCTTTGCGTTCCCCCACGAACCCGCACGGTTCCTCTTTGGGTTCCCCCACGAACTCGCCCGTCTCCTCTTTGCGTTCCCCCACGAACCCGCACCCTTGCTCTTTGCGTTCCCCCACGAACACGCACGGTTCCTCTTTGCGTTCCCCCACGAACCCGCACGTCTCCTCTTTGCGTTCCACCACGAACCCGCACCCTTGCTCTTTGCGTTCCCCCACGAACCTGCACCCTTGCTCTTTGCGTTCCCCCACGAACCCGCACCCTTGCTCATTGCGTTCCCCCACGAACCCGCACCCTTGCTCTTTGCGTTCCCCCACGAACCCACACGGTTCCTCTTTGCGTTCCCCCACGAACCCGCACCCTTGCTCTTTGCGTTCCCCCACGAACCCGCACCCTTGCTCTTTGCGTTCCCCCACGAACCCGCACCGTTCCTCTTTGCGTTCCCCCACGAACCCGCACCCTTGCTCTTTGCGTTCCCCCACGAACCCGCACCCTTGCTCTTTGCGTTCCCCCACAAACCCGCACCCTTGCTCTTTGCGTTCCCCCACGAACCCGCACGGTTCCTCTTTGCGTTCCCCCACGAACCCGCACCCTTGCTCTTTGCGTTCCCCCACGAACCCGCACCCTTGCTCTTTGCGTTCCCCCACGAACCCGCAAGGTTCCTCTTTGCGTTCCCCCACGAACCCGCACCCTTGCTCTTTGCGTTCCCCCACGAACCCGCTCCGTTCCTCTTTGCGTTCCCCCACGAACCCGCACCCTTGCTCTTTGCGTTCCCCCACGAACCCGCACCCTTGCTCTTTGCGTTCCCCCACGAACCCGCACCCTTACTCTTTGCGTTCCCCCACGAACCCGCACCCTTGCTCTTTGCGTTCCCCCACGAACCCGCACCCTTGCTCTTTGCGTTCCCCCACGAACCCGCACCCTTGCTCTTTGCGTTCCCCCACGAACCCGCACCCTTGCTCTTTGCGTTCCCCCACGAACCCGCACCCTTGCTCTTTGCGTTCCCCCACGAACCCGCACCCTTGCTCTTTGCGTTCCCCCACGAACCCGCACCCTTGCTCTTTGCGTTCCCCCACGAACCCGCACCCTTGCTCTTTGCGTTCCCCCACGAACCCGCACCCTTGCTCTTTGCGTTCCCCCACGAACCCGCACAGTTCCTCTTTGCGTTCCCCCACGAACCCGCACCCTTGCTCTTTGCGTTCCCCCACGAACCCACACGGTTCCTCTTTGTGTTCCCCCACGAACCCGCACCCTAGCTCTTTGCGTTCCCCCACGAACCCGCACCCTTGCTCTTTGCGTTCCCCCACGAACCCGCACCCTTGCTCTTTGCGTTCCCCCACGAACCCGCACCCTTGCTCTTTGCGGTCCCCCACGAGCCCGCACCCTTGCTCTTTGCGGTCCCCCACGAACCCGCACGGTTCCTCTTTGCGTTCCCCCACGAACCCGCACCCTTGCTCTTTGCGTTCCCCCACGAACCCGCCCGGTTCCTCTTTGCGTTCCCCCACGAACCCGCACGGTTCCTCTTTGCGTTCCCCCACGAATCCGCACCCTTTCTCTTTGCGTTCCCTCACGAACCCGCACAGTTCCTCTTTGCGTTCCCCCACGAACCCGCACCCTTGCTTTTTGCGTTCCCCCACGAACCCGCACGGTTCCTCTTTGCGTTCCCCCAAGAACCCGCACCCTTGCTCTTTGCGTTCCCCCACGAACCCGCACCCTTGCTCTTTGCGTTCCCCCACGAACCCGCACCCTTGCTCTTTGCGTTCCCCCACGAACCCGCACCCTTGCTCTTTGCGTTCCCCCACGAACCCGCACCCTTGCTCTTTGCGTTCCCCCACGAACCCGCACCCTTGCTCTTTGCGTTCCCCCACGAACCCGCACGGTTCCTCTTTGCGTTCCCCCACGAACCCGCACCCTTGCTCTTTGCGTTCCCCCACGAACCCGCACCCTTGCTCTTTGCGTTCCCCCACGAACCCGCACCCTTGCTCTTTGCGTTCCCCCACGAACCCGCACCCTTGCTCTTTGCGTTCCCCCACGAACCCGCACCCTTGCTATTTGCGTTCCCCCACGAACCCGCACCCTTGCTCTTTGCGTTCCCCCACGAACCCGCACCCTTGCTCTTTGCGTTCCCCCACGAACCCGCACGGTTCCTCTTTGCGTTCCCCCACGAACCCGCACGGTTCCTCTTTGCGTTCCCCCACGAACCCGCACGGTTCCTCTTTGCGTTCCCCCACGAACCCGCACCCTTGCTCTTTGCGTTCCCCCACGAACCCGCACCCTTGCTCTTTGCGTTCCCCCACGAACCCGCACCCTTGCTCTTTGCGTTCCCCCACGAACCCGCACGGTTCCTCTTTGCGTTCCCCCACGAACCCGCACCCTTGCTCTTTGTGTTCCCCCACGAACCCGCACGGTTCCTCTTTGCGTTCCCCCACGAACCCGCACGATTCCTCTTTGCGTTCCCCCACGAACCCGCACCCTTGCTCTTTGCGTTCCCCCACGAACCCGCACCCTTGCTCTTTGCGTTCCCCCACGAACCCGCACCCTTGCTCTTTGCGTTCCCCCACGAACCCGCACGGTTCCTCTTTGCCTTCCCCCAACGAACCCGCACCCTTGCTCTTTGCGTTCCCCCATGAACCCGCACCCTTGCTCTTTGCGTTCCCCCACGAACCCGCACCCTTGCTCTTTGCGTTCCCCCACGAACCCGCACCCTTGCTCTTTGCGTTCCCCCACGAACCCGCATGGTTCCTCTTTGCGTTCCCCCACGAACCCGCACCCTTGCTCTTTGCGTTCCCCCACGAACCCGCACCCTTGCTCTTTGCGTTCCCCCACGAACCCGCACGGTTCCTCTTTGTATTCCCCCACGAACCCGCACCCTTGCTCTTTGCGTTCCCCCACGAACCCGCACCCTTGCTCTTTGCGTTCCCCCACGAACCCGCACCCTTGCTCTTTGCGTTCCCCCACGAACCCGAACCGTTGCTCTTTGCGTTCCCCCACGAACCCGCACGGTTCCTCTTTGCGTTCCCCCACGAACCCGCACCCTTGCTATTTGCGTTCCCCCACGAACCCGCACCCTTGCTCTTTGCGTTCCCCCACGAACCCGCACCCTTGCTCTTTGCGTTCCCCCACGAACCCGCACCCTTGCTCTTTGCGTTCCCCCACGAACCCGCACCCTTGCTCTTTGCGTTCCCCCACGAACCCGCACCCTTGCTCTTTGCGTTCCCCCACGAACCCGCACCCTTGCTCTTTGCCTTCCCCCAACAAACCCGCACGGTTCCTCTTTGCGTTCCCCCACGAACCCGCACCCTTGCTCTTTGCGTTCCCCCACGAACCCGCACCCTTGCTCTTTGCGTTCCCCCACGAACCCGCACCCTTGCTCTTTGCGTTCCCCCACGAACCCGCACCCTTGCTCTTTGCGTTCCCCCACGAACCCGCACCCTTGCTCTTTGCGTTCCCCCACGAACCCGCACCCTTGCTCTTTGCGTTCCCCCACGAACCCGCACCCTTCCTCTTTGCATTCCCCCACGAACCCGCACCCTTGCTCTTTGCGTTCCCCCACGAACCCGCACCCTTGCTCTTTGCGTTCCCCCACGAACCCGCACCTTTGCTCTTTGCGTTCCCCCACGAACCCGCACCCTTGCTCTTTGCGTTCCCCCACGAACCCGCACCCTTGCTCTTTGCGTTCCCCCACGAACCCGCACCCTTGCTCTTTGCGTTCCCCCACGAACCCGCACGGATCCACTTTGCGTTCCCCCACGAACCCGCAAGGTTCCTCTTTGCGTTCCCCCACGAACCCGCACGGTTCCTCTTTGCGTTCCCCCACGAACCCGCACGGTTCCTCTTTGCGTTCCCCCACGAACCCGCACCCTTTCTCTTTGCGTTCCCCCACGAACCAGCACGGTTCCTCTTTGCGTTCCCCCACGAACCCGCACGGTTCCTCTTTCCGTTCCCCCACGAACACGCACCCTTGCTCTTTGCGTTCCCCCACGAACCCGCACCCTTGCTCTTTGCGTTCCCCCACGAACCCGCACCCTTGCTCTTTGCGTTCCCCCACGAACCCGCACCCTTGCTCTCTGCGTTCCCCCACGAACCCGCACCCTTGCTCTTTGCGTTCCCCCACGAACCCGCACCCTTGCTCTTTGCGTTCCCCCACGAACCCGCACCCTTGCACTTTGCGTTCCCCCACGAACCCGCACCCTTGCACTTTGCGTTCCCCCACGAACCCGCACCCTTGCTCTTTGCGTTCCCCCACGAACCCTCACGGTTCCTCTTTGCGTTCCCCCACGAACCCGCACCCTTGCTCTTTGCGTTCCCCCACGAACCCGCACCCTTTCTCTTTGCGTTCCCCCACGAACCAGCACGGTTCCTCTTTGCGTTCCCCCACGAACCCGCACGGTTCCTCTTTCCGTTCCCCCACGAACACGCACCCTTGCTCTTTGCGTTCCCCCACGAACCCGCACCCTTGCTCTTTGCGTTCCCCCACGAACCCGCACCCTTTCTCTTTGCGTTCCCCCACGAACCAGCACGGTTCCTCTTTGCGTTCCCCCACGAACCCGCACCCTTGCTCTTTGCGTTCCCCCACGAACCCGCACCCTTGCTCTTTGCGTTCCCCCACGAACCCGCACCCTTGCACTTTGCGTTCCCCCACGAACCCGCACCCTTGCACTTTGCGTTCCCCCACGAACCCGCACCCTTGCTCTTTGCGTTCCCCCACGAACCCTCACGGTTCCTCTTTGCGTTCCCCCACGAACCCGCACCCTTGCTCTTTGCGTTCCCCCACGAACCCGCACCCTTGCTCTTTGCGTTCCCCCACGAACCCGCACCCTTGCTCTTTGCGTTCCCCCACGAACCCGCACCCTTGCTCTTTGCGTTCCCCCACGAACCCGCACCCTTGCTCTTTGCGTTCCCCCACGAACCCGCACCCTTGCTCTTTGCGTTCCCCCACGAACCCGCACCCTTGCTCTTTGCGTTCCCCCACGAACCCGCACCATTGCTCTTTGCGTTCCCCCACGAATACGCACGGTTCCTCTTTGCGTTCCCCCACGAAACCGCACGGTTCCTCTTTGCGTTCCCCCACGAACCCGCACGGTTCCTCTTTCCGTTCCCCCACGAATACGCACGGTTCCTCTTTGCGTTCCCCCATGAAACCGCACGGTTCCTCTTTGCGTTCCCCCACGAACCCGCACCCTTGCTCTTTGCGTTCCCCCACGAACCCGCACCCTTGCTCTTTGCGTTCCCCCATGAACCCGCACCCTTGCTCTTTGCGTTCCCCCACGAACCCGCACCGTTCCTCTTTGCGTTCCCCCACGAACCCGCACCCTTGCTCTTTGCGTTCCCCCACGAACCCGCACCCTTGCTCTTTGCGTTCCCCCACGAACCCGCACCCTTGCTCTTTGCGTTCCCCCACGAACCCGCACCCTTGCTCTTTGCGTTCCCCCACGAACCCGCACCCTTGCTCTTTGCGTTCCCCCACGAACCCGCACCCTTGCTCTTTGCGTTCCCCCACGAACCCGCACCATTGCTCTTTGCGTTCCCCCACGAACCCGCACGGTTCCTCTTTGCGTTCCCCCACGAACCCGCACGGTTCCTCTTTGCGTTCCCCCACGGACCCGCACCCTTGCTCTTTGCGTTCCCCCACGAACCCGCACCCTTGCTCTTTGCGTTCCCCCACGAACCCGCACCCTTGCTCTTTGCGTTCCCCCACGAACCCGCACCCTTGCTCTTTGCGTTCCCCCACGAACCCGCACCCTTGCTCTTTCCGTTCCCCCACGAACCCGCACCCTTGCTCTTTGCGTTCCCCCACGAACCCGCACCCTTGCTCTTTGCGTTCCCCCACGAACCCGCACCCTTGCTCTTTGCGTTCCCCCACGAACCCGCACCCTTCCTCTTTGCGTTCCCCCACGAACCCGCACGGTTCCTCTTTGCGTTCCCCCACGAACCCGCACGGTTCCTCTTTGCGTTCCCCCACGAACCCGCACCCTTGCTCTTTGCGTTCCCCCACGAACCCGCACCCTTGCTCTTTGCGTTCCCCCACGAACCCGCACCCTTGCTCTTTGCGTTCCCCCACGAACCCGCACCCTTGCACTTTGCGTTCCCCCACGAACCCGCACCCTTGCTCTTTGCGTTCCCCCACGAACCCGCACCCTTGCTCTTTGCGTTCCCCCACGAACCCGCACCCTTGCTCTTTGCGTTCCCCCACGAACCCGCACGGTTCCTCTTTGCGTTCCCCCACGAACCCGCACGGTTCCTCTTTGCGTTCCCCCACGAACCCGCACGGTTCCTCTTTGCGTTCCCCCACGAACCCGCACCCTTGCTCTTTGCGTTCCCCCACGAACCCGCACCCTTGCTCTTTGCGTTCCCCCACGAACCCGCACCCTTGCTCTTTGCGTTCCCCCACGAACCCGCACCCTTGCTCTTTGCGTTCCCCCACGAACCCGCACCCTTGCTCTTTGCGTTCCCCCACGAACCCGCACCCTTGCTCTTTGCGTTCCCCCACGAACCCGCACCCTTGCTCTTTGTGTTCCCCCACGAACCCGCACGGTTCCTCTTTGCGTTCCCCCACGAACCCGCACGATTCCTCTTTGCGTTCCCCCACGAACCCGCACCCTTGCTCTTTGCGTTCCCCCACGAACCCGCACCCTTGCTCTTTGCGTTCCCCCACGAACCCGCACCCTTGCTCTTTGCGTTCCCCCACGAACCCGCACGGTTCCTCTTTGCCTTCCCCCAACGAACCCGCACCCTTGCTCTTTGCGTTCCCCCATGAACCCGCACCCTTGCTCTTTGCGTTCCCCCACGAACCCGCACCCTTGCTCTTTGCGTTCCCCCACGAACCCGCACCCTTGCTCTTTGCGTTCCCCCACGAACCCGCATGGTTCCTCTTTGTGTTCCCCCACGAACCCGCACCCTTGCTCTTTGCGTTCCCCCACGAACCCGCACCCTTGCTCTTTGCGTTCCCCCACGAACCCGCACGGTTCCTCTTTGTATTCCCCCACGAACCCGCACCCTTGCTCTTTGCGTTCCCCCACGAACCCGCACCCTTGCTCTTTGCGTTCCCCCACGAACCCGCACCCTTGCTCTTTGCGTTCCCCCACGAACCCGCACCGTTGCTCTTTGCGTTCCCCCACGAACCCGCACGGTTCCTCTTTGCGTTCCCCCACGAACCCGCACCCTTGCTATTTGCGTTCCCCCACGAACCCGCACCCTTGCTCTTTGCGTTCCCCCACGAACCCGCACCCTTGCTCTTTGCGTTCCCCCACGAACCCGCACCCTTGCTCTTTGCGTTCCCCCACGAACCCGCACCCTTGCTCTTTGCGTTCCCCCACGAACCCGCACCCTTGCTCTTTGCGTTCCCCCACGAACCCGCACCCTTGCTCTTTGCCTTCCCCCAACAAACCCGCACGGTTCCTCTTTGCGTTCCCCCACGAACCCGCACCCTTGCTCTTTGCGTTCCCCCACGAACCCGCACCCTTGCTCTTTGCGTTCCCCCACGAACCCGCACCCTTGCTCTTTGCGTTCCCCCACGAACCCGCACCCTTGCTCTTTGCGTTCCCCCACGAACCCGCACCCTTGCTCTTTGCGTTCCCCCACGAACCCGCACCCTTGCTCTTTGCGTTCCCCCACGAACCCGCACCCTTCCTCTTTGCGTTCCCCCACGAACCCGCACCCTTGCTCTTTGCGTTCCCCCACGAACCCGCACCCTTGCTCTTTGCGTTCCCCCACGAACCCGCACCTTTGCTCTTTGCGTTCCCCCACGAACCCGCACCCTTGCTCTTTGCGTTCCCCCACGAACCCGCACCCTTGCTCTTTGCGTTCCCCCACGAACCCGCACCCTTGCTCTTTGCGTTCCCCCACGTACCCGCACCCTTGCTCTTTGCGGTCCCCCACGAGCCCGCACCCTTGCTCTTTGCGGTCCCCCACGAACCCGCACCCTTGCTCTTTGCGTTCCCCCACGAACCCGCACCCTTGCTCTTTGCGTTCCCCCACGAACCCGCCCGGTTCCTCTTTGCGTTCCCCCACGAACCCGCACGGTTCCTCTTTGCGTTCCCCCACGAATCCGCACCCTTTCTCTTTGCGTTCCCTCACGAACCCGCACAGTTCCTCTTTGCGTTCCCCCACGAACCCGCACCCTTGCTTTTTGCGTTCCCCCACGAACCCGCACGGTTCCTCTTTGCGTTCCCCCAAGAACCCGCACCCTTGCTCTTTGCGTTCCCCCACGAACCCGCACCCTTGCTCTTTGCGTTCCCCCACGAACCCGCACCCTTGCTCTTTGCGTTCCCCCACGAACCCGCACCCTTGCTCTTTGCGTTCCCCCACGAACCCGCACCCTTGCTCTTTGCGTTCCCCCACGAACCCGCACCCTTGCTCTTTGCGTTCCCCCACGAACCCGCACGGTTCCTCTTTGCGTTCCCCCACGAACCCGCACCCTTGCTCTTTGCGTTCCCCCACGAACCCGCACCCTTGCTCTTTGCGTTCCCCCACGAACCCGCACCCTTGCTCTTTGCGTTCCCCCACGAACCCGCACCCTTGCTCTTTGCGTTCCCCCACGAACCCGCACCCTTGCTCTTTGCGTTCCCCCACGAACCCGCACCCTTGCTCTTTGCGTTCCCCCACGAACCCGCACCCTTGCTCTTTGCGTTCCCCCACGAACCCGCACGGTTCCTCTTTGCGTTCCCCCACGAACCCGCACGGTTCCTCTTTGCGTTCCCCCACGAACCCGCACGGTTCCTCTTTGCGTTCCCCCACGAACCCGCACCCTTGCTCTTTGCGTTCCCCCACGAACCCGCACCCTTGCTCTTTGCGTTCCCCCACGAACCCGCACGGTTCCTCTTTGCGTTCCCCCACGAACCCGCACCCTTGCTCTTTGCGTTCCCCCACGAACCCGCACGGTTCCTCTTTGCGTTCCCCCACGAACCCGCACCCTTGCTCTTTGTGTTCCCCCACGAACCCGCACGGTTCCTCTTTGCGTTCCCCCACGAACCCGCACGATTCCTCTTTGCGTTCCCCCACGAACCCGCACCCTTGCTCTTTGCGTTCCCCCACGAACCCGCACCCTTGCTCTTTGCGTTCCCCCACGAACCCGCACCCTTGCTCTTTGCGTTCCCCCACGAACCCGCACGGTTCCTCTTTGCCTTCCCCCAACGAACCCGCACCCTTGCTCTTTGCGTTCCCCCATGAACCCGCACCCTTGCTCTTTGCGTTCCCCCACGAACCCGCACCCTTGCTCTTTGCGTTCCCCCACGAACCCGCACCCTTGCTCTTTGCGTTCCCCCACGAACCCGCATGGTTCCTCTTTGCGTTCCCCCACGAACCCGCACCCTTGCTCTTTGCGTTCCCCCACGAACCCGCACCCTTGCTCTTTGCGTTCCCCCACGAACCCGCACGGTTCCTCTTTGTATTCCCCCAGGAACCCGCACCCTTGCTCTTTGCGTTCCCCCACGAACCCGCACCCTTGCTCTTTGCGTTCCCCCACGAACCCGCACCCTTGCTCTTTGCGTTCCCCCACGAACCCGAACCGTTGCTCTTTGCGTTCCCCCACGAACCCGCACGGTTCCTCTTTGCGTTCCCCCACGAACCCGCACGGTTCCTCTTTGCGTTCCCCCACGAACCCGCACCCTTGCTCTTTGCGTTCCCCCACGAACCCGCACCCTTGCTCTTTGCGTTCCCCCACGAACCCGCACGGTTCCTCTTTGCGTTCCCCCACGAACCCGCACCCTTGCTCTTTGCGTTCCCCCACGAACCCGCACCCTTGCTCTTTGCGTTCCCCCACGAACCCGCACCCTTGCTCTTTGCCTTCCCCCAACAAACCCGCACGGTTCCTCTTTGCGTTCCCCCACGAACCCGCACCCTTGCTCTTTGCGTTCCCCCACGAACCCGCACCCTTGCTCTTTGCGTTCCCCCACGAACCCGCACCCTTGCTCTTTGCGTTCCCCCACGAACCCGCACCCTTGCTCTTTGCGTTCCCCCACGAACCCGCACCCTTGCTCTTTGCGTTCCCCCACGAACCCGCACCCTTGCTCTTTGCGTTCCCCCACGATCCCGCACCCTTCCTCTTTGCGTTCCCCCACGAACCCGCACCCTTGCTCTTTGCGTTCCCCCACGAACCCGCACCCTTGCTCTTTGCGTTCCCCCACGAACCCGCACCTTTGCTCTTTGCGTTCCCCCACGAACCCGCACCCTTGCTCTTTGCGTTCCCCCACGAACCCGCACCCTTGCTCTTTGCGTTCCCCCACGAACCCGCACCCTTGCTCTTTGCGTTCCCCCACGAACCCGCACGGATCCACTTTGCGTTCCCCCACGAACCCGCAAGGTTCCTCTTTGCGTTCCCCCACGAACCCGCACGGTTCCTCTTTGCGTTCCCCCACGAACCCGCACGGTTCCTCTTTGCGTTCCCCCACGAACCCGCACCCTTTCTCTTTGCGTTCCCCCACGAACCAGCACGGTTCCTCTTTGCGTTCCCCCACGAACCCGCACGGTTCCTCTTTCCGTTCCCCCACGAACACGCACCCTTGCTCTTTGCGTTCCCCCACGAACCCGCACCCTTGCTCTTTGCGTTCCCCCACGAACCCGCACCCTTGCTCTTTGCGTTCCCCCACGAACCCGCACCCTTGCTCTCTGCGTTCCCCCACGAACCCGCACCCTTGCTCTTTGCGTTCCCCCACGAACCCGCACCCTTGCTCTTTGCGTTCCCCCACGAACCCGCACCCTTGCACTTTGCGTTCCCCCACGAACCCGCACCCTTGCACTTTGCGTTCCCCCACGAACCCGCACCCTTGCTCTTTGCGTTCCCCCACGAACCCTCACGGTTCCTCTTTGCGTTCCCCCACGAACCCGCACCCTTGCTCTTTGCGTTCCCCCACGAACCCGCACCCTTTCTCTTTGCGTTCCCCCACGAACCAGCACGGTTCCTCTTTGCGTTCCCCCACGAACCCGCACGGTTCCTCTTTCCGTTCCCCCACGAACACGCACCCTTGCTCTTTGCGTTCCCCCACGAACCCGCACCCTTGCTCTTTGCGTTCCCCCACGAACCCGCACCCTTTCTCTTTGCGTTCCCCCACGAACCAGCACGGTTCCTCTTTGCGTTCCCCCACGAACCCGCACCCTTGCTCTTTGCGTTCCCCCACGAACCCGCACCCTTGCTCTTTGCGTTCCCCCACGAACCCGCACCCTTGCACTTTGCGTTCCCCCACGAACCCGCACCCTTGCACTTTGCGTTCCCCCACGAACCCGCACCCTTGCTCTTTGCGTTCCCCCACGAACCCTCACGGTTCCTCTTTGCGTTCCCCCACGAACCCGCACCCTTGCTCTTTGCGTTCCCCCACGAACCCGCACCCTTGCTCTTTGCGTTCCCCCACGAACCCGCACCCTTGCTCTTTGCGTTCCCCCACGAACCCGCACCCTTGCTCTTTGCGTTCCCCCACGAACCCGCACCCTTGCTCTTTGCGTTCCCCCACGAACCCGCACCCTTGCTCTTTGCGTTCCCCCACGAACCCGCACCCTTGCTCTTTGCGTTCCCCCACGAACCCGCACCATTGCTCTTTGCGTTCCCCCACGAATACGCACGGTTCCTCTTTGCGTTCCCCCACGAAACCGCACGGTTCCTCTTTGCGTTCCCCCACGAACCCGCACCCTTGCTCTTTGCGTTCCCCCACGAACCCGCACCCTTGCTCTTTGCGTTCCCCCACGAACCCGCACCCTTGCTCTTTGCGTTCCCCCACGAACCCGCACCGTTCCTCTTTGCGTTCCCCCACGAACCCGCACCCTTGCTCTTTGCGTTCCCCCACGAACCCGCACCCTTGCTCTTTGCGTTCCCCCACGAACCCGCACCCTTGCTCTTTGCGTTCCCCCACGAACCCGCACCCTTGCTCTTTGCGTTCCCCCACGAACCCGCACCCTTGCTCTTTGCGTTCCCCCACGAACCCGCACCATTGCTCTTTGCGTTCCCCCACGAACCCGCACCATTGCTCTTTGCGTTCCCCCACGAACCCGCACGGTTCCTCTTTGCGTTCCCCCACGAACCCGCACGGTTCCTCTTTGCGTTCCCCCACGAACCCGCACCCTTGCTCTTTGCGTTCCCCCACGAACCCGCACCCTTGCTCTTTGCGTTCCCCCACGAACCCGCACGGTTCCTCTTTGCGTTCCCCCACGAACCCGCACCCTTGCTCTTTGCGTTCCCCCACGAACCCGCACCCTTGCTCTTTGCGTTCCCCCACGAACCCGCACCCTTGCTCTTTGTGTTCCCCCACGAACCCGCACGGTTCCTCTTTGCGTTCCCCCACGAACCCGCACGATTCCTCTTTGCGTTCCCCCACGAACCCGCACCCTTGCTCTTTGCGTTCCCCCACGAACCCGCACCCTTGCTCTTTGCGTTCCCCCACGAACCCGCACCCTTGCTCTTTGCGTTCCCCCACGAACCCGCACGGTTCCTCTTTGCCTTCCCCCAACGAACCCGCACCCTTGCTCTTTGCGTTCCCCCATGAACCCGCACCCTTGCTCTTTGCGTTCCCCCACGAACCCGCACCCTTGCTCTTTGCGTTCCCCCACGAACCCGCACCCTTGCTCTTTGCGTTCCCCCACGAACCCGCATGGTTCCTCTTTGCGTTCCCCCACGAACCCGCACCCTTGCTCTTTGCGTTCCCCCACGAACCCGCACCCTTGCTCTTTGCGTTCCCCCACGAACCCGCACGGTTCCTCTTTGTATTCCCCCACGAACCCGCACCCTTGCTCTTTGCGTTCCCCCACGAACCCGCACCCTTGCTCTTTGCGTTCCCCCACGAACCCGCACCCTTGCTCTTTGCGTTCCCCCACGAACCCGAACCGTTGCTCTTTGCGTTCCCCCACGAACCCGCACGGTTCCTCTTTGCGTTCCCCCACGAACCCGCACCCTTGCTATTTGCGTTCCCCCACGAACCCGCACCCTTGCTCTTTGCGTTCCCCCACGAACCCGCACCCTTGCTCTTTGCGTTCCCCCACGAACCCGCACCCTTGCTCTTTGCGTTCCCCCACGAACCCGCACCCTTGCTCTTTGCGTTCCCCCACGAACCCGCACCCTTGCTCTTTGCGTTCCCCCACGAACCCGCACCCTTGCTCTTTGCCTTCCCCCAACAAACCCGCACGGTTCCTCTTTGCGTTCCCCCACGAACCCGCACCCTTGCTCTTTGCGTTCCCCCACGAACCCGCACCCTTGCTCTTTGCGTTCCCCCACGAACCCGCACCCTTGCTCTTTGCGTTCCCCCACGAACCCGCACCCTTGCTCTTTGCGTTCCCCCACGAACCCGCACCCTTGCTCTTTGCGTTCCCCCACGAACCCGCACCCTTGCTCTTTGCGTTCCCCTACGAACCCGCACCCCTGCTCTTTGCGTTCCCCCACGAACCCGCACCCTTGCTCTTTGCGTTCCCCCACGAACCCGCACCCTTGCTCTTTGCGTTCCCCCACGAACCCGCACCTTTGCTCTTTGCGTTCCCCCACGAACCCGCACCCTTGCTCTTTGCGTTCCCCCACGAACCCGCACCCTTGCTCTTTGCGTTCCCCCACGAACCCGCACCCTTGCTCTTTGCGTTCCCCCACGTACCCGCACCCTTGCTCTTTGCGGTCCCCCACGAGCCCGCACCCTTGCTCTTTGCGGTCCCCCACGAACCCGCACCCTTGCTCTTTGCGTTCCCCCACGAACCCGCACCCTTGCTCTTTGCGTTCCCCCACGAACCCGCCCGGTTCCTCTTTGCGTTCCCCCACGAACCCGCACGGTTCCTCTTTGCGTTCCCCCACGAATCCGCACCCTTTCTCTTTGCGTTCCCTCACGAACCCGCACAGTTCCTCTTTGCGTTCCCCCACGAACCCGCACCCTTGCTTTTTGCGTTCCCCCACGAACCCGCACGGTTCCTCTTTGCGTTCCCCCAAGAACCCGCACCCTTGCTCTTTGCGTTCCCCCACGAACCCGCACCCTTGCTCTTTGCGTTCCCCCACGAACCCGCACCCTTGCTCTTTGCGTTCCCCCACGAACCCGCACCCTTGCTCTTTGCGTTCCCCCACGAACCCGCACCCTTGCTCTTTGCGTTCCCCCACGAACCCGCACCCTTGCTCTTTGCGTTCCCCCACGAACCCGCACGGTTCCTCTTTGCGTTCCCCCACGAACCCGCACCCTTGCTCTTTGCGTTCCCCCACGAACCCGCACCCTTGCTCTTTGCGTTCCCCCACGAACCCGCACCCTTGCTCTTTGCGTTCCCCCACGAACCCGCACCCTTGCTCTTTGCGTTCCCCCACGAACCCGCACCCTTGCTATTTGCGTTCCCCCACGAACCCGCACCCTTGCTCTTTGCGTTCCCCCACGAACCCGCACCCTTGCTCTTTGCGTTCCCCCACGAACCCGCACGGTTCCTCTTTGCGTTCCCCCACGAACCCGCACCCTTGCTCTTTGCGTTCCCCCACGAACCCGCACCCTTGCTCTTTGCGTTCCCCCACGAATCCGCACGGATCCACTTTGCGTTCCCCCACGAACCCGCAAGGTTCCTCTTTGCGTTCCCCCACGAACCCGCACGGTTCCTGTTTGCGTTCCCCCACGAACCCGCACGGTTCCTCTTTGCGTTCCCCCACGAACCCGCACCCTTTCTCTTTGCGTTCCCCCACGAACCAGCACGGTTCCTCTTTGCGTTCCCCCACGAACCCGCACGGTTCCTCTTTCCGTTCCCCCACGAACACGCACCCTTGCTCTTTGCGTTCCCCCACGAACCCGCACCCTTGCTCTTTGCGTTCCCCCACGAACCCGCACCCTTGCTCTTTGCGTTCCCCCACGAACCCGCACCCTTGCTCTCTGCGTTCCCCCACGAACCCGCACCCTTGCTCTTTGCGTTCCCCCACGAACCCGCACGGTTCCTCTTTGCGTTCCCCCACGAACCCGCACCCTTGCTCTTTGCGTTCCCCCAGGAACCCGCACCCTTGCTCTTTGCGTTCCCCCACGAACCAGCTCCCTTGCGCTTTGCGTTCCCCCACGAACCCGCACGGATCCACATTGCGTTCCCCCACGAACCCGCAAGGTTCCTCTTTGCGTTCCCCCACGAACCCGCACCCTTGCTCTTTGCGTTCCCCCACGAACCCGCACCCTTGCTCTTTGCGTTCCCCCACGAACCCGCACGGTTCCTCTTTGCGTTCCCCCACGAACCCGCACCCTTTCTCTTTGCGTTCCCCCACGAACCCGCACCGTTCCTCTTTGCGTTACCCCACGAACCCGCACCGTTCCTCTTTGCGTTCCCCCACGAACCCGCACCGTTCCTCTTTGCGTTCCCCCACGAACCCGCACCCTTGCTCTTTGCGTTCCCCCACGAACCAGCACCGTTCCTCTTTGCGTTCCCCCACGAACCCGCACCGTTCCTCTTTGCGTTCCCCCACGAACCCGCACCCTTGCTCTTTGTGTTCCCCCACGAACCCGCACCCTAGCTCTTTGCGTTCCCCCACGAACCCGCACCCTTGCTCTTTGCGTTCCCCCACGAACCCGCACGGTTCCTCTTTGCGTTCCCCCACGAACCCGCACGGTTCCTCTTTGCGTTCCCCCACGAACCAGCACGGTTCCTCTATGCGTTCCCCCACGAACCCGCACCCTTGCTCTTTGCGTTCCCCCACGAACCCGCACGGTTCCTCTTTGCGTTCCCCCACGAACCCGCACCCTTGCTCTTTGCGTTCCCCCACGAACCCGCACCCTTGCTCTTTGCGTTCCCCCACGAACCCGCACCCTTGCTCTTTGCGTTCCCCCACGAACCCGCACCCTTGCTCTTTGCGTTCCCCCACGAACCCGCACCCTTGCTATTTGCGTTCCCCCACGAACCCGCACCCTTGCTCTTTGCGTTCCCCCACGAACCCGCACCCTTGCTCTTTGCGTTCCCCCACGAACCCGCACGGTTCCTCTTTGCGTTCCCCCACGAACCCGCACCCTTGCTCTTTGCGTTCCCCCACGAACCCGCACCCTTGCTCTTTGCGTTCCCCCACGAACCCGCACGGATCCACTTTGCGTTCCCCCACGAACCCGCAAGGTTCCTCTTTGCGTTCCCCCACGAACCCGCACGGTTCCTCTTTGCGTTCCCCCACGAACCCGCACGGTTCCTCTTTGCGTTCCCCCACGAACCCGCACCGTTTCTCTTTGCGTTCCCCCACGAACCAGCACGGTTCCTCTTTGCGTTCCCCCACGAACCCGCACGGTTCCTCTTTCCGTTCCCCCACGAACCCGCACCCTTGCTCTTTGCGTTCCCCCACGAACCCGCACCCTTGCTCTTTGCGTTCCCCCACGAACCCGCACCCTTGCTCTCTGCGTTCCCCCACGAACCCGCACCCTTGCTCTTTGCGTTCCCCCACGAACCCGCACCCTTGCTCTTTGCGTTCCCCCACGAACCCGCACCCTTGCACTTTGCGTTCCCCCACGAACCCGCACCCTTGCACTTTGCGTTCCCCCACGAACCCGCACCCTTGCTCTTTGCGTTCCCCCACGAACCCTCACGGTTCCTCTTTGCGTTCCCCCACGAACCCGCACCCTTGCTCTTTGCGTTCCCCCACGAACCCGCACCCTTTCTCTTTGCGTTCCCCCACGAACCAGCACGGTTCCTCTTTGCGTTCCCCCACGAACCCGCACGGTTCCTCTTTCCGTTCCCCCACGAACACGCACCCTTGCTCTTTGCGTTCCCCCACGAACCCGCACCCTTGCTCTTTGCGTTCCCCCACGAACCCGCACGGTTCCTCTTTGCGTTCCCCCACGAACCCGCACGGTTCCTCTATGCGTTCCCCCACGAACCCGCACCCTTGCTCTTTGCGTTCCCCCACGAACCCGCACCCTTGCTCTTTGCGTTCCCCCACGAACCCGCACCCTTGCTCTTTGCGTTGCCCCACGAACCCACACGGTTCCTCTTTGCGTTCCCCCACGAACCCGCACCCTTGCTCTTTGCGTTCCCCCACGAACCCGCACCCTTGCTCTTTGCGTTCCCCCATGAACCCGCACCCTTGCTCTTTGCGTTCCCCCACGAACCCGCACCCTTGCTCTTTGCGTTCCCCCACGAACCCGCACCCTTGCTCTTTGCGTTCCCCCACGAACCCGCACCCTTGCTCTTTGCGTTCCCCCACGAACCCGCACCCTTGCTCTTTGCGTTCCCCCACGAACCCGCACCCTTGCTCTTTGCGTTCCCCCACGAACCCGCACCCTTGCTCTTTGCGTTCCCCCACGAACCCGCACCATTGCTCTTTGCGTTCCCCCACGAATACGCACGGTTCCTCTTTGCGTTCCCCCACGAAACCGCACGGTTCCTCTTTGCGTTCCCCCACGAACCCGCACCCTTGCTCTTTGCGTTCCCCCACGAACCCGCACCCTTGCTCTTTGCGTTCCCCCACGAACCCGCACCCTTGCTCTTTGCGTTCCCCCACGAACCCGCACCGTTCCTCTTTGCGTTCCCCCACGAACCCGCACCCTTGCTCTTTGCGTTCCCCCACGAACCCGCACCCTTGCTCTTTGCGTTCCCCCACGAACCCGCACCCTTGCTCTTTGCGTTCCCCCACGAACCCGCACCCTTGCTCTTTGCGTTCCCCCACGAACCCGCACCCTTGCTCTTTGCGTTCCCCCACGAACCCGCACCCTTGCTCTTTGCGTTCCCCCACGAACCCGCACCCTTGCTCTTTGCGTTCCCCCACGAACCCGCACGGTTCCTCTTTGCGTTCCCCCACGAACCCGCACGGTTCCTCTTTGCGTTCCCCCACGAACCCGCACCCTTGCTCTTTGCGTTCCCCCACGAACCCGAACCGTTGCTCTTTGCGTTCCCCCACGAACCCGCACGGTTCCTCTTTGCGTTCCCCCACGAACCCGCACCCTTGCTATTTGCGTTCCCCCACGAACCCGCACCCTTGCTCTTTGCGTTCCCCCACGAACCCGCACCCTTGCTCTTTGCGTTCCCCCACGAACCCGCACCCTTGCTCTTTGCGTTCCCCCACGAACCCGCACCCTTGCTCTTTGCGTTCCCCCACGAACCCGCACCCTTGCTCTTTGCGTTCCCCCACGAACCCGCACCCTTGCTCTTTGCGTTCCCCCACGAACCCGCACCCTTCCTCTTTGCGTTCCCCCACGAACCCGCACGGTTCCTCTTTGCGTTCCCCCACGAACCTGCACCCTTGCTCTTTGCGTTCCCCCACGAACCCGCACCCTTGCTCTTTGCGTTCCCCCACGAACCCGCACCCTTGCTCTTTGCGTTCCCCCACGAACCCGCACCCTTGCTCTTTGCGTTCCCCCACGAACCCGCACCCTTGCACTTTGCGTTCCCCCACGAACCCGCACCCTTGCTCTTTGCGTTCCCCCACGAACCCGCACCCTTGCTCTTTGTGTTCCCCCACGAACCCGCACCCTTGCTCTTTGCGTTCCCCCACGAACCCGCACGGTTCCTCTTTGCGTTCCCCCACGAACCCGCACGGTTCCTCTTTGCGTTCCCCCACGAACCCGCACGGTTCCTCTTTGCGTTCCCCCACGAACCCGCACCCTTGCTCTTTGCATTCTCCCACGAACCCGCACCCTTCCTCTTTGCGTTCCCCCACGAACCCGCACGGTTCCTCTTTGCGTTCCCCCACGAACCCGCACCCTTGCTCTTTGCGTTCCCCCACGAACCCGCACCCTTGCTCTTTGCGTTCCCCCACGAACCCGCACCCTTGCTCTTTGTGTTCCCCCACGAACCCGCACGGTTCCTCTTTGCGTTCCCCCACGAACCCGCACGATTCCTCTTTGCGTTCCCCCACGAACCCGCACCCTTGCTCTTTGCGTTCCCCCACGAACCCGCACCCTTGCTCTTTGCGTTCCCCCACGAACCCGCACCCTTGCTCTTTGCGTTCCCCCACGAACCCGCACGGTTCCTCTTTGCCTTCCCCCAACGAACCCGCACCCTTGCTCTTTGCGTTCCCCCATGAACCCGCACCCTTGCTCTTTGCGTTCCCCCACGAACCCGCACCCTTGCTCTTTGCGTTCCCCCACGAACCCGCACCCTTGCTCTTTGCGTTCCCCCACGAACCCGCATGGTTCCTCTTTGTGTTCCCCCACGAACCCGCACCCTTGCTCTTTGCGTTCCCCCACGAACCCGCACCCTTGCTCTTTGCGTTCCCCCACGAACCCGCACCCTTGCTCTTTGCGTTCCCCCACGAACCCGCACCCTTGCTCTTTGCGTTCCCCCACGAACCCGCACCCTTGCTCTTTGCGTTCCCCCACGAACCCGCACCCTTGCTCTTTGCGTTCCCCCACGAACCCGAACCGTTGCTCTTTGCGTTCCCCCACGAACCCGCACGGTTCCTCTTTGCGTTCCCCCACGAACCCGCACCCTTGCTCTTTGCGTTCCCCCACGAACCCGCACGGTTCCTCTTTGCGTTCCCCCACGAACCCGCACCCTTGCTCTTTGCGTTCCCCCACGAACCCGCACCCTTGCTCTTTGCGTTCCCCCACGAACCCGCACCCTTGCTCTTTGCGTTCCCCCACGAACCCGCACCCTTGCTCTTTGCGTTCCCCCACGAACCCGCACCCTTGCTCTTTGCGTTCCCCCACGAACCCGCACCCTTGCTCTTTGCGTTCCCCCACGAACCCGCACCCTTGCTCTTTGCGTTCCCCCACGAACCCGCACCCTTGCTCTTTGCGTTCCCCCAACAAACCCGCACCCTTGCTCTTTGCGTTCCCCCACGAACCCGCACCCTTGCTCTTTGCGTTCCCCCACGAACCCGCACCCTTGCTCTTTGCGTTCCCCCACGAACCCGCACCCTTGCTCTTTGCGTTCCCCCACGAACCCGCACCCTTCCTCTTTGCGTTCCCCCACGAACCCGCACCCTTGCTCTTTGCGTTCCCCCACGAACCCGCACCCTTGCTCTTTGCGTTCCCCCACGAACCCGCACCCTTGCTCTTTGCGTTCCCCCACGAACCCGCACCCTTGCTCTTTGCGTTCCCCCACGAACCCGCACCCTTGCTCTTTGCGTTCCCCCACGAACCCGCACCCTTGCTCTTTGCGTTCCCCCACGTACCCGCACCCTTGCTCTTTGCGGTCCCCCACGAGCCCGCACCCTTGCTCTTTGCGGTCCCCCACGAACCCGCACCCTTGCTCTTTGCGTTCCCCCACGAACCCGCACCCTTGCTCTTTGCGTTCCCCCACGAACCCGCCCGGTTCCTCTTTGCGTTCCCCCACGAACCCGCACGGTTCCTCTTTGCTTTCCCCCACGAATCCGCACCCTTTCTCTTTGCGTTCCCTCACGAACCCGCACAGTTCCTCTTTGCGTTCCCCCACGAACCCGCACCCTTGCTTTTTGCGTTCCCCCACGAACCCGCACGGTTCCTCTTTGCGTTCCCCCAAGAACCCGCACCCTTGCTCTTTGCGTTCCCCCACGAACCCGCACCCTTGCTCTTTGCGTTCCCCCACGAACCCGCACCCTTGCTCTTTGCGTTCCCCCACGAACCCGCACCCTTGCTCTTTGCGTTCCCCCACGAACCCGCACCCTTGCTCTTTGCGTTCCCCCACGAACCCGCACCCTTGCTCTTTGCGTTCCCCCACGAACCCGCACGGTTCCTCTTTGCGTTCCCCCACGAACCCGCACCCTTGCTCTTTGCGTTCCCCCACGAACCCGCACCCTTGCTCTTTGCGTTCCCCCACGAACCCGCACCCTTGCTCTTTGCGTTCCCCCACGAACCCGCACCCTTGCTCTTTGCGTTCCCCCACGAACCCGCACCCTTGCTCTTTGCGTTCCCCCACGAACCCGCACCCTTGCTCTTTGCGTTCCCCCACGAACCCGCACCCTTGCTCTTTGCGTTCCCCCACGAACCCGCACCCTTGCTCTTTGCGTTCCCCCACGAACCCGCACGGTTCCTCTTTGCGTTCCCCCACGAACCCGCACCCTTGCTCTTTGCGTTCCCCCACGAACCCGCACCCTTGCTCTTTGCGTTCCCCCACGAACCCGCTCCCTTGCTCTTTGCGTTCCCCCACGAACCCGCACGGATCCACTTTGCGTTCCCCCACGAACCCGCAAGGTTCCTCTTTGCGTTCCCCCACGAACCCGCACCCTTGCTCTTTGCGTTCCCCCACGAACCCGCACCCTTGCTCTTTGCGTTCCCCCACGAACCCGCACGGTTCCTCTTTCCGTTCCCCCACGAACACGCACCCTTGCTCTTTGCGTTCCCCCACGAACCCGCACCCTTGCTCTTTGCGTTCCCCCACGAACCCGCACCCTTGCTCTTTGCGTTCCCCCACGAACCCGCACCCTTGCTCTCTGCGTTCCCCCACGAACCCGCACCCTTGCTCTTTGCGTTCCCCCACGAACCCGCACCCTTGCTCTTTGCGTTCCCCCACGAACCCGCACCCTTGCACTTTGCGTTCCCCCACGAACCCGCACCCTTGCACTTTGCGTTCCCCCACGAACCCGCACCCTTGCTCTTTGCGTTCCCCCACGAACCCTCACGGTTCCTCTTTGCGTTCCCCCACGAACCCGCACCCTTGCTCTTTGCGTTCCCCCACGAACCCGCACCCTTTCTCTTTGCGTTCCCCCACGAACCAGCACGGTTCCTCTTTGCGTTCCCCCACGAACCCGCACGGTTCCTCTTTCCGTTCCCCCACGAACACGCACCCTTGCTCTTTGCGTTCCCCCACGAACCCGCACCCTTGCTCTTTGCGTTCCCCCACGAACCCGCACCCTTTCTCTTTGCGTTCCCCCACGAACCAGCACGGTTCCTCTTTGCGTTCCCCCACGAACCCGCACCCTTGCTCTTTGCGTTCCCCCACGAACCCGCACCCTTGCTCTTTGCGTTCCCCCACGAACCCGCACCCTTGCACTTTGCGTTCCCCCACGAACCCGCACCCTTGCACTTTGCGTTCCCCCACGAACCCGCACCCTTGCTCTTTGCGTTCCCCCACGAACCCTCACGGTTCCTCTTTGCGTTCCCCCACGAACCCGCACCCTTGCTCTTTGCGTTCCCCCACGAACCCGCACCCTTGCTCTTTGCGTTCCCCCACGAACCCGCACCCTTGCTCTTTGCGTTCCCCCACGAACCCGCACCCTTGCTCTTTGCGTTCCCCCACGAACCCGCACCCTTGCTCTTTGCGTTCCCCCACGAACCCGCACCCTTGCTCTTTGCGTTCCCCCACGAACCCGCACCCTTGCTCTTTGCGTTCCCCCACGAACCCGCACCATTGCTCTTTGCGTTCCCCCACGAATACGCACGGTTCCTCTTTGCGTTCCCCCACGAAACCGCACGGTTCCTCTTTGCGTTCCCCCACGAACCCGCACCCTTGCTCTTTGCGTTCCCCCACGAACCCGCACCCTTGCTCTTTGCGTTCCCCCACGAACCCGCACCCTTGCTCTTTGCGTTCCCCCACGAACCCGCACCGTTCCTCTTTGCGTTCCCCCACGAACCCGCACCCTTGCTCTTTGCGTTCCCCCACGAACCCGCACCCTTGCTCTTTGCGTTCCCCCACGAACCCGCACCCTTGCTCTTTGCGTTCCCCCACGAACCCGCACCCTTGCTCTTTGCGTTCCCCCACGAACCCGCACCCTTGCTCTTTGCGTTCCCCCACGAACCCGCACCCTTGCTCTTTGCGTTCCCCCACGAACCCGCACCATTGCTCTTTGCGTTCCCCCACGAACCCGCACGGTTCCTCTTTGCGTTCCCCCACGAACCCGCACGGTTCCTCTTTGCGTTCCCCCACGAACCCGCACGGTTCCTCTTTGCGTTCCCCCACGAACCCGCACCCTTGCTCTTTGCGTTCCCCCACGAACCCGCACACTTGCTCTTTGCGTTCCCCCACGAACCCGCACGGTTCCTCTTTGCGTTCCCCCACGAACCCGCACCCTTGCTCTTTGCGTTCCCCCACGAACCCGCACCCTTGCTCTTTGCGTTCCCCCACGAACCCGCACCCTTGCTCTTTGTGTTCCCCCACGAACCCGCACGGTTCCTCTTTGCGTTCCCCCACGAACCCGCACGATTCCTCTTTGCGTTCCCCCACGAACCCGCACCCTTGCTCTTTGCGTTCCCCCACGAACCCGCACCCTTGCTCTTTGCGTTCCCCCACGAACCCGCACCCTTGCTCTTTGCGTTCCCCCACGAACCCGCACGGTTCCTCTTTGCCTTCCCCCAACGAACCCGCACCCTTGCTCTTTGCGTTCCCCCATGAACCCGCACCCTTGCTCTTTGCGTTCCCCCACGAACCCGCACCCTTGCTCTTTGCGTTCCCCCACGAACCCGCACCCTTGCTCTTTGCGTTCCCCCACGAACCCGCATGGTTCCTCTTTGCGTTCCCCCACGAACCCGCACCCTTGCTCTTTGCGTTCCCCCACGAACCCGCACCCTTGCTCTTTGCGTTCCCCCACGAACCCGCACGGTTCCTCTTTGTATTCCCCCACGAACCCGCACCCTTGCTCTTTGCGTTCCCCCACGAACCCGCACCCTTGCTCTTTGCGTTCCCCCACGAACCCGCACCCTTGCTCTTTGCGTTCCCCCACGAACCCGAACCGTTGCTCTTTGCGTTCCCCCACGAACCCGCACGGTTCCTCTTTGCGTTCCCCCACGAACCCGCACCCTTGCTATTTGCGTTCCCCCACGAACCCGCACCCTTGCTCTTTGCGTTCCCCCACGAACCCGCACCCTTGCTCTTTGCGTTCCCCCACGAACCCGCACCCTTGCTCTTTGCGTTCCCCCACGAACCCGCACCCTTGCTCTTTGCGTTCCCCCACGAACCCGCACCCTTGCTCTTTGCGTTCCCCCACGAACCCGCACCCTTGCTCTTTGCCTTCCCCCAACAAACCCGCACGGTTCCTCTTTGCGTTCCCCCACGAACCCGCACCCTTGCTCTTTGCGTTCCCCCACGAACCCGCACCCTTGCTCTTTGCGTTCCCCCACGAACCCGCACCCTTGCTCTTTGCGTTCCCCCACGAACCCGCACCCTTGCTCTTTGCGTTCCCCCACGAACCCGCACCCTTGCTCTTTGCGTTCCCCCACGAACCCGCACCCTTGCTCTTTGCGTTCCCCCACGAACCCGCACCCTTGCTCTTTGCGTTCCCCCACGAACCCGCACCCTTGCTCTTTGCGTTCCCCCACGAACCCGCACCCTTGCTCTTTGCGTTCCCCCACGAACCAGCACCTTTGCTCTTTGCGTTCCCCCACGAACCCGCACCCTTGCTCTTTGCGTTCCCCCACGAACCCGCACCCTTGCTCTTTGCGTTCCCCCACGAACCCGCACCCTTGCTCTTTGCGTTCCCCCACGTACCCGCACCCTTGCTCTTTGCGGTCCCCCACGAGCCCGCACCCTTGCTCTTTGCGGTCCCCCACGAACCCGCACGGTTCCTCTTTGCGTTCCCCCACGAACCCGCACCCTTGCTCTTTGCGTTCCCCCACGAACCCGCACCCTTGCTCTTTGCGTTCCCCCACGAACCCGCACGGTTCCTCTTTGCGTTCCCCCACGAACCCGCACCCTTGCTCTTTGCGTTCCCCCACGAACCCGCACCCTTGCTCTTTGCGTTCCCCCACGAACCCGCACCCTTGCTCTTTGTGTTCCCCCACGAACCCGCACGGTTCCTCTTTGCGTTCCCCCACGAACCCGCACGATTCCTCTTTGCGTTCCCCCACGAACCCGCACCCTTGCTCTTTGCGTTCCCCCACGAACCCGCACCCTTGCTCTTTGCGTTCCCCCACGAACCCGCACCCTTGCTCTTTGCGTTCCCCCACGAACCCGCACGGTTCCTCTTTGCCTTCCCCCAACGAACCCGCACCCTTGCTCTTTGCGTTCCCCCATGAACCCGCACCCTTGCTCTTTGCGTTCCCCCACGAACCCGCACCCTTGCTCTTTGCGTTCCCCCACGAACCCGCACCCTTGCTCTTTGCGTTCCCCCACGAACCCGCATGGTTCCTCTTTGCGTTCCCCCACGAACCCGCACCCTTGCTCTTTGCGTTCCCCCACGAACCCGCACCCTTGCTCTTTGCGTTCCCCCACGAACCCGCACGGTTCCTCTTTGTATTCCCCCACGAACCCGCACCCTTGCTCTTTGCGTTCCCCCACGAACCCGCACCCTTGCTCTTTGCGTTCCCCCACGAACCCGCACCCTTGCTCTTTGCGTTCCCCCACGAACCCGAACCGTTGCTCTTTGCGTTCCCCCACGAACCCGCACGGTTCCTCTTTGCGTTCCCCCACGAACCCGCACCCTTGCTATTTGCGTTCCCCCACGAACCCGCACCCTTGCTCTTTGCGTTCCCCCACGAACCCGCACCCTTGCTCTTTGCGTTCCCCCACGAACCCGCACCCTTGCTCTTTGCGTTCCCCCACGAACCCGCACCCTTGCTCTTTGCGTTCCCCCACGAACCCGCACCCTTGCTCTTTGCGTTCCCCCACGAACCCGCACCCTTGCTCTTTGCCTTCCCCCAACAAACCCGCACGGTTCCTCTTTGCGTTCCCCCACGAACCCGCACCCTTGCTCTTTGCGTTCCCCCACGAACCCGCACCCTTGCTCTTTGCGTTCCCCCACGAACCCGCACCCTTGCTCTTTGCGTTCCCCCACGAACCCGCACCCTTGCTCTTTGCGTTCCCCCACGAACCCGCACCCTTGCTCTTTGCGTTCCCCCACGAACCCGCACCCTTGCTCTTTGCGTTCCCCCACGAACCCGCACCCTTGCTCTTTGCGTTCCCCCACGAACCCGCACCCTTGCTCTTTGCGTTCCCCCACGAACCCGCACCCTTGCTCTTTGCGTTCCCCCACGAACCAGCACCTTTGCTCTTTGCGTTCCCCCACGAACCCGCACCCTTGCTCTTTGCGTTCCCCCACGAACCCGCACCCTTGCTCTTTGCGTTCCCCCACGAACCCGCACCCTTGCTCTTTGCGTTCCCCCACGTACCCGCACCCTTGCTCTTTGCGGTCCCCCACGAGCCCGCACCCTTGCTCTTTGCGGTCCCCCACGAACCCGCACCCTTGCTCTTTGCGTTCCCCCACGAACCCGCACCCTTGCTCTTTGCGTTCCCCCACGAACCCGCCCGGTTCCTCTTTGCGTTCCCCCACGAACCCGCACGGTTCCTCTTTGCGTTCCCCCACGAATCCGCACCCTTTCTCTTTGCGTTCCCTCACGAACCCGCACAGTTCCTCTTTGCGTTCCCCCACGAACCCGCACGGTTCCTCTTTGCGTTCCCCCACGAACCCGCACGGTTCCTCTTTGCGTTCCCCCAAGAACCCGCACCCTTGCTCTTTGCGTTCCCCCACGAACCCGCACCCTTGCTCTTTGCGTTCCCCCACGAACCCGCACCCTTGCTCTTTGCGTTCCCCCACGAACCCGCACCCTTGCTCTTTGCGTTCCCCCACGAACCCGCACCCTTGCTCTTTGCGTTCCCCCACGAACCCGCACCCTTGCTCTTTGCGTTCCCCCACGAACCCGCACGGTTCCTCTTTGCGTTCCCCCACGAACCCGCACCCTTGCTCTTTGCGTTCCCCCACGAACCCGCACCCTTGCTCTTTGCGTTCCCCCACGAACCCGCACCCTTGCTCTTTGCGTTCCCCCACGAACCCGCACCCTTGCTCTTTGCGTTCCCCCACGAACCCGCACCCTTGCTATTTGCGTTCCCCCACGAACCCGCACCCTTGCTCTTTGCGTTCCCCCACGAACCCGCACCCTTGCTCTTTGCGTTCCCCCACGAACCCGCACGGTTCCTCTTTGCGTTCCCCCACGAACCCGCACCCTTGCTCTTTGCGTTCCCCCACGAACCCGCACCCTTGCTCTTTGCGTTCCCCCACGAATCCGCACGGATCCACTTTGCGTTCCCCCACGAACCCGCAAGGTTCCTCTTTGCGTTCCCCCACGAACCCGCACGGTTCCTGTTTGCGTTCCCCCACGAACCCGCACGGTTCCTCTTTGCGTTCCCCCACGAACCCGCACCCTTTCTCTTTGCGTTCCCCCACGAACCAGCACGGTTCCTCTTTGCGTTCCCCCACGAACCCGCACGGTTCCTCTTTCCGTTCCCCCACGAACACGCACCCTTGCTCTTTGCGTTCCCCCACGAACCCGCACCCTTGCTCTTTGCGTTCCCCCACGAACCCGCACCCTTGCTCTTTGCGTTCCCCCACGAACCCGCACCCTTGCTCTCTGCGTTCCCCCACGAACCCGCACCCTTGCTCTTTGCGTTCCCCCACGAACCCGCACGGTTCCTCTTTGCGTTCCCCCACGAACCCGCACCCTTGCTCTTTGCGTTCCCCCAGGAACCCGCACCCTTGCTCTTTGCGTTCCCCCACGAACCAGCTCCCTTGCGCTTTGCGTTCCCCCACGAACCCGCACGGATCCACATTGCGTTCCCCCACGAACCCGCAAGGTTCCTCTTTGCGTTCCCCCACGAACCCGCACCCTTGCTCTTTGCGTTCCCCCACGAACCCGCACCCTTGCTCTTTGCGTTCCCCCACGAACCCGCACGGTTCCTCTTTGCGTTCCCCCACGAACCCGCACCCTTGCTCTTTGCGTTCCCCCACGAACCCGCACCGTTCCTCTTTGCGTTACCCCACGAACCCGCACCGTTCCTCTTTGCGTTCCCCCACGAACCCGCACCGTTCCTCTTTGCGTTCCCCCACGAACCCGCACCCTTGCTCTTTGCGTTCCCCCACGAACCAGCACCGTTCCTCTTTGCGTTCCCCCACGAACCCGCATCGTTCCTCTTTGCGTTCCCCCACGAACCCGCACCCTTGCTCTTTGTGTTCCCCCACGAACCCGCACCCTAGCTCTTTGCGTTCCCCCACGAACCCGCACCCTTGCTCTTTGCGTTCCCCCACGAACCCGCACGGTTCCTCTTTGCGTTCCCCCACGAACCCGCACGGTTCCTCTTTGCGTTCCCCCACGAACCAGCACGGTTCCTCTATGCGTTCCCCCACGAACCCGCACCCTTGCTCTTTGCGTTCCCCCACGAACCCGCACGGTTCCTCTTTGCGTTCCCCCACGAACCCGCACCCTTGCTCTTTGCGTTCCCCCACGAACCCGCACCCTTGCTCTTTGCGTTCCCCCACGAACCCGCACCCTTGCTCTTTGCGTTCCCCCACGAACCCGCACCCTTGCTCTTTGCGTTCCCCCACGAACCCGCACCCTTGCTATTTGCGTTCCCCCACGAACCCGCACCCTTGCTCTTTGCGTTCCCCCACGAACCCGCACCCTTGCTCTTTGCGTTCCCCCACGAACCCGCACGGTTCCTCTTTGCGTTCCCCCACGAACCCGCACCCTTGCTCTTTGCGTTCCCCCACGAACCCGCACCCTTGCTCTTTGCGTTCCCCCACGAACCCGCACGGATCCACTTTGCGTTCCCCCACGAACCCGCAAGGTTCCTCTTTGCGTTCCCCCACGAACCCGCACGGTTCCTCTTTGCGTTCCCCCACGAACCCGCACGGTTCCTCTTTGCGTTCCCCCACGAACCCGCACCGTTTCTCTTTGCGTTCCCCCACGAACCAGCACGGTTCCTCTTTGCGTTCCCCCACGAACCCGCACGGTTCCTCTTTCCGTTCCCCCACGAACCCGCACCCTTGCTCTTTGCGTTCCCCCACGAACCCGCACCCTTGCTCTTTGCGTTCCCCCACGAACCCGCACCCTTGCTCTCTGCGTTCCCCCACGAACCCGCACCCTTGCTCTTTGCGTTCCCCCACGAACCCGCACCCTTGCTCTTTGCGTTCCCCCACGAACCCGCACCCTTGCACTTTGCGTTCCCCCACGAACCCGCACCCTTGCACTTTGCGTTCCCCCACGAACCCGCACCCTTGCTCTTTGCGTTCCCCCACGAACCCTCACGGTTCCTCTTTGCGTTCCCCCACGAACCCGCACCCTTGCTCTTTGCGTTCCCCCACGAACCCGCACCCTTTCTCTTTGCGTTCCCCCACGAACCAGCACGGTTCCTCTTTGCGTTCCCCCACGAACCCGCACGGTTCCTCTTTCCGTTCCCCCACGAACCCGCACCCTTGCTCTTTGCGTTCCCCCACGAACCCGCACCCTTGCTCTTTGCGTTCCCCCACGAACCCGCACGGTTCCTCTTTGCGTTCCCCCACGAACCCGCACGGTTCCTCTATGCGTTCCCCCACGAACCCGCACCCTTGCTCTTTGCGTTCCCCCACGAACCCGCACCCTTGCTCTTTGCGTTCCCCCACGAACCCGCACCCTTGCTCTTTGCGTTGCCCCACGAACCCACACGGTTCCTCTTTGCGTTCCCCCACGAACCCGCACCCTTGCTCTTTGCGTTCCCCCACGAACCCGCACCCTTGCTCTTTGCGTTCCCCCACGAACCCGCACCCTTGCTCTTTGCGTTCCCCCACGAACCCGCACCCTTGCTCTTTGCGTTCCCCCACGAACCCGCACCCTTGCTCTTTGCGTTCCCCCACGAACCCGCACCCTTGCTCTTTGCGTTCCCCCACGAACCCGCACCCTTGCTCTTTGCGTTCCCCCACGAACCCGCACCCTTGCTCTTTGCGTTCCCCCACGAACCCGCACCCTTGCTCTTTGCGTTCCCCCACGAACCCGCACCATTGCTCTTTGCGTTCCCCCACGAATACGCACGGTTCCTCTTTGCGTTCCCCCACGAAACCGCACGGTTCCTCTTTGCGTTCCCCCACGAACCCGCACCCTTGCTCTTTGCGTTCCCCCACGAACCCGCACCCTTGCTCTTTGCGTTCCCCCACGAACCCGCACCCTTGCTCTTTGCGTTCCCCCACGAACCCGCACCCTTGCTCTTTGCGTTCCCCCACGAACCCGCACCGTTCCTCTTTGCGTTCCCCCACGAACCCGCACCCTTGCTCTTTGCGTTCCCCCACGAACCCGCACCCTTGCTCTTTGCGTTCCCCCACGAACCCGCACCCTTGCTCTTTGCGTTCCCCCACGAACCCGCACCCTTGCTCTTTGCGTTCCCCCACGAACCCGCACCCTTGCTCTTTGCGTTCCCCCACGAACCCGCACCCTTGCTCTTTGCGTTCCCCCACGAACCCGCACCCTTGCTCTTTGCGTTCCCCCACGAACCCGCACGGTTCCTCTTTGCGTTCCCCCACGAACCCGCACGGTTCCTCTTTGCGTTCCCCCACGAACCCGCACGGTTCCTCTTTGCGTTCCCCCACGAACCCGCACCCTTGCTCTTTGCGTTCCCCCACGAACCCGAACCGTTGCTCTTTGCGTTCCCCCACGAACCCGCACGGTTCCTCTTTGCGTTCCCCCACGAACCCGCACCCTTGCTCTTTGCGTTCCCCCACGAACCCGCACCCTTGCTCTTTGCGTTCCCCCACGAACCCGCACCCTTGCTCTTTGCGTTCCCCCACGAACCCGCACCCTTGCTCTTTGCGTTCCCCCACGAACCCGCACCCTTGCTCTTTGCGTTCCCCCACGAACCCGCACCCTTCCTCTTTGCGTTCCCCCACGAACCCGCACGGTTCCTCTTTGCGTTCCCCCACGAACCTGCACCCTTGCTCTTTGCGTTCCCCCACGAACCCGCACCCTTGCTCTTTGCGTTCCCCCACGAACCCGCACCCTTGCTCTTTGCGTTCCCCCACGAACCCGCACCCTTGCTCTTTGCGTTCCCCCACGAACCCGCACCCTTGCACTTTGCGTTCCCCCACGAACCCGCACCCTTGCTCTTTGCGTTCCCCCACGAACCCGCACCCTTGCTCTTTGTGTTCCCCCACGAACCCACACCCTTGCTCTTTGCGTTCCCCCACGAACCCGCACGGTTCCTCTTTGCGTTCCCCCACGAACCCGCACGGTTCCTCTTTGCGTTCCCCCACGAACCCGCACGGTTCCTCTTTGCGTTCCCCCACGAACCCGCACCCTTGCTCTTTGCGTTCTCCCACGAACCCGCACCCTTCCTCTTTGCGTTCCCCCACGAACCCGCACGGTTCCTCTTTGCGTTCCCCCACGAACCCGCACCCTTGCTCTTTGCGTTCCCCCACGAACCCGCACCCTTGCTCTTTGCGTTCCCCCACGAACCCGCACCCTTGCTCTTTGTGTTCCCCCACGAACCCGCACGGTTCCTCTTTGCGTTCCCCCACGAACCCGCACGATTCCTCTTTGCGTTCCCCCACGAACCCGCACCCTTGCTCTTTGCGTTCCCCCACGAACCCGCACCCTTGCTCTTTGCGTTCCCCCACGAACCCGCACCCTTGCTCTTTGCGTTCCCCCACGAACCCGCACGGTTCCTCTTTGCCTTCCCCCAACGAACCCGCACCCTTGCTCTTTGCGTTCCCCCATGAACCCGCACCCTTGCTCTTTGCGTTCCCCCACGAACCCGCACCCTTGCTCTTTGCGTTCCCCCACGAACCCGCACCCTTGCTCTTTGCGTTCCCCCACGAACCCGCATGGTTCCTCTTTGTGTTCCCCCACGAACCCGCACCCTTGCTCTTTGCGTTCCCCCACGAACCCGCACCCTTGCTCTTTGCGTTCCCCCACGAACCCGCACCCTTGCTCTTTGCGTTCCCCCACGAACCCGCACCCTTGCTCTTTGCGTTCCCCCACGAACCCGCACCCTTGCTCTTTGCGTTCCCCCACGAACCCGCACCCTTGCTCTTTGCGTTCCCCCACGAACCCGAACCGTTGCTCTTTGCGTTCCCCCACGAACCCGCACGGTTCCTCTTTGCGTTCCCCCACGAACCCGCACCCTTGCTCTTTGCGTTCCCCCACGAACCCGCACCCTTGCTCTTTGCGTTCCCCCACGAACCCGCACCCTTGCTCTTTGCGTTCCCCCACGAACCCGCACCCTTGCTCTTTGCGTTCCCCCACGAACCCGCACCCTTGCTCTTTGCGTTCCCCCACGAACCCGCACCCTTGCTCTTTGCGTTCCCCCACGAACCCGCACCCTTGCTCTTTGCGTTCCCCCACGAACCCGCACCCTTGCTCTTTGCGTTCCCCCACGAACCCGCACCCTTGCTCTTTGCGTTCCCCCAACAAACCCGCACCCTTGCTCTTTGCGTTCCCCCACGAACCCGCACCCTTGCTCTTTGCGTTCCCCCACGAACCCGCACCCTTGCTCTTTGCGTTCCCCCACGAACCCGCACCCTTGCTCTTTGCGTTCCCCCACGAACCCGCACCCTTCCTCTTTGCGTTCCCCCACGAACCCGCACCCTTGCTCTTTGCGTTCCCCCACGAACCCGCACCCTTGCTCTTTGCGTTCCCCCACGAACCCGCACCCTTGCTCTTTGCGTTCCCCCACGAACCCGCACCCTTGCTCTTTGCGTTCCCCCACGAACCCGCACCCTTGCTCTTTGCGTTCCCCCACGAACCCGCACCCTTGCTCTTTGCGTTCCCCCACGTACCCGCACCCTTGCTCTTTGCGGTCCCCCACGAGCCCGCACCCTTGCTCTTTGCGGTCCCCCACGAACCCGCACCCTTGCTCTTTGCGTTCCCCCACGAACCCGCACCCTTGCTCTTTGCGTTCCCCCACGAACCCGCCCGGTTCCTCTTTGCGTTCCCCCACGAACCCGCACGGTTCCTCTTTGCTTTCCCCCACGAATCCGCACCCTTTCTCTTTGCGTTCCCTCACGAACCCGCACAGTTCCTCTTTGCGTTCCCCCACGAACCCGCACCCTTGCTTTTTGCGTTCCCCCACGAACCCGCACGGTTCCTCTTTGCGTTCCCCCAAGAACCCGCACCCTTGCTCTTTGCGTTCCCCCACGAACCCGCACCCTTGCTCTTTGCGTTCCCCCACGAACCCGCACCCTTGCTCTTTGCGTTCCCCCACGAACCCGCACCCTTGCTCTTTGCGTTCCCCCACGAACCCGCACCCTTGCTCTTTGCGTTCCCCCACGAACCCGCACCCTTGCTCTTTGCGTTCCCCCACGAACCCGCACCCTTGCTCTTTGCGTTCCCCCACGAACCCGCACCCTTGCTCTTTGCGTTCCCCCACGAACCCGCACCCTTGCTCTTTGCGTTCCCCCACGAACCCGCACCCTTGCTCTTTGCGTTCCCCCACGAACCCGCACCCTTGCTCTTTGCGTTCCCCCACGAACCCGCACCCTTGCTCTTTGCGTTCCCCCACGAACCCGCACCCTTGCTCTTTGCGTTCCCCCACGAACCCGCACCCTTGCTCTTTGCGTTCCCCCACGAACCCGCACCCTTGCTCTTTGCGTTCCCCCACGAACCCGCACGGTTCCTCTTTGCGTTCCCCCACGAACCCGCACCCTTGCTCTTTGCGTTCCCCCACGAACCCGCACCCTTGCTCTTTGCGTTCCCCCACGAACCCGCTCCCTTGCTCTTTGCGTTCCCCCACGAACCCGCACGGATCCACTTTGCGTTCCCCCACGAACCCGCAAGGTTCCTCTTTGCGTTCCCCCACGAACCCGCACCCTTGCTCTTTGCGTTCCCCCACGAACCCGCACCCTTGCTCTTTGCGTTCCCCCACGAACCCGCACGGTTCCTCTTTCCGTTCCCCCACGAACACGCACCCTTGCTCTTTGCGTTCCCCCACGAACCCGCACCCTTGCTCTTTGCGTTCCCCCACGAACCCGCACCCTTGCTCTTTGCGTTCCCCCACGAACCCGCACCCTTGCTCTCTGCGTTCCCCCACGAACCCGCACCCTTGCTCTTTGCGTTCCCCCACGAACCCGCACGGTTCCTCTTTGCGGTCCCCCACGAACCCGCACCCTTGCTCTTTGCGTTCCCCCACGAACCCGCACCCTTGCTCTTTGCGTTCCCCCACGAACCAGCTCCCTTGCGCTTTGCGTTCCCCCACGAACCCGCACGGATCCACATTGCGTTCCCCCACGAACCCGCAAGGTTCCTCTTTGCGTTCCCCCACGAACCCGCACCCTTGCTCTTTGCGTTCCCCCACGAACCCGCACCCTTGCTCTTTGCGTTCCCCCACGAACCCGCACCCTTGCTCTTTGCGTTCCCCCACGAACCCGCACGGTTCATCTTTGCGTTCCCCCACGAACCCGCACCCTTGCTCTTTGCGTTCCCCCACGAACCCGCACCGTTCCTCTTTGCGTTACCCCACGAACCCGCACCGTTCCTCTTTGCGTTCCCCCACGAACCCGCACCCTTGCTCTTTGCGTTCCCCCACGAACCCGCACCGTTCCTCTTTGCGTTCCCCCACGAACCCGCACCGTTCCTCTTTGCGTTCCCCCACGAACCCGCACCCTTGCTCTTTGTGTTCCCCCACGAACCCGCACCCTAGCTCTTTGCGTTCCCCCACGAACCCGCACCCTTGCTCTTTGCGTTCCCCCACGAACCCGCACGGTTCCTCTTTGCGTTCCCCCACGAACCCGCACGGTTCCTCTTTGCGTTCCCCCACGAACCAGCACGGTTCCTCTATGCGTTCCCCCACGAACCAGCACCCTTGCTCTTTGCGTTCCCCCACGAACCCGCACGGTTCCTCTTTGCGTTCCCCCACGAACCCGCACCCTTGCTCTTTGCGTTCCCCCACGAACCCGCACCCTTGCTCTTTGCGTTCCCCCACGAACCCGCACCCTTGCTCTTTGCGTTCCCCCACGAACCCGCACCCTTGCTCTTTGCGTTCCCCCACGAACCCGCACCCTTGCTCTTTGCGTTCCCCCACGAACCCGCACCCTTGCTCTTTGCGTTCCCCCACGAACCCGCACCCTTGCTCTTTGCGTTCCCCCACGAACCCGCACGGTTCCTCTTTGCGTTCCCCCACGAACCCGCACCCTTGCTCTTTGCGTTCCCCCACGAACCCGCACCCTTGCTCTTTGCGTTCCCCCACGAACCCCCTCCCTTGCTCTTTGCGTTCCCCCACGAACCCGCACGGATCCACTTTGCGTTCCCCCACGAACCCGCAAGGTTCCTCTTTGCGTTCCCCCACGAACCCGCACCCTTGCTCTTTGCGTTCCCCCACGAACCCGCACCCTTGCTCTTTGCGTTCCCCCACGAACCCGCACCCTTGCTCTTTGCGTTCCCCCACGAACCAGCACGGTTCCTCATTGAGTTCCCCCACGAACCCGCACTGTTCCTCTTTGCGTTCCCCCACGAACCCGCACGGTTCCTCTTTGCGTTCCCCCACGAACCCGCACGGTTCCTCTTTGCGTTCCCCCACGAACCCGCACCCTTGCTCTTTGCGTTCCCCCACGAACCCGCACCCTTGCTCTTTGCGTTCCCCCACGAACCCGCACCCTTGCTCTTTGTGTTCCCCCATGAACCAGCACGGACCCACTTTGCGTTCCCCCACGAACCCGCACCCTTGCTCTTTGCGTTCCCCCACGAACCCGCACCCTTGCTCTTTGCGTTCCCCCACGAACCCGCACCCTTGCTCTTTGCGTTCCCCCACGAACCCGCACCCTTGCTCTTTGCGTTCCCCCACGAACCCGCACCCTTGCTCTTTGCGTTCCCCCACGAACCCGCACCCTTGCTCTTTGCGTTCCCCCACGAACCCGCACCCTTGCTCTTTGCGTTCCCCCACGAACCCGCACCCTTGCTCTTTGCGTTCCCCCACGAACCCGCACGGTTCCTCTTTGCGTTCCCCCACGAACCCGCACGGTTCCTCTATGCGTTCCCCCACGAACCCGCACCCTTGCTCTTTGCGTTCCCCCACGAACCCGCACCCTTGCTCTTTGCGTTCCCCCACGAACCCGCACCCTTGCTCTTTGCGTTCCCCCACGAACCCGCACCCTTGCTCTTTGCGTTCCCCCACGAACCCGCACCCTCGCTCTTTGCGTTCCCCCACGAACCCGCACGGTTCCTCTTTGCGTTCCCCCACGAACCCGCACGGTTCCTCTTTGCGTTCCCCCACGAACCCGCACCCTTGCTCTTTGCGTTCCCCCACGAACCCGCACCCTTGCTATTTGCGTTCCCCCACGAACCCGCACCCTTGCTCTTTGCGTTCCCCCACGAACCCGCACCCTTGCTCTTTGCGTTCCCCCACGAACCCGCACGGTCCCTCTTTGCGTTCCCCCACGAACCCGCACGTCTCCTCTTTGCGTTCCCCCACGTACCCGCACCCTTGCTCTTTGCGTTCCCCCACGAACCCGCACCCTTGCTCTTTGCGTTCCCCCACGAACCCGCACCCTTGCTCTTTGCGTTCCCCCACGAACCCGCACGGTTCCTCTTTGCGTTCCCCCACGAACCCGCACCGTTCCTCTTTGCGTTCCCCCACGAACCCGCACCCTTGCTCTTTGCGTTCCCCCACGAACCCGCACCCTTGCTCTTTGCGTTCCCCCACGAACCCGCACGGTTCCTGTTTGCGTTCCCCCACGAACCCGCACCCTTGCTCTTTGCGTTCCCCCACGAACCTGCACCCTTGCTCTCTGCGTTCCCCCACGAACCCGCACCCTTGCTCTTTGCGTTCCCCCACGAACCCGCACGGTTCCTCTTTGCGTTCCCCCACGAACCCGCACCCTTGCTCTTTGCGTTCCCCCACGAACCCGCACCCTTGCTCTTTGCGTTCCCCCACGAACCCGCTCCCTTGCGCTTTGCGTTCCCCCACGAACCCGCACGGATCCACTTTGCGTTCCCCCACGAACCCGCAAGGTTCCTCTTTGCGTTCCCCCACGAACCCGCACCCTTGCTCTTTGCGTTCCCCCACGAACCCGCACCCTTGCTCTTTGCGTTCCCCCACGAACCAGCACGGTTCCTCTTTGCGTTCCCCCACGAACCAGCACGGTTCCTCATTGCGTTCCCCCACGAACCCGCACTGTTCCTCTTTGCGTTCCCCCACGAACCCGCACGGTTCCTCTTTGCGTTCCCCCACGAACCCGCACGGTTCCTCTTTGCGTTCCCCCACGAACCCGCACCCTTGCTCTTTGCGTTCCCCCACGAACCCGCACCCTTGCTCTTTGCGTTCCCCCACGAACCCGCACCCTTGCACTTTGTGTTCCCCCATGAACCAGCACGGACCCACTTTGCGTTCCCCCACGAACCCGCACCCTTGCTCTTTGCGTTCCCCCACGAACCCGCACCCTTGCTCTTTGCATTCCCCCACGAACCCACACCCTTGCTCTTTGCGTTCCCCCACGAACCCGCACGGTTCCTCTTTGCGTTCCCCCACGAACCCGCACCCTTGCTCTTTGCGTTCCCCCACGAACCCGCACGGTCCCTCTTTGCGTTCCCCCACGAACCCGCACGTCTCCTCTTTGCGTTCCCCCACGTACCCGCACCCTTGCTCTTTGCGTTCCCCCACGAACCCGCACCCTTGCTCTTTGCGTTCCCCCACGAACCCGCACCCTTGCTCTTTGCGTTCCCCCACGAACCCGCACCCTTGCTCTTTGCGTTCCCCCACGAACCCGCACGGTTCCTCTTTGCGTTCCCCCACGAACCCGCACCCTTGCTCTTTGCGTTCCCCCACGAACCCGCACCCTTGCTCTTTGCGTTCCCCCACGAACCCGCACCCTTGCTCTTTGCGTTCCCCCACGAACCCGCACCCTTGCTCTTTGCGTTCCCCCACGAACCCGCACCCTTGCTCTCTGCGTTCCCCCACGAACCCGCACCCTTGCTCTCTGCGTTCCCCCACGAACCCGCACCCTTACTCTTTGCGTTCCCCCACGAACCCGCACGGTTCCTGTTTGCGTTCCCCCACGAACCCGCACCCTTGCTCTTTGCGTTCCCCCACGAACCCGCACCTTTGCTCTTTGCGTTCCCCCACGAACCCGCACCCTTGCTCTTTGCGTTCCCCCACGAACCCGCACCCTTGCTCTTTGCGTTCCCCCACGAACCCGCACCCTTGCTCTTTGCGTTCCCCCACGAACCCGCACCCTTGCTCTTTGCGTTCCCCCACGAACCCGCACCCTTGCTCTTTGCGTTCCCCCACGAACCCGCACCCTTGCTCTTTGCGTTCCCCCACGAACCCGCACAGTTCCTCTTTGCGTTCCCCCACGAACCCGCACCCTTGCTCTTTGCGTTCCCCCACAAACCCACACGGTTCCTCTTTGTGTTCCCCCACGAACCCGCACCCTAGCTCTTTGCGTTCCCCCACGAACCCGCACCCTTGCTCTTTGCGTTCCCCCACGAACCCGCACCCTTGCTCTTTGCGTTCCCCCACGAACCCGCACCCTTGCTCTTTGCGTTCCCCCACGAACCCGCACCCTTGCTCTTTGCGTTCCCCCACGAACCCGCACGGTTCCTCTTTGCGTTCCCCCACGAACCCGCACCCTTGCTCTTTGCGTTCCCCCACGAACCCGCACCCTTGCTCTTTGCGTTCCCCCACGAACCCGCACCCTTGCTCTTTGCGTTCCCCCACGAACCCGCACCCTTGCTCTTTGCGTTCCCCCACGAACCCGCACCCTTGCTCTTTGCGTTCCCCCACGAACCCGCACCCTTGCTCTTTGCGTTCCCCCACGAACCCGCACCCTTGCTCTTTGCGTTCCCCCACGAACCCGCACAGTTCCTCTTTGCGTTCCCCCACGAACCCGCACCCTTGCTCTTTGCGTTCCCCCACGAACCCACACGGTTCCTCTTTGTGTTTCCCCACGAACCCGCACCCTTGCTCTTTGCGTTCCCCCACGAACTCGCACCCTTGCTCTTTGCGTTCCCCCACGAACCCGCACCCTTGCTCTTTGCGTTCCCCCACGAACCCGCACCCTTGCTCTTTGCGTTCCCCCACGAACCCGCACCCTTGCTCTTTGCGTTCCCCCACGAACCCGCACCCTTGCTCTTTGCGTTCCCCCACGAACCCGCACCCTTACTCTTTGCGTTCCCCCACGAACCCGCACCCTTGCTCTTTGCGTTCCCCCACGAACCCGCACGGTTCCTCTTTGCGTTCCCCCACGAACCCGCACCCTTGCTCTTTGCGTTCCCCCACGAACCCGCACCCTTGCTCTTTGCGTTCCCCCACGAACCCGCACCCTTGCTCTTTGCGTTCCCCCATGAACCCGTACCCTTGCTCTTTGCGTTCCCCCACGAACCCGCACGGATCCACTTTGCGTTCCCCCACGAACCCGCAAGGTTCCTCTTTGCGTTCCCCCACGAACCCGCACGGTTCCTCTTTGCGTTCCCCCACGAACCCGCACCCTTGCTCTTTGCGTTCCCCCACGAACCAGCACGGTTCCTCTTTGCGTTCCCCCACGAACCCGCACGGTTCCTCTTTGCGTTCCCCCACGAATTCGCACGGTTCCTCTTTGCGTTCCCCCACGAACCCGCACGGTTCCTCTTTGCGTTCCCCCACGAACCCGCACCCTTGCTCTTTGCATTCCCCCACGAACCCGCACCCTTGCTCTTTGCGTTCCCCCAGGAACCCGCACGGTTCCTCTTTGCGTTCCCCCACGAACCCGCACGGTTCCTCTTTGCGTTCCCCCACGAACCCGCACCCTTGCTCTTTGCGTTCCCCCACGAACCCGCACCCTTGCTCTTTGCGTTCCCCCACGAACCCGCACCCTTGCTCTTTGCGTTCCCCCATGAACCCGTACCCTTGCTCTTTGCGTTACCCCACGAACCCGCACGGATCCACTTTGCGTTCCCCCACGAACCCGCAAGGTTCCTCTTTGCGTTCCCCCACGAACCCGCACGGTTCCTCTTTGCGTTCCCCCACGAACCCGCACCCTTGCTCTTTGCGTTCCCCCACGAACCAGCACGGTTCCTCTTTGCGTTCCCCCACGAACCCGCACGGTTCCTCTTTGCGTTCCCCCACGAATTCGCACGGTTCCTCTTTGCGTTCCCCCACGAACCCGCACGGTTCCTCTTTGCGTTCCCCCACGAACCCGCACCCTTGCTCTTTGCGTTCCCCCACGAACCCGCACCCTTGCTCTTTGCCTTCCCCCACGAACCCGAACCCTTGCTCTTTGCGTTCCCCCACGAACCCGCACGGTTCCTCTTTGCGTTCCCCCACGAACCCGCACCCTTGCTCTTTGCGTTCCCCCACGAACCCGCACCCTTGCTCTTTGCGTTCCCCCACGAACCCGCACCCTTGCTCTTTGCGTTCCCCCACGAACCCGCACCCCTGCTCTCTGCGTTCCCCCACGAACCCGCACCCTTGCTCTTTGCGTTCCCCCACGAACCCGCACGGTTCCTCTTTGCGTTCCCCCACGAACCCGCACGGTTCCTGTTTGCGTTCCCCCACGAACCCGCACCCTTGCTCTTTGCGTTCCCCCACGAACCCGCACCCTTGCTCTTTGCGTTCCCCCACGAACCCGCACCCTTGCTCTTTGCGTTCCCCCACGAACCCGCACCCTTGCTCTTTGCGTTCCCCCAGGAACCCGCACCCTTGCTCTTTGCGTTCCCCCACGAACCCGCACCCTTGCTCTTTGCGTTCCCCCACGAACCCGCACCCTTGCTCTTTGCGTTCCCCCACGAACCCGCACAGTTCCTCTTTGCGTTCCCCCACGAACCCGCACCCTTGCTCTTTGCGTTCCCCCACGAACCCACACGGTTCCTCTTTGTGTTCCCCTACGAACCCGCACCCTAGCTCTTTGCGTTCCCCCACGAACCCGCACCCTTGCTCTTTGCGTTCCCCCACGAACCCACACGGTTCCTCTTTGTGTTTCCCCACGAACCCGCACCCTTGCTCTTTGCGTTCCCCCACGAACTCGCACCCTTGCTCTTTGCGTTCCCCCACGAACCCGCACCCTTGCTCTTTGCGTTCCCCCACGAACCCGCACCCTTGCTCTTTGCGTTCCCCCACGAACCCGCACCCTTGCTCTTTGCGTTCCCCCACGAACCCGCACCCTTGCTCTTTGCGTTCCCCCACGAACCCGCACCCTTACTCTTTGCGTTCCCCCACGAACCCGCACCCTTGCTCTTTGCGTTCCCCCACGAACCCGCACGGTTCCTCTTTGCGTTCCCCCACGAACCCGCACCCTTGCTCTTTGCGTTCCCCCACGAACCCGCACCCTTGCTCTTTGCGTTCCCCCACGAACCCGCACCCTTGCTCTTTGCGTTCCCCCATGAACCCGTACCCTTGCTCTTTGCGTTCCCCCACGAACCCGCACGGATCCACTTTGCGTTCCCCCACGAACCCGCAAGGTTCCTCTTTGCGTTCCCCCACGAACCCGCACGGTTCCTCTTTGCGTTCCCCCACGAACCCGCACCCTTGCTCTTTGCGTTCCCCCACGAACCAGCACGGTTCCTCTTTGCGTTCCCCCACGAACCCGCACGGTTCCTCTTTGCGTTCCCCCACGAATTCGCACGGTTCCTCTTTGCGTTCCCCCACGAACCCGCACGGTTCCTCTTTGCGTTCCCCCACGAACCCGCACCCTTGCTCTTTGCGTTCCCCCACGAACCCGCACCCTTGCTCTTTGCGTTCCCCCAGGAACCCGCACGGTTCCTCTTTGCGTTCCCCCACGAACCCGCACGGTTCCTCTTTGCGTTCCCCCACGAACCCGCACCCTTGCTCTTTGCGTTCCCCCACGAACCCGCACCCTTGCTCTTTGCGTTCCCCCACGAACCCGCACCCCTGCTCTCTGCGTTCCCCCACGAACCCGCACCCTTGCTCTTTGCGTTCCCCCACGAACCCGCACGGTTCCTCTTTGCGTTCCCCCACGAACCCGCACGGTTCCTGTTTGCGTTCCCCCACGAACCCGCACGGTTCCTCTTTGCGTTCCCCCACGAACCCGCACCCTTGCTCTTTGCGTTCCCCCACGAACCCGCACCCTTGCTCTTTGCGTTCCCCCACGAACCCGCACCCTTGCTCTTTGCGTTCCCCCACGAACCCGCACCCTTGCTCTTTGCGTTCCCCCAGGAACCCGCACCCTTGCTCTTTGCGTTCCCCCACGAACCCGCACCCTTGCTCTTTGCGTTCCCCCACGAACCCGCACCCTTGCTCTTTGCGTTCCCCCACGAACCCGCACGGTTCCTCTTTGCGTTCCCCCACGAACCCGCACCCTTGCTCTTTGCGTTCCCCCACGAACCCGCACCCTTGCTCTTTGCGTTCCCCCACGAACCCGCACCCTTGCTCTTTGCGTTCCCCCACGAACCCGCACCCTTGCTCTTTGCGTTCCCCCACGAACCCGCACCCTTGCTCTCTGCGTTCCCCCACGAACCCGCACCCTTGCTCTCTGCGTTCCCCCACGAACCCGCACCCTTACTCTTTGCGTTCCCCCACGAACCCGCACGGTTCCTGTTTGCGTTCCCCCATGAACCCGCACCCTTGCTCTTTGCGTTCCCCCACGAACCCGCACCTTTGCTCTTTGCGTTCCCCCACGAACCCGCACCCTTGCTCTTTGCGTTCCCCCACGAACCCGCACCCTTGCTCTTTGCGTTCCCCCACGAACCCGCACCCTTGCTCTTTGCGTTCCCCCACGAACCCGCACCCTTGCTCTTTGCGTTCCCCCACGAACCCGCACCCTTGCTCTTTGCGTTCCCCCACGAACCCGCACCCTTGCTCTTTGCGTTCCCCCACGAACCCGCACAGTTCCTCTTTGCGTTCCCCCACGAACCCGCACCCTTGCTCTTTGCGTTCCCCCACGAACCCACACGGTTCCTCTTTGTGTTCCCCCACGAACCCGCACCCTAGCTCTTTGCGTTCCCCCACGAACCCGCACCCTTGCTCTTTGCGTTCCCCCACGAACCCGCACCCTTGCTCTTTGCGTTCCCCCACGAACCCGCACCCTTGCTCTTTGCGTTCCCCCACGAACCCGCACCCTTGCTCTTTGCGTTCCCCCACGAACCCGCACGGTTCCTCTTTGCGTTCCCCCACGAACCCGCACCCTTGCTCTTTGCGTTCCCCCACGAACCCGCACCCTTGCTCTTTGCGTTCCCCCACGAACCCGCACCCTTGCTCTTTGCGTTCCCCCACGAACCCGCACCCTTGCTCTTTGCGTTCCCCCACGAACCCGCACCCTTGCTCTTTGCGTTCCCCCACGAACCCGCACAGTTCCTCTTTGCGTTCCCCCACGAACCCGCACCCTTGCTCTTTGCGTTCCCCCACGAACCCACACGGTTCCTCTTTGTGTTTCCCCACGAACCCGCACCCTTGCTCTTTGCGTTCCCCCACGAACTCGCACCCTTGCTCTTTGCGTTCCCCCACGAACCCGCACCCTTGCTCTTTGCGTTCCCCCACGAACCCGCACCCTTGCTCTTTGCGTTCCCCCACGAACCCGCACCCTTGCTCTTTGCGTTCCCCCACGAACCCGCACCCTTGCTCTTTGCGTTCCCCCACGAACCCGCACCCTTACTCTTTGCGTTCCCCCACGAACCCGCACCCTTGCTCTTTGCGTTCCCCCACGAACCCGCACGGTTCCTCTTTGCGTTCCCCCACGAACCCGCACCCTTGCTCTTTGCGTTCCCCCACGAACCCGCACCCTTGCTCTTTGCGTTCCCCCACGAACCCGCACCCTTGCTCTTTGCGTTCCCCCATGAACCCGTACCCTTGCTCTTTGCGTTCCCCCACGAACCCGCACGGATCCACTTTGCGTTCCCCCACGAACCCGCAAGGTTCCTCTTTGCGTTCCCCCACGAACCCGCACGGTTCCTCTTTGCGTTCCCCCACGAACCCGCACCCTTGCTCTTTGCGTTCCCCCACGAACCAGCACGGTTCCTCTTTGCGTTCCCCCACGAACCCGCACGGTTCCTCTTTGCGTTCCCCCACGAATTCGCACGGTTCCTCTTTGCGTTCCCCCACGAACCCGCACGGTTCCTCTTTGCGTTCCCCCACGAACCCGCACCCTTGCTCTTTGCGTTCCCCCACGAACCCGCACCCTTGCTCTTTGCGTTCCCCCAGGAACCCGCACGGTTCCTCTTTGCGTTCCCCCACGAACCCGCACGGTTCCTCTTTGCGTTCCCCCACGAACCCGCACCCTTGCTCTTTGCGTTCCCCCACGAACCCGCACCCTTGCTCTTTGCGTTCCCCCACGAACCCGCACCCTTGCTCTTTGCGTTCCCCCATGAACCCGTACCCTTGCTCTTTGCGTTCCCCCACGAACCCGCACGGATCCACTTTGCGTTCCCCCACGAACCCGCAAGGTTCCTCTTTGCGTTCCCCCACGAACCCGCACGGTTCCTCTTTGCGTTCCCCCACGAACCCGCACCCTTGCTCTTTGCGTTCCCCCACGAACCAGCACGGTTCCTCTTTGCGTTCCCCCACGAACCCGCACGGTTCCTCTTTGCGTTCCCCCACGAATTCGCACGGTTCCTCTTTGCGTTCCCCCACGAACCCGCACGGTTCCTCTTTGCGTTCCCCCACGAACCCGCACCCTTGCTCTTTGCGTTCCCCCACGAACCCGCACCCTTGCTCTTTGCCTTCCCCCACGAACCCGAACCCTTGCTCTTTGCGTTCCCCCACGAACCCGCACGGTTCCTCTTTGCGTTCCCCCACGAACCCGCACCCTTGCTCTTTGCGTTCCCCCACGAACCCGCACCCTTGCTCTTTGCGTTCCCCCACGAACCCGCACCCTTGCTCTTTGCGTTCCCCCACGAACCCGCACCCCTGCTCTCTGCGTTCCCCCACGAACCCGCACCCTTGCTCTTTGCGTTCCCCCACGAACCCGCACGGTTCCTCTTTGCGTTCCCCCACGAACCCGCACGGTTCCTGTTTGCGTTCCCCCACGAACCCGCACGGTTCCTCTTTGCGTTCCCCCACGAACCCGCACCCTTGCTCTTTGCGTTCCCCCACGAACCCGCACGGTTCCTCTTTGCGTTCCCCCACGAACCCGCACGGTTCCTCTTTGCGTTCCCCCACGAACCCGCACCCTTGCTCTTTGCGTTCCCCCACGAACCCGCACCCTTGCTCTTTGCGTTCCCCCACGAACCCGCACCCTTGCTCTTTGCGTTCCCCCACGAACCCGCACCCTTGCTCTTTGCGTTCCCCCACGAACCCGCACAGTTCCTCTTTGCGTTCCCCCACGAACCCGCACCCTTGCTCTTTGCGTTCCCCCACGAACCCACACGGTTCCTCTTTGTGTTCCCCTACGAACCCGCACCCTAGCTCTTTGCGTTCCCCCACGAACCCGCACCCTTGCTCTTTGCGTTCCCCCACGAACCCACACGGTTCCTCTTTGTGTTTCCCCACGAACCCGCACCCTTGCTCTTTGCGTTCCCCCACGAACTCGCACCCTTGCTCTTTGCGTTCCCCCACGAACCCGCACCCTTGCTCTTTGCGTTCCCCCACGAACCCGCACCCTTGCTCTTTGCGTTCCCCCACGAACCCGCACCCTTGCTCTTTGCGTTCCCCCACGAACCCGCACCCTTGCTCTTTGCGTTCCCCCACGAACCCGCACCCTTACTCTTTGCGTTCCCCCACGAACCCGCACCCTTGCTCTTTGCGTTCCCCCACGAACCCGCACGGTTCCTCTTTGCGTTCCCCCACGAACCCGCACCCTTGCTCTTTGCGTTCCCCCACGAACCCGCACCCTTGCTCTTTGCGTTCCCCCACGAACCCGCACCCTTGCTCTTTGCGTTCCCCCATGAACCCGTACCCTTGCTCTTTGCGTTCCCCCACGAACCCGCACGGATCCACTTTGCGTTCCCCCACGAACCCGCAAGGTTCCTCTTTGCGTTCCCCCACGAACCCGCACGGTTCCTCTTTGCGTTCCCCCACGAACCCGCACCCTTGCTCTTTGCGTTCCCCCACGAACCAGCACGGTTCCTCTTTGCGTTCCCCCACGAACCCGCACGGTTCCTCTTTGCGTTCCCCCACGAATTCGCACGGTTCCTCTTTGCGTTCCCCCACGAACCCGCACGGTTCCTCTTTGCGTTCCCCCACGAACCCGCACCCTTGCTCTTTGCGTTCCCCCACGAACCCGCACCCTTGCTCTTTGCGTTCCCCCAGGAACCCGCACGGTTCCTCTTTGCGTTCCCCCACGAACCCGCACGGTTCCTCTTTGCGTTCCCCCACGAACCCGCACCCTTGCTCTTTGCGTTCCCCCACGAACCCGCACCCTTGCTCTTTGCGTTCCCCCACGAACCCGCACCCCTGCTCTCTGCGTTCCCCCACGAACCCGCACCCTTGCTCTTTGCGTTCCCCCACGAACCCGCACGGTTCCTCTTTGCGTTCCCCCACGAACCCGCACGGTTCCTGTTTGCGTTCCCCCACGAACCCGCACGGTTCCTCTTTGCGTTCCCCCACGAACCCGCACCCTTGCTCTTTGCGTTCCCCCACGAACCCGCACCCTTGCTCTTTGCGTTCCCCCACGAACCCGCACCCTTGCTCTTTGCGTTCCCCCACGAACCCGCACCCTTGCTCTTTGCGTTCCCCCAGGAACCCGCACCCTTGCTCTTTGCGTTCCCCCACGAACCCGCACCCTTGCTCTTTGCGTTCCCCCACGAACCCGCACCCTTGCTCTTTGCGTTCCCCCACGAACACGCACCCTTGCTCTTTGCGTTCCCCCACGAACCCGCACCCTTGCTCTTTGCGTTCCCCCACGAACCCACACGGTTCCTCTTTGTGTTCCCCTACGAACCCGCACCCTAGCTCTTTGCGTTCCCCCACGAACCCGCACCCTTGCTCTTTGCGTTCCCCCACGAACCCGCACCCTTGCTCTTTGCGTTCCCCCACGAACCCGCACCCTTGCTCTTTGCGTTCCCCCACGAACCCGCACCCTTGCTCTTTGCGTTCCCCCACGAACCCGCACCCTTCCTCTTTGCGTTCCCCCACGAACCCGCACCCTTGCTCTTTGCGTTCCCCCACGAACCCGCACCCTTGCTCTTTGCGTTCCCCCACGAACCCGCACCCTTGCTCTTTGCGTTCCCCCACGAACCCGCACCCTTGCTCTTTGCGTTCCCCCACGAACCCGTACCCTTGCTCTTTGCGTTCCCCCACGAACCCGCACGGATCCACTTTGCGTTCCCCACGAACCCGCAAGGTTCCTCTTTGCGTTCCCCCACGAACCCGTACGGTTCCTCTTTGCGTTCCCCCACGAACCCGCACCCTTGCTCTTTGCGTTCCCCCACGAACCAGCACGGTTCCTCTTTGCGTTCCCCCACGAACCCGCACGGTTCCTCTTTGCGTTCCCCCACGAACCCGCACCGTTCCTCTTTGCGTTCCCCCACGAACCCGCACCCTTGCTCATTGCGTTCCCCCACGAACCCGCACGGTTCCTGTTTGCGTTCCCCCACGAACCCGCACCCTTGCTCTTTGCGTTCCCCCACGAACCCGCACCCTTGCTCTTTGCGTTCCCCCACGAACCCGCACCCTTGCTCTTTGCGTTCCCCCACGAACCCGCACCCTTGCTCTTTGCGTTCCCCCACGACCCCGTACCGTTCCTCTTTGCGTTCCCCCACGACCCCGCACCGTTCCTCTTTGCGTTCCCCCACGAACCCGCACCCTTGCTCTTTGCGTTCCCCCACGAACCCGCACCCTAGCTCTTTGCGTTCCCCCACGAACCCGCACGGTTCCTCTTTGCGTTCCCCCACGAACCCGCACGGTTCCTCTTTGCGTTCCCCCACGAACCCGCACGGTTCCTCTATGCGTTCCCCCACGAACCCGCACCCTTGCTCTTTGCGTTCCCCCACGAACCCGCACCCTTGCTCTTTGCGTTCCCCCACGAACCCGCACCCTTGCTCTTTGCGTTCCCCCACGAACCCGCACGGTTCCTCTTTGCGTTCCCCCACGAACCCGCACCCTTGCTCTTTGCGTTCCCCCATGAACCCGCACGGTTCCTCTATGCGTTCCCCCACGAACCCGCACCCTTGCTCTTTGCGTTCCCCCATGAACCCGCACGGATCCACTTTGCGTTCCCCCACGAACCCGCACCCTTGCTCTTTGCGTTCCCCCACGAACCCGCACGGTTCCTCTTTGCGTTCCCCCACGAGCCCGCACGTCTCCTCTTTGCGTTCCCCCACGTACCCGCACCCTTGCTCTTTGCGTTCCCCCACGAACCCGCACCCTTGCTCTTTGCGTTCCCCCACGAACCCGCACCCTTGCTCTTTGCGTTCCCCCATGAACCCGCACCCTTGCTCTTTGTGTTCCCCCACGAACCCGCACCCTTGCTCTTTGCGTTCCCCCAGGAACCCGCACCCTTGCTCTTTGCGTTCCCCCACGAACCCGCACCCTTGCTCTTTGCGTTCCCCCACGAACCAGCACGGTTCCTCTTTGCGTTCCCCCACGAATCCGCACCCTTGCTCTTTGCGTTCCCCAACGAACCCGCACCCTTGCTCTTTGCGTTCCCGCACGAACCCGCACCCTTGCTCTTTGCGTTCCCCCACGAACGCGCACCCTTGCTCTGCGTTCCCCCACGAACCCGCACCCTTGCTCTTTGCGTTCCCCCACGAACCCGCACCCTTGCTCTTTGCGTTCCCCCACGAACCCGCACCCTTGCTCTTTGCGTTCCCCCACGAACCCGCACGGTTCCTCTTTGCGTTCCCCCACGAACCCGCACCCTTGCTCTTTGCGTTCCCCCACGAACCCGCACCCTTGCTCTTTGCGTTCCCCCACGAACCCGCACCCTTGCTCTTTGCGTTCCCCCACGAACCCGCACCCTTGCTCTTTGCGTTCCCCCACGAACCCGCACCCTTGCTCTTTGCGTTCCCCCACGAACCCGCACGGTTCCTCTTTGCATTCCCCCACGAACCCGCACCCTTGCTCTTTGCGTTCCCCCACGAACCCGCACCCTTGCTCTTTGCGTTCCCCCACGAACCCGCACCCTTGCTCTTTACGTTCCCCCATGAACCCGCACCCTTGCTCTTTGCGTTCCCCCACGAACCCGCACGGTTCCTCTTTGGGTTCCCCCACGAACTCGCCCGTCTCCTCTTTGCGTTCCCCCACGAACCCGCACCCTTGCTCTTTGCGTTCCCCCACGAACACGCACGGTTCCTCTTTGCGTTCCCCCACGAACCCGCACGTCTCCTCTTTGCGTTCCACCACGAACCCGCACCCTTGCTCTTTGCGTTCCCCCACGAACCTGCACCCTTGCTCTTTGCGTTCCCCCACGAACCCGCACCCTTGCTCATTGCGTTCCCCCACGAACCCGCACCCTTGCTCTTTGCGTTCCCCCACGAACCCACACGGTTCCTCTTTGCGTTCCCCCACGAACCCGCACCCTTGCTCTTTGCGTTCCCCCACGAACCCGCACCCTTGCTCTTTGCGTTCCCCCACGAACCCGCACCGTTCCTCTTTGCGTTCCCCCACGAACCCGCACCCTTGCTCTTTGCGTTCCCCCACGAACCCGCACCCTTGCTCTTTGCGTTCCCCCACAAACCCGCACCCTTGCTCTTTGCGTTCCCCCACGAACCCGCACGGTTCCTCTTTGCGTTCCCCCACGAACCCGCACCCTTGCTCTTTGCGTTCCCCCACGAACCCGCACCCATGCTCTTTGCGTTCCCCCACGAACCCGCAAGGTTCCTCTTTGCGTTCCCCCACGAACCCGCACCCTTGCTCTTTGCGTTCCCCCACGAACCCGCTCCGTTCCTCTTTGCGTTCCCCCACGAACCCGCACCCTTGCTCTTTGCGTTCCCCCACGAACCCGCACCCTTGCTCTTTGCGTTCCCCCACGAACCCGCACCCTTACTCTTTGCGTTCCCCCACGAACCCGCACCCTTGCTCTTTGCGTTCCCCCACGAACCCGCACCCTTGCTCTTTGCGTTCCCCCACGAACCCGCACCCTTGCTCTTTGCGTTCCCCCACGAACCCGCACCCTTGCTCTTTGCGTTCCCCCACGAACCCGCACCCTTGCTCTTTGCGTTCCCCCACGAACCCGCACCCTTGCTCTTTGCGTTCCCCACGAACCCGCTCCGTTCCACTTTGCGTTCCCCCACGAACCCGTACGGTTCCTCTTTGCGTTCCCCCACGAACCCGCACCCTTGCTCTTTGCGTTCCCCCACGAACCAGCACGGTTCCTCTTTGCGTTCCCCCACGAACCCGCACGGTTCCTCTTTGCGTTCCCCCACGAACCCGCACCGTTCCTCTTTGCGTTCCCCCACGAACCCGCACCCTTGCTCTTTGCGTTCCCCCACGAACCCGCACCCTTGCTCTTTGCGTTCCCCCACGAACCCGCACGGTTCCTGTTTGCGTTCCCCCACGAACCCGCACCCTTGCTCTTTGCGTTCCCCCACGAACCCGCACCCTTGCTCTTTGCGTTCCCCCACGAACCCGCACCCTTGCTCTTTGCGTTCCCCCACGAACCCGCACCCTTGCTCTTTGCGTTCCCCCACGACCCCGTACCGTTCCTCTTTGCGTTCCCCCACGACCCCGCACCGTTCCTCTTTGCGTTCCCCCACGAACCCGCACCCTTGCTCTTTGCGTTCCCCCACGAACCCGCACCCTAGCTCTTTGCGTTCCCCCACGAACCCGCACGGTTCCTCTTTGCGTTCCCCCACGAACCCGCACGGTTCCTCTTTGCGTTCCCCCACGAACCCGCACGGTTCCTCTATGCGTTCCCCCACGAACCCGCACCCTTGCTCTTTGCGTTCCCCCACGAACCCGCACCCTTGCTCTTTGCGTTCCCCCACGAACCCGCACCCTTGCTCTTTGCGTTGCCCCACGAACCCACACGGTTCCTCTTTGCGTTCCCCCACGAACCCGCACCCTTGCTCTTTGCGTTCCCCCACGAACCCGCACCCTTGCTCTTTGCGTTCCCCCACGAACCCGCACCCTTGCTCTTTGCGTTCCCCCACGAACCCGCACCCTTGCTCTTTGCGTTCCCCCACGAACCCGCACGGTTCCTCTTTGCGTTCCCCCACGAACCCGCACCCTTGCTCTTTGCGTTCCCCCACGAACCCGCACCCTTGCTCTTTGCGTTCCCCCACGAACCCGCACCCTTGCTCTTTGCGTTCCCCCACGAACCCGCACGGATCCACTTTGCATTCCCCCACGAACCCGCAAGGTTCCTCTTTGCGTTCCCCCACGAACCCGCACCCTTGCTCTTTGCGTTCCCCCACGAACCCGCACCCTTGCTCTTTGCGTTCCCCCACGAACCAGCACGGTTCCTCTTTGCGTTCCCCCACGAACCAGCACTGTTCCTCTTTGCGTTCCCCCACGAACCCGCACGGTTCCTCTTTGCGTTCCCCCACGAACCCGCACCCTTGCTCTTTGCGTTCCCCCACGAACCCGCACCCTTGCTCTTTGTGTTCCCCCACGAACCCGCACCCTTGCTCTTTGCGTTCCCCCACGAACCCGCACCCTTGCTCTTTGCGTTCCCCCACGAACCCGCACCCTTGCTCTTTGCGTTCCCCCATGAACCCGCACGGATCCACTTTGCGTTCCCCCACGAACCCGCACCCTTGCTCTTTGCGTTCCCCCACGAACCCGCACGGTTCCTCTTTGCGTTCCCCCACGAGCCCGCACGTCTCCTCTTTGCGTTCCCCCACGTACCCGCACCCTTGCTCTTTGCGTTCCCCCACGAACCCGCACCCTTGCTCTTTGCGTTCCCCCACGAACCCGCACCCTTGCTCTTTGCGTTCCCCCATGAACCCGCACCCTTGCTCTTTGTGTTCCCCCACGAACCCGCACCCTTGCTCTTTGCGTTCCCCCACGAACCCGCACCCTTGCTCTTTGCGTTCCCCCACGAACCCGCACCCTTGCTCTTTGCGTTCCCCCACGAACCAGCACGGTTCCTCTTTGCGTTCCCCCACGAATCCGCACCCTTGCTCTTTGCGTTCCCCAACGAACCCGCACCCTTGCTCTTTGCGTTCCCGCACGAACCCGCACCCTTGCTCTTTGCGTTCCCCCACGAACGCGCACCCTTGCTCTGCGTTCCCCCACGAACCCGCACCCTTGCTCTTTGCGTTCCCCCACGAACCCGCACCCTTGCTCTTTGCGTTCCCCCACGAACCCGCACCCTTGCTCTTTGCGTTCCCCCACGAACCCGCACCCTTGCTCTTTGCGTTCCCCCACGAACCCGCACCCTTGCTCTTTGCGTTCCCCCACGAACCCGCACCCTTGCTCTTTGCGTTCCCCCACGAACCCGCACCCTTGCTCTTTGCGTTCCCCCACGAACCCGCACCCTTGCTCTTTGCGTTCCCCCACGAACCCGCACCCTTGCTCTTTGCGTTCCCCCACGAACCCGCACCCTTGCTCTTTGCGTTCCCCCACGAACCCGCACCCTTGCTCTTTGCGTTCCCCCACGAACCCGCACCCTTGCTCTTTGCGTTCCCCCACGAACCCGCACGGTTCCTCTTTGCGTTCCCCCACGAACCCGCACCCTTGCTCTTTGCGTTCCCCCACGAACCCGCACCCTTGCTCTTTGCGTTCCCCCACGAACCCGCACCCTTGCTCTTTACGTTCCCCCATGAACCCGCACCCTTGCTCTTTGCGTTCCCCCACGAACCCGCACGGTTCCTCTTTGGGTTCCCCCACGAACTCGCCCGTCTCCTCTTTGCGTTCCCCCACGAACCCGCACCCTTGCTCTTTGCGTTCCCCCACGAACACGCACGGTTCCTCTTTGCGTTCCCCCACGAACCCGCACGTCTCCTCTTTGCGTTCCACCACGAACCCGCACCCTTGCTCTTTGCGTTCCCCCACGAACCTGCACCCTTGCTCTTTGCGTTCCCCCACGAACCCGCACCCTTGCTCATTGCGTTCCCCCACGAACCCGCACCCTTGCTCTTTGCGTTCCCCCACGAACCCACACGGTTCCTCTTTGCGTTCCCCCACAAACCCGCACCCTTGCTCTTTGCGTTCCCCCACGAACCCGCACGGTTCCTCTTTGCGTTCCCCCACGAACCCGCACCCTTGCTCTTTGCGTTCCCCCACGAACCCGCACCCTTGCTCTTTGCGTTCCCCCACGAACCCGCAAGGTTCCTCTTTGCGTTCCCCCACGAACCCGCACCCTTGCTCTTTGCGTTCCCCCACGAACCCGCTCCGTTCCACTTTGCGTTCCCCCACGAACCCGCACGGTTCCTCTTTGCGTTCCCCCACGAACCCGCACCCTTGCTCTTTGCGTTCCCCCACGAACCCGCACCCTTGCTCTTTGCGTTCCCCCACGAACCCGCACCCTTGCTCTTTGCGTTCCCCCACGAACCCGCACCCTTGCTCTTTGCGTTCCCCCACGAACCCGCACCCTTGCTCTTTGCGTTCCCCCACGAACCCGCACCCTTGCTCTTTGCGTTCCCCCACGAACCCGTACCCTTGCTCTTTGCGTTCCCCCACGAACCCGCACCCTTGCTCTTTGCGTTCCCCCACGAACCCGCACCCTTGCTCTTTGCGTTCCCCCACGAACCCGCTCCGTTCCACTTTGCGTTCCCCCACGAACCCGCACCCTTGCTCTTTGAATTCCCCCACGAACCCGCACCCTTGCTCTTTGCGTTCCCCCACGAACCCGCACCCTTGCTCTTTGTGTTCCCCCACGAACCCGCACCCTTGCTCTTTGCGTTCCCCCACGAACCCGCACCCTTGCTCTTTGCGTTCCCCCACGAACCCGCACGGTTCCTCTTTGCGTTCCCCCACGAACCCGCACCCTTGCTCTTTGCCCTCCCCCAACAAACCCGCACCCTTGCTCTTTGCATTCCCCCACGAACCCGCACCCTTGCTCTTTGCGTTCCCCCACGAACCCGCACCCTTGCTCTTTGCGTTCCCCCACGAACCCGCACCCTTGCTCTTTGCGTTCCCCCACGAACCCGCACCCTTGCTCTTTGCGTTCCCCCACGAACCCGCACCATTGCTCTTTGCGTTCCCCCACGAACCCGCACCCTTGCTCTTTGCGTTCCCCCACGAACCCGCACGGTTCCTCTTTGCGTTCCCCCACGAACCCGCACCCTTGCTCTTTGCGTTCCCCCATGAACCCGCACCCTTGCTCTTTGCATTCCCCCACGTACCCGCACCCTTGCTCTTTGCGTTCCCCCACGAACCCGCACGGTTCCTCTTTGCGTTCCCCCACGAACCCGCACGGTTCCTCTTTGCGTTCCCCCACGAACCCGCTCCCTTGCTCTTTGCGTTCCCCCACGAACCCGCACCCTTGCTCTTTGCGTTCCCCCACGAACCCGCACCCTTGCTCTTTGCGTTCCCCCACGAACCCGCACCCTTGCTCTTTGCGTTCCCCCACGAACCCGCACCCTTGCTCTTTGCGTTCCCCCACGAACCCGCACGGTTCCTCTTTGCGTTCCCCCACGAACCCGCACCCTTGCTCTTTGCGTTCCCCCACGAACCCGCACCCTTGCTCTTTGCGTTCCCCCACGAACCCGCACCCTTGCTCTTTGCGTTCCCCCACGAACCCGCACCCTTGCTCTTTGCGTTCCCCCACGAACCCGCACCCTTGCTCTTTGCGTTCCCCCACGAACCCGCACGGTTCCTCTTTGCGTTCCCCCACGAACCCGCACCCTTGCTCTTTGCGTTCCCCCACGAACCCGCACCCTTGCTCTTTGCGTTCCCCCACGAACCCGCACCCTTGCTCTTTGCGTTCCCCCACGAACCCGCACCCTTACTCTTTGCGTTCCCCCACGAACCCGCACCCTTGCTCTTTGCGTTCCCCCACGAACCCGCACCCTTGCTCTTTGCGTTCCCCCACGAACCCGCACCCTTGCTCTTTGCGTTCCCCCACGAATCCGCACGGTTCCTCTTTGCGTTCCCCCACGAACCCGCACCCTTGCTCTTTGCGTTCCCCCACGAACCCGCACCCTTGCTCTTTGCGTTCCCCCACGAACCCGCACGGATCCACTTTGCGTTCCCCCACGAACCCGCAAGGTTCCTCTTTGCGTTCCCCCACGAACCCGCACGGTTCCTCTTTGCGTTCCCCCACGAACCCGCACCCTTGCTCTTTGCGTTCCCCCACGAACCAGCACGGTTCCTCTTTGCGTTCCCCCACGAACCCGCACGGTTCCTCTTTGCGTTCCCCCACGATCCCGCACGGTTCCTCTTTCCGTTCCCCCACGAACCCGCAAGGTTCCTCTTTGCGTTCCCCCACGAACCCACACGGTTCCTCTTTGCGTTCCCCCACGAACCCGCACCCTTGCTCTTTGCGTTCCCCCACGAACCCGCACGGTTCCTCTTTGCGTTCCCCCACGAACCCGCACCGTTCCTCTTTGCGTTCCCCCACGAACCCGCACCCTTGCTCTTTGCGTTCCCCCACGAACCCGCACCCTTGCTCTTTGCGTTCCCCCACAAACCCGCACCCTTGCTCTTTGCGTTCCCCCACGAACCCGCACGGTTCCTCTTTGCGTTCCCCCACGAACCCGCACCCTTGCTCTTTGCGTTCCCCCATGAACCCGCACCCTTGCTCTTTGCGTTCCCCCACGAACCCGCAATGTTCCTCTTTGCGTTCCCCCACGAACCCGCACCCTTGCACTTTGCGTTCCCCCACGAACCCGCACCCTTGCTCTTTGCGTTCCCCCACGAACCCGCACGGTTCCTCTTTGCGTTCCCCCACAAACCCGCACCCTTGCTCTTTGCGTTCCCCCACGAACCCGCACCCTTGCTCTTTGCGTTCCCCCACGAACCCGCACCCTTGCTCTTTGCGTTCCCCCACGAACCCGCACCCTTGCTCTTTGCGTTCCCCCACGAACCCGCACCCTTGCTCTTTGCGTTCCCCCACGAACCCGCACCCTTGCTCTTTGCGTTCCCCCACGAACCCGTACCCTTGCTCTTTGCGTTCCCCCACGAACCCGCACCCTTGCTCTTTGCGTTCCCCCACGAACCCGCACCCTTGCTCTTTGCGTTCCCCCACGAACCCGCACCCTTGCTCTTTGCGTTCCCCCACGAACCCGCTCCGTTCCACTTTGCGTTCCCCCACGAACCCGCACCCTTGCTCTTTGCGTTCCCCCACGAACCCGCACCCTTGCTCTTTGCGTTCCCCCACGAACCCGCACGGTTCCTCTTTGCGTTCCCCCACGAACCCGCACGTCTCCTCTTTGCGTTCCCCCACGAACCCGCACCCTTTCTCTTTGCGTTCCCCTACGAACCCGCACCCTTGCTCTTTGCGTTCCCCCACGAACCCGCACCCTTGCTCTTTGCGTTCCCCCACGAACCCGCACCCTAACTCTTTGCGTTCCCCCACGAACCCACACCCTTGCTCTTTGCGTTCCCCCACGAACCCGCACCCTTGCTCTTTGCGTTCCCCCACGAACCCGCACCCTTGCTCTTTGCGTTCCCCCACGAACCCGCACCCTTGCTCTTTGCGTTCCCCCACGAACCCGCACCCTTGCTCTTTGCGTTCCCCCACGAACCCGCACCCTTGCTCTTTGCGTTCCCCCACGAACCCGCACCCTTGCTCTTTGCGTTCCCCCACGAACCCGCACCCTTGCTCTTTGCGTTCCCCCACGAACCCGCACCCTTGCTCTTTGCGTTCCCCCACGAACCCGCACGGTTCCTCTTTGCGTTCCCCCACGAACCCGCACCCTTGCTCTTTGCGTTCCCCCACGAACCCGCACCCTTGCTCTTTGCGTTCCCCCACGAACCCGCACCCTTGCTCTTTGCGTTCCCCCACGAACCCGCACCCTTACTCTTTGCGTTCCCCCACGAACCCGCACCCTTGCTCTTTGTGTTCCCCCACGAACCCGCACCCTTGCTCTTTGCGTTCCCCCACGAACCCGCACCCTTGCTCTTTGCGTTCCCCCACGAATCCGCACGGTTCCTCTTTGCGTTCCCCCACGAACCCGCACCCTTGCTCTTTGCGTTCCCCCACGAACCCGCACCCTTGCTCTTTGCGTTCCCCCACGAACCCGCACGGATCCAATTTGCGTTCCCCCACGAACCCGCAAGGTTCCTCTTTGCGTTCCCCCACGAACCCGCACGGTTCCTCTTTGCGTTCCCCCACGAACCCGCACCCTTGCTCTTTGCGTTCCCCCACGAACCAGCACGGTTCCTCTTTGCGTTCCCCCACGAACCCGCACGGTTCCTCTTTGCGTTCCCCCACGAACCCGCACGGTTCCTCTTTCCGTTCCCCCACGAACCCGCACGGTTCCTCTTTGCGTTCCCCCACGAACCCACACGGTTCCTCTTTGCGTTCCCCCACGAACCCGCACCCTTGCTCTTTGCGTTCCCCCACGAACCCGCACGGTTCCTCTTTGCGTTCCCCCACGAACCCGCACCGTTCCTCTTTGCGTTCCCCCACGAACCCGCACCCTTGCTCTTTGCGTTCCCCCACGAACCCGCACCCTTGCTCTTTGCGTTCCCCCACAAACCCGCACCCTTGCTCTTTGCGTTCCCCCACGAACCCGCACGGTTCCTCTTTGCGTTCCCCCACGAACCCGCACCCTTGCTCTTTGCGTTCCCCCATGAACCCGCACCCTTGCTCTTTGCGTTCCCCCACGAACCCGCAAGGTTCCTCTTTGCGTTCCCCCACGAACCCGCACCCTTGCACTTTGCGTTCCCCCACGAACCCGCACCCTTGCTCTTTGCGTTCCCCCACGAACCCGCACGGTTCCTCTTTGCGTTCCCCCACAAACCCGCACCCTTGCTCTTTGCGTTCCCCCACGAACCCGCACCCTTGCTCTTTGCGTTCCCCCACGAACCCGCACCCTTGCTCTTTGCGTTCCCCCACGAACCCGCACCCTTGCTCTTTGCGTTCCCCCACGAACCCGCACCCTTGCTCTTTGCGTTCCCCCACGAACCCGCACCCTTGCTCTTTGCGTTCCCCCACGAACCCGTACCCTTGCTCTTTGCGTTCCCCCACGAACCCGCACCCTTGCTCTTTGCGTTCCCCCACGAACCCGCACCCTTGCTCTTTGCGTTCCCCCACGAACCCGCACCCTTGCTCTTTGCGTTCCCCCACGAACCCGCTCCGTTCCACTTTGCGTTCCCCCACGAACCCGCACCCTTGCTCTTTGCGTTCCCCCACGAACCCGCACCCTTGCTCTTTGCGTTCCCCCACGAACCCGCACGGTTCCTCTTTGCGTTCCCCCACGAACCCGCACGTCTCCTCTTTGCGTTCCCCCACGAACCCGCACCCTTGCTCTTTGCGTTCCCCTACGAACCCGCACCCTTGCTCTTTGCGTTCCCCCACGAACCCGCACCCTTGCTCTTTGCGTTCCCCCACGAACCCGCACCCTTGCTCTTTGCGTTCCCCCACGAACCCGCACGGTTCCTCTTTGCGTTCCCCCACGAACCCGCACGGTTCCTCTTTGCGTTCCCCCACGAACCCGCACCCTTGCTCTTTGCGTTCCCCCACGAACCCGCACCCTTGCTCTTTGCGTTCCCCCACGAACCCGCACGGTTCCTCTTTGCGTTCCCCCACGAACCCGCACGGTTCCTCTTTGCGTTCCCCCACGAACCCGCACCCTTGCTCTTTGCGTTCCCCCACGAACCCGCACCCTTGCTCTTTGCGTTCCCCCACGAACCCGCACCCTTGCTCTTTGCATTCCCCCACGAACCCGCACGGTTCCTCTTTGCGTTCCCCCACGAACCCGCACCCTTGCTCTTTGCGTTCCCCCACGAACCCGCACCCTTGCTCTTTGCGTTCCCACATGAACCCGCACCCTTGCTCTTTGCGTTCCCCCAGGAACCCGCACGGTTCCTCTTTGCGTTCCCCCACGAACCCGCACGTCTCCTCTTTGCGTTCCCCCACGAACCCGCACCCTTGCTCTTTGCGTTCCCCCACGAACCCGCACGGTTCCTCTTTGCGTTCCCCCACGAACCCGCACGGTTCCTCTTTGCGTTCCCCCACGAACCCGCACCCCTGCTCTTTGCGTTCCCCCATGAACCAGCACGGTTCCTCTTTGCGTTCCCCCACGAACCCGCACGGTTCCTCTTTGCGTTCCCCCACGAACCCGCACCCTTGCTCTTTGCGTTCCCCCACGAACCCGCACCCTTACTCTTTGCGTTCCCCCACGAACCCGCACCCTTGCTCTTTGCGTTCCCCCACGAACCCACACCGTTCCTCTTTGCGTTCCCAAACGACCCCGCACCGTTCCTCTTTGCGTTCCCCCACGAACCCGCACACTTGCTCTTTGTGTTCCCCCACGAACCCGCACCCTAGCTCTTTGCGTTCCCCCACGAACCCGCACCCTTGCTCTTTGCGTTCCCCCACGAACCCGCACCCTTGCTCTTTGCGTTCCCCCACGAACCCGCACCCTTGCTCTTTGCGTTCCCCCACGAACCCGCACGTCTCCTCTTTGCGTTCCCCCACGTACCCGCACGGTTCCTCTTTGCGTTCCCCCACGAACCCGCACGTCTCCTCTTTGCGTTCCCCCACGTACCCGCACCCTTGCTCTTTGCGTTCCCCCACGAACCCGCTCCCTTGCTCTTTGCGTTCCCCCACGAACCCGCACCCTTGCTCTTTGCGTTCCCCCACGAACCCGCACCCTTGCTCTTTGCGTTCCCCCAGGAACCCGCACCCTTGCTCTTTGCGTTCCCCCACGAACCCGCACCCTTGCTCTTTGCGTTCCCCCACGAACCCGCACCCTTGCTCTTTGCGTTCCCCCACGAACCCGCACAGTTCCTCTTTGCGTTCCCCCACGAACCCGCACCCTTGCTCTTTGCGTTCCCCCACGAACCCGCACGGTTCCTCTTTGCGATCCCCCACGAACCCGCACCCTTGCTCTTTGCGTTCCCCCACAAACCCGCACCCTTGCTCTTTGCGTTCCCCTACGAACCCACACCCTTGCTCTTTGCGTTCCCCCACGAACCCGCACGGTTCCTCTTTGCGTTCCCCCACGAACCCGCACCCTTGCTCTTTGCGTTCCCCCACGAACCCGCCCGGTTCCTCTTTGCGTTCCACCATGAACCCGCACGTCTCCTCTTTGCGTTCCCCCACGTACCCGCACCCTTGCTCTTTGCGTTCCCCCACGAACCCGCACGGTTCCTCTTTGCATTCCCCCACGAACCCGCTCCGTTCCACTTTGCGTTCCCCCACCAACCCGCACCCTTGCTCTTTGCGTTCCCCCACGAACCCGCAACCTTGCTCTTTGCGTTCCCCCACGAACCCGCACCCTCGCTCTTTGCGTCCCCCCACGAACCCGCACCCTTGCTCTTTGCGTTCCCCCACGAACCCGCACCGTTCCTCTTTGCGTTCCCCCACGAACCCGCACCCTTGCTCTTTGCGTTCCCCCACGAACACGCACCCTTGCTCTTTGCGTTCCCCCACGAACCCGCACCCTTGCTCTTTGCGTTCCCCCACGAACCTGCACGGTTCCTCTTTGTGTTCCCCCACGAACCCGCACGGTTCCTCTTTGTGTTCCCCCACGAACCCGCACGGTTCCTCTTTGCGTTCCCCCACGAACCCTCACCCTTGCTCTTTGCGTTCCCCCACGAACCCGCACGGTTCCTCTTTGCGTTCCCCCACGAACCCGCACCCTTGCTCTTTGCGTTCCCCCACGAACCCACACCGTTCCTCTTTGCATTCCCAAACGACCCCGCACCGTTCCTCTTTGCGTTCCCCCACGAACCCGCACCCTTGCACTTTGTGTTCCCCCACGAACCCGCACCCTAGCTCTTTGCGTTCCCCCACGAACCCGCACGGTTCCTCTTTGCGTTCCCCCACGAACCCGCACGGTTCCTCTTTGCGTTCTCCCACGAACCCGCACGGTTCCTCTATGCGTTCCCCCACGAACCCGCACCCTTGCTCTTTGCGTTCCCCCACGAACCCGCTCCGTTCCACTTTGCGTTCCCCCACGAACCCGCACCCTTGCTCTTTGCGTTCCCCCACGAACCCGCACGGTTCCTCTTTGCGTTCCCCCACGAACCCGCACGGTTCCTCTTTGCGTTCCCCCACGAACCCGCACGGTTCCTCTATGCGTTCCCCCACGAACCCGCACCCTTACTCTTTGCGTTCCCCCACGAACCCGCACGGTTCCTCTTTGCGTTCCCCCACGAACCCGCACCCTTCCTCTTTGCGTTCCCCCACGAACCCGCACCCTTGCTCTTTGCGTTCCCCCACGAACCCGCACCCTTGCTCTTTGCGTTCCCCCATGAACCCGCACCCTTGCTCTTTGCGTTCCCCCACGAACCCGCACCCTTGCTCTTTGCGTTCCCCCACGAACCCACACCCTTGCTCTTTGCGTTCCCCCACGAACCCGCACAGTTCCTCTTTGCGTTCCCCCATGAACCGGCACCCTTGCTTTTTGCGTTCCCCCACGAACCCGCACGGTTCCTCTTTGCGTTCCCCCACGAACCCGCACGTCTCCTCTTTGCGTTCCCCCACGTACCCGCACCCTTGCTCTTTGCGTTCCCCCACGAACCCGCACCCTTGCTCTTTGCGTTCCCCCACGAACCCGCACCCTTGCTCTTTGCGTTCCCCCACGAACCCGCACCCTTCCTCTTTGCGTTCCCCCACGAACCCGCACCCTTGCTCTTTGCGTTCCCCCACGAACCCGCACCCTTGCTCTTTGCGTTCCCCCACGAACCCGCACGGTTCCTCTTTGCGTTCCCCCACGAACCCGCACGGTTCCTGTTTGCGTTCCCCCACGAACCCGCACCCTTGCTCTTTGCGTTCCCCCACGAACCCGCACCCTTGCTCTTTGCGTTCCCCCACGAACCCGCACCCTTGCTCTTTGCGTTCCCCCACGAACCCGCACCCTTGCTCTTTGCGTTCCCCCACGAACCCGCACCCTTGCTCTTTGCGTTCCCCCACGAACCCGCACCCTTGCTCTTTGCGTTCCTCCACGAACCCGCACCGTTCCTCTTTGCATTCCCCCACGAACCCGCACCGTTCCTCTTTGCGTTCCCCCACGAACCCGCACCCTTGCTCTTTGCGTTCCCCCACGAACCCGCACCGTTCCTCTTTGCGTTCCCCCACGAACCCGCACCGTTCCTCTTTGCGTTCCCCCACGAACCCGCACCCTTGCTCTTTGCGTTCCCACACGAACCCGCACGGTTCCTCTTTGCGTTCCCCCACGAACCCGCACGGTTCCTCTTTTCGTTCCCCCACGAACTCGCACGGTTCCTCTTTGGGTTCCCTCACGAACCCGCACGGTTCCTCTTTGCGTTCCCCCACGAACCCGCACGGTTCCTCTATGCGTTCCCCCACGAACCCGCACCCTTGCTCTTTGCGTTCCCCCACGAACCCGCACCCTTGCTCTTTGCGTTCCCCCACGAACCCGCACGGATCCACTTTGCATTGCCCCACGAACCCGCAAGGTTCCTCTTTGCGTTCCCCCACGAACCCGCACCCTTGCTCTTTGCGTTCCCCCACGAACCCGCACCCTTGCTCTTTGCGTTCCCCCGCGAACCAGCACGGTTCCTCTTTGCGTTCCCCCACGAACCAGCACGGTTCCTCTTTGCGTTCCCCCACGAACCCGCACGGTTCCTCTTTGCGTTCCCCCACGAACCCGCACCCTTGCTCTTTGCGTTCCCCCACGAACCCGCACCCTTGCTCTTTGCGTACCCCCACGAACCCGCACCCTTGCTCTTTGCGTTCCCCCACGAACCCGCACCCTTGCTCTTTGCGTTCCCCCATGAACCAGCACGGACCCACTTTGCGTTCCCCCACGAACCCGCACCCTTGCTCTTTGCGTTCCCCCACGAACCCACACCCTTGCTCTTTGCGTTCCCCCACGAACCCGCACGGTTCCTCTTTGCGTTCCCCCACGAACCCGCACCCTTGCTCTTTGCGTTCCCCCACGAACCCGCACCCTTGCTCTTTGCGTTCCCCCACGAACCCGCACCCTTGCTCTTTGCGTTCCCCCACGAACCCGCACCCTTGCTCTTTGCGTTCCCCCATGAACCCGCACCCTTGCTCTTTGCGTTCCCCCACGAACCCGCACCCTTGCTCTTTGCGTTCCCCCACGAACCCGCACGGTTCCTCTTTGCGTTCCCCCACGAACCCGCACGGTTCCTCTTTGCGTTCCCCCACGAACCCGCACCCTTGCTCTTTGCGTTCCCCCACGAACCCGCACGGTTCCTCTTTGCGTTCCCCCACGAACCCGCACCCTTGCTCTTTGCGTTCCCCCACGAACCCGCACCCTTGCTCTTTGCGTTCCCCCACGAACCCGCACCCTTGCTCTCTGCGTTCCCCCACGAACCCGCACGGTTCCTCTTTGCGTTCCCCCACGAACCCGCACGGTTCCTGTTTGCGTTCCCCCACGAACCCGCACCCTTGCTCTTTGCGTTCCCCCACGAACCCGCACCCTTGCTCTTTGCGTTCCCCCACGAACCCGCACCCTTGCTCTTTGCGTTCCCCCACGAACCCGCACCCTTGCTCTTTGCATTCCCCCACGAACCCGCACCCTTGCTCTTTGCGTTCCCCCACGAACCCGCACCCTTGCTCTTTGCGTTCCCCCACGAACCCGCACCCATGCTCTTTGCGTTCCCCCACGAACCCGCACCCTTGCTCTTTGCGTTCCCCCACGAACCCGCACAGATCCTCTTTGCGTTCCCCCACGAACCCGCACGGTTCCTCTTTGCGTTCCCCCACGAACCCACACGGTTCCTCTTTTTGTTCCCCCACGAACCCGCACCCTAGCTCTTTGCGTTCCCCCACGAACCCGTACCCTTGCTCTTTGCGTTCCCCCACGAACCCGCACCCTTGCTCTTTGCGTTCCCCCACGAACCCGTACCCTTGCTCTTTGCGTTCCCCCACGAACCCGCACCCTTGCTCATTGCGTTCCCCCACGAACCCGCACCCTTGCTCTTTGCGTTCCCCCACGAACCCGCTCCGTTCCACTTTGCGTTCCCCCACGAACCCGCACCCTTGCTCTTTGCATTCCCCCACGAACCCGCACCCTTGCTCTTTGCGTTCCCCCACGAACCCGCACCCTTGCTCTTTGCGTTCCCCCACGAACCCGCACCCTTGCTCTTTGCGTTCCCCCACGAACCCGCACCCTTGCTCTTTGCGTTCCCCCACGAACCCGCACCCTCGCTCTTTGCGTTCCCCCATGAACCCGCACCCTTGCTCTTTGCGTTCCCCCACGAACCCGCACGGTTCCTCTTTGCGTTCCCCCACGAACCCGCACACTTGCTCTTTGCGTTCCCCCACGAACCCGCACCCTTGCTCTTTGCGTTCCCCCACGAACCCGCACCCTTGCTCTTTGCGTTCCCCCACGAACCCGCACGGTTCCTCTTTGCGTTCCCCCACGAACCCGCACCCTTGCTCTTTGCGTTCCCCCACGAACCCGCACCCTTGCTCTTTGCGTTCCCCCACGAACCCGCACGGCTGCTCTTTGCGTTCCCCCACGAACCCGCACGGCTGCTCTTTGCGTTCCCCCACGAACCCGCACCCTTGCTCTTTGCGTTCCCCCACGAACCCGCACCCTTGCTCTTTGCGTTCCCCCACGAACCCGTACCCTTGCTCTTTGCGTTCTCCCACGAACCCGCACCCTTGCTCTTTGCGTTCCCCCACGAACCCGCACCCTTGCTCTTTGCGTTCCCCCACGAACCCGCTCCGTTCCACTTTGCGTTCCCCCACGAACCCGCACCCTTGCTCTTTGCATTCCCCCACGAACCCGCACCCTTGCTCTTTGCGTTCCCCCACGAACCCGCACCCTTGCTCTTTGCGTTCCCCCACGAACCCGCACCCTTGCTCTTTGCGTTCCCCCACGAACCCGCACCCTTGCTCTTTGCGTTCCCCCACGAACCCGCACCCTTGCTCTTTGCGTTCCCCCACGAACCCGCACCCTTGCTCTTTGCGTTCCCCCACGAACCCGCACCCTTGCTCTTTGCGTTCCCCCACGAACCCGCTCCGTTCCACTTTGCGTTCCCCCACGAACCCGCACGGTTCCTCTTTGCGTTCCCCCACGAACCCGCACCCTTGCTCTTTGCGTTCCCCCACGAACCCGCACCCTTGCTCTTTGCGTTCCCCCACGAACCCGCACCCTTGCTCTTTGCGTTCCCCCACGAACCCGCACCCTTGCTCTTTGTGTTCCCCCACGAACCCGCACCCTTGCTCTTTGTGTTCCCCCACGAACCCGCACCCTTGCTCTTTGCGTTCCCCCACGAACCCGCACCCTTGCTCTTTGCGTTCCCCCACGAACCCGCACCCTTGCTCTTTGTGTTCCCCCACGAACCCGCACCCTTGCTCTTTGCCTTCCCCCAACAAACCCGCACCCTTGCTCTTTGCGTTCCCCCACGAACCCGCACCCTTGCTCTTTGCGTTCCCCCACGAACCCGCACGGTTCCTCTTTGCGTTCCCCCACGAACCAGCACGGTTCCTCTTTGCGTTCCCCCACGAACCCGCACCCTTGCTCTTTGCGTTCCCCCACGAACCCGCACCCTTGCTCTTTGCGTTCCCCCACGAATCCGCACCCTTACTCTTTGCGTTCCCCCACGAACCCGCACGGTTCCTCTTTGCGTTCCCCCACGAACCCGCACCCTTGCTCTTTGCGTTCCCCCACGAACCCGCACCCTTGCTCTTTGCGTTCCCCCACGAACCCGCACCCTTGCTCTTTGCGCTCCCCCACGAACCCGCACCCTTGCTCTTTGCGTTCCCCCACGAACCCGCACCCTTGCTCTTTGCGTTCCCCCACGAACCCGCACGGTTCCTCTTTGCGTTCCCCCACGAACCCGCACCCTTGCTCTTTGCGTTCCCCCACGAACCCGCACCCTTGCTCTTTGCGTTCCCACACGAACCCGCACCCTTGCTCTTTGCGTTCCCCCACGAACCCGCACCCTTGCTCCTTGCGTTCCCCCACGAACCCGCACCCTTACTCTTTGCGTTCCCCCACGAACCCGCACCCTTGCTCTTTGCGTTCCCCCACGAACCCGCACCCTTGCTCTTTGCGTTCCCCCACGAACCCGCACGGTTCCTCTTTGCGTTCCCCCACGAACCCGCACGGTTCCTCTTTGCGTTCCCCCACGAACCCGCACCCTTGCTCTTTGCGTTCCCCCACGAACCCGCACCCTTGCTCTTTGCGTTCCCCCACGAACCCGCACGGATCCACTTTGCGTTCCCCCACGAACCCGCAAGGTTCTTCTTTGCGTTCCCCCACGAACCCGCACGGTTCCTCTTTGCGTTCCCCCACGAACCCGCACGGATCCACTTTGCGTTCCCCCACGAACCAGCACGGTTCCTCTTTGCGTTCCCCCACGAACTTGCACGGTTCCTCTTTGCGTTCCCCCACGAACCCGCACGGTTCCTCTTTGCGTTCCCCCACGAACCCGCACGGTTCCTCTTTGCGTTCCCCCACGAACCCGCACCCTTGCTCTTTGCGTTCCCCCACGAACCCGCACCCTTGCTCTTTGCGTTCCCCCACGAACCCGCACCCTTGCTCTTTGCGTTCCCCCACGAACCCGCACCCTTGCTCTTTGCCTTCCCCCACGAACCCGCACCCTTGCTCTTTGCGTTCCTCCACGAACCCGCACCGTTCCTCTTTGCGTTCCCCCACGAACCCGCACCGTTCCTCTTTGCGTTCCCCCACGAACCCGCACCGTTCCTCTTTGCGTTCCCCCACGAACCCGCACCGTTCCTCTTTGCGTTCCCCCACGAACCCGCACCGTTCCTCTTTGCGTTCCCCCACGAACTCGCACCCTTGCTCTTTGCGTTCACCCACGAACCCGCACCCTAGCTCTTTGCGTTCCCCCACGAACCCGCACGGTTCCTCTTTTCGTTACCCCACGAACTCGCACGGTTCCTCTTTGCGTTCCCCCACGAACCCGCACGGTTCCTCTTGGCGTTCCCCCACGAACCCGCACGGTTCCTCTATGCGTTCCCCCACGAACCCGCACCCTTGCTCTTTGCGTTCCCCCACGAACCCGCACCCTTGCTCTTTGCGTTCCCCCACGAACCCGCACGGATCCACTTTGTATTCCCCCACGAACCCGCAAGGTTCCTCTTTGCGTTCCCCCACGAACCCGCACCCTTGCTCTTTGCGTTCGGCCACGAACCCGCACCCTTGCTCTTTGCGTTCCCCCACGAACCAGCACGGTTCCTCTTTGCGTTCCCCCACGAACCAGCACGGTTCCTCTTTGCGTTCCCCCATGAACCCGCACGGTTCCTCTTTGCGTTCCCCCACGAACCCGCACTCTTGCTCTTTGCGTTCCCCCACGAACCCGCACCCTTGCTCTTTGCGTTCCCCCACGAACCCGCACCCTTGCTCTTTGCGTTCCCCCACGAACCCGCACCCTTGCTCTTTGCGTTCGCCCATGAACCAGCACGGACCCACTTTGCGTTCCCCCACGAACCCGCACGGTCCCTCTTTGCGTTCCCCCACGAACCCGCACGTCTCCTCTTTGCGTTCCCCCACGTACCCGCACCCTTGCTCTTTGCGTTCCCCCACGAACCCGCACCCTTGCTCTTTGCGTTCCCCCACGAACCCGCACCCTTGCTCTTTGCGTTCCCCAACGAACCCGCACCCTTGCTCTTTGCGTTCCCCCACGAACCCGCACGGTTCCTCTTTGCGTTCCCCCACGAACCCGCACCCTTGCTCTTTGCGTTCCCCCACGAACCCGCACGGTTCCTCTTTGCGTTCCCCCACGAACCCGCACCCTTGCTCTTTGCGTTCCCCCACGAACCCGCACCCTTGCTCTTTGCGTTCCCCCACGAACCCGCACCCTTGCTCTCTGCGTTCCCCCACGAACCCGCACCCTTGCTCTTTGCGTTCCCCCACGAACCCGCACCCTTGCTCTTTGCATTCCCCCACGAACCCGCACCCTTGCTCTTTGCGTTCCCCCACGAACCCGCACCCTTGCTCTTTGCGTTCCCCCACGAACCCGCACCCTTGCTCTTTGCGTTCCCCCACGAACCCGCACCCTTGCTCTTTGCGTTCCCCCACGAACCCGCACAGTTCCTCTTTGCGTTCCCCCACGAACCCGCACCCTTGCTCTTTGCGTTCCCCCACGAACCCGCACCCTTGCTCATTGCGTTCCCCCACGAACCCGCACCCTTGCTCTTTGCGTTCCCCCACGAACCCGCTCCGTTCCACTTTGCGTTCCCCCACGAACCCGCACCCTTGCTCTTTGCATTCCCCCACGAACCCGCACCCTTGCTCTTTGCGTTCCCCCACGAACCCGCACCCTTGCTCTTTCCGTTCCCCCACGAACCCGCACCCTTGCTCTTTGCGTTCCCCCACGAACCCGCACCCTTGCTCTTTGCGTTCCCCCACGAACCCGCACCCTCGCTCTTTGCGTTCCCCCATGAACCCGCACCCTTGCTCTTTGCGTTCCCCCACGAACCCGCACGGTTCCTCTTTGCATTCCCCCACGAACCCGCACCCTTGCTCTTTGCGTTCCCCCACGATCCCGCACCCTTGCTCTTTGCGTTCCCCCACGAACCCGCACCCTTGCTCTTTGCGTTCCCCCACGAACCCGCACGGTTCCTCTTTGCGTTCCCCCACGAACCCGCACCCTTGCTCTTTGCGTTCCCCCACGAACCCGCACCCTTGCTCTTTGCGTTCCCCCACGAACCCGCACGGCTGCTCTTTGCGTTCCCCCACGAACCCGCACCCTTGCTCTTTGCGTTCCCCCACGAACCCGCACCCTTGCTCTTTGCGTTCCCCCACGAACCCGCACCCTTGCTCTTTGCGTTCCCCCACGAACCCGTACCCTTGCTCTTTGCGTTCTCCCACGAACCCGCACCCTTGCTCTTTGCGTTCCCCCACGAACCCGCACCCTTGCTCTTTGCGTTCCCCCACGAACCCGCTCCGTTCCACTTTGCGTTCCCCCACGAACCCGCACCCTTGCTCTTTGCATTCCCCCACGAACCCGCACCCTTGCTCTTTGCGTTCCCCCACGAACCCGCACCCTTGCTCTTTGCGTTCCCCCACGAACCCGCACCCTTGCTCTTTGCGTTCCCCCACGAACCCGCACCCTTGCTCTTTGCGTTCCCCCACGAACCCGCACCCTTGCTCTTTGCGTTCCCCCACGAACCCGCACCCTTGCTCTTTGCGTTCCCCCACGAACCCGCACCCTTGCTCTTTGCGTTCCCCCACGAACCCGCTCCGTTCCACTTTGCGTTCCCCCACGAACCCGCACGGTTCCTCTTTGCGTTCCCCCACGAACCCGCACCCTTGCTCTTTGCGTTCCCCCACGAACCCGCACCCTTGCTCTTTGCGTTCCCCCACGAACCCGCACCCTTGCTCTTTGCGTTCCCCCACGAACCCGCACCCTTGCTCTTTGTGTTCCCCCACGAACCCGCACCCTTGCTCTTTGCGTTCCCCCACGAACCCGCACCCTTGCTCTTTGCGTTCCCCCACGAACCCGCACCCTTGCTCTTTGCCTTCCCCCAACAAACCCGCACCCTTGCTCTTTGCGTTCCCCCACGAACCCGCACCCTTGCTCTTTGCGTTCCCCCACGAACCCGCACGGTTCCTCTTTGCGTTCCCACACGAACCCGCACGGTTCCTCTTTGCGTTCCCCCACGAACCCGCACGGTTCCTCTTTTCGTTCCCCCACGAACTCGCACGGTTCCTCTTTGCGTTCCCTCACGAACCCGCACGGTTCCTCTTTGCGTTCCCCCACGAACCCGCACGGTTCCTCTATGCGTTCCCCCACGAACCCGCACCCTTGCTCTTTGCGTTCCCCCACGAACCCGCACCCTTGCTCTTTGCGTTCCCCCACGAACCCGCACGGATCCACTTTGCATTGCCCCACGAACCCGCAAGGTTCCTCTTTGCGTTCCCCCACGAACCCGCACCCTTGCTCTTTGCGTTCCCCCACGAACCCGCACCCTTGCTCTTTGCGTTCCCCCGCGAACCAGCACGGTTCCTCTTTGCGTTCCCCCACGAACCAGCACGGTTCCTCTTTGCGTTCCCCCACGAACCCGCACGGTTCCTCTTTGCGTTCCCCCACGAACCCGCACCCTTGCTCTTTGCGTTCCCCCACGAACCCGCACCCTTGCTCTTTGCGTACCCCCACGAACCCGCACCCTTGCTCTTTGCGTTCCCCCACGAACCCGCACCCTTGCTCTTTGCGTTCCCCCATGAACCAGCACGGACCCACTTTGCGTTCCCCCACGAACCCGCACCCTTGCTCTTTGCGTTCCCCCACGAACCTGCACCATTGCTCTTTGCGTTCCCCCACGAACCCACACCCTTGCTCTTTGCGTTCCCCCACGAACCCGCACGGTTCCTCTTTGCGTTCCCCCACGAACCCGCACCCTTGCTCTTTGCGTTCCCCCACGAACCCGCACCCTTGCTCTTTGCGTTCCCCCACGAACCCGCACCCTTGCTCTTTGCGTTCCCCCACGAACCCGCACCCTTGCTCTTTGCGTTCCCCCATGAACCCGCACCCTTGCTCTTTGCGTTCCCCCACGAACCCGCACCCTTGCTCTTTGCGTTCCCCCACGAACCCGCACGGTTCCTCTTTGCGTTCCCCCACGAACCCGCACGGTTCCTCTTTGCGTTCCCCCACGAACCCGCACCCTTGCTCTTTGCGTTCCCCCACGAACCCGCACGGTTCCTCTTTGCGTTCCCCCACGAACCCGCACCCTTGCTCTTTGCGTTCCCCCACGAACCCGCACGGTTCCTCTTTGCGTTCCCCCACGAACCCGCACCCTTGCTCTCTGCGTTCCCCCACGAACCCGCACCCTTGCTCTTTGCGTTCCCCCACGAACCCGCACGGTTCCTCTTTGCGTTCCCCCACGAACCCGCACGGTTCCTGTTTGCGTTCCCCCACGAACCCGCACCCTTGCTCTTTGCGTTCCCCCACGAACCCGCACCCTTGCTCTTTGCGTTCCCCCACGAACCCGCACCCTTGCTCTTTGCGTTCCCCCACGAACCCGCACCCTTGCTCTTTGCATTCCCCCACGAACCCGCACCCTTGCTCTTTGCGTTCCCCCACGAACCCGCACCCTTGCTCTTTGCGTTCCCCCACGAACCCGCACCCTTGCTCTTTGCGTTCCCCCACGAACCCGCACCCTTGCTCTTTGCGTTCCCCCACGAACCCGCACAGATCCTCTTTGCGTTCCCCCACGAACCCGCACGGTTCCTCTTTGCGTTCCCCCACGAACCCACACGGTTCCTCTTTTTGTTCCCCCACGAACCCGCACCCTAGCTCTTTGCGTTCCCCCACGAACCCGTACCCTTGCTCTTTGCGTTCCCCCACGAACCCGCACCCTTGCTCTTTGCGTTCCCCCACGAACCCGTACCCTTGCTCTTTGCGTTCCCCCACGAACCCGCACCCTTGCTCATTGCGTTCCCCCACGAACCCGCACCCTTGCTCTTTGCGTTCCCCCACGAACCCGCTCCATTCCACTTTGCGTTCCCCCACGAACCCGCACCCTTGCTCTTTGCATTCCCCCACGAACCCGCACCCTTGCTCTTTGCGTTCCCCCACGAACCCGCACCCTTGCTCTTTGCGTTCCCCCACGAACCCGCACCCTTGCTCTTTGCGTTCCCCCACGAACCCGCACCCTTGCTCTTTGCGTTCCCCCACGAACCCGCACCCTCGCTCTTTGCGTTCCCCCATGAACCCGCACCCTTGCTCTTTGCGTTCCCCCACGAACCCGCACGGTTCCTCTTTGCGTTCCCCCACGAACCCGCACCCTTGCTCTTTGCGTTCCCCCACGAACCCGCACCCTTGCTCTTTGCGTTCCCCCACGAACCCGCACCCTTGCTCTTTGCGTTCCCCCACGAACCCGCACGGTTCCTCTTTGCGTTCCCCCACGAACCCGCACCCTTGCTCTTTGCGTTCCCCCACGAACCCGCACCCTTGCTCTTTGCGTTCCCCCACGAACCCGCACGGCTGCTCTTTGCGTTCCCCCACGAACCCGCACGGCTGGTCTTTGCGTTCCCCCACGAACCCGCACCCTTGCTCTTTGCGTTCCCCCACGAACCCGCACCCTTGCTCTTTGCGTTCCCCCACGAACCCGTACCCTTGCTCTTTGCGTTCTCCCACGAACCCGCACCCTTGCTCTTTGCGTTCCCCCACGAACCCGCACCCTTGCTCTTTGCGTTCCCCCACGAACCCGCTCCGTTCCACTTTGCGTTCCCCCACGAACCCGCACCCTTGCTCTTTGCATTCCCCCACGAACCCGCACCCTTGCTCTTTGCGTTCCCCCACGAACCCGCACCCTTGCTCTTTGCGTTCCCCCACGAACCCGCACCCTTGCTCTTTGCGTTCCCCCACGAACCCGCACCCTTGCTCTTTGCGTTCCCCCACGAACCCGCACCCTTGCTCTTTGCGTTCCCCCACGAACCCGCACCCTTGCTCTTTGCGTTCCCCCACGAACCCGCACCCTTGCTCTTTGCGTTCCCCCACGAACCCGCACCCTTGCTCTTTGCGTTCCCCCACGAACCCGCTCCGTTCCACTTTGCGTTCCCCCACGAACCCGCACCCTTGCTCTTTGCGTTCCCCCACGAACCCGCACCCTTGCTCTTTGCGTTCCCCCACGAACCCGCACCCTTGCTCTTTGCGTTCCCCCACGAACCCGCACCCTTGCTCTTTGCGTTCCCCCACGAACCCGCACCCTTGCTCTTTGTGTTCCCCCACGAACCCGCACCCTTGCTCTTTGTGTTCCCCCACGAACCCGCACCCTTGCTCTTTGCGTTCCCCCACGAACCCGCACCCTTGCTCTTTGCGTTCCCCCACGAACCCGCACCCTTGCTCTTTGTGTTCCCCCACGAACCCGCACCCTTGCTCTTTGCCTTCCCCCAACAAACCCGCACCCTTGCTCTTTGCGTTCCCCCACGAACCCGCACCCTTGCTCTTTGCGTTCCCCCACGAACCCGCACGGTTCCTCTTTGCGTTCCCCCACGAACCAGCACGGTTCCTCTTTGCGTTCCCCCACGAACCCGCACCCTTGCTCTTTGCGTTCCCCCACGAACCCGCACCCTTGCTCTTTGCGTTCCCCCACGAATCCGCACCCTTACTCTTTGCGTTCCCCCACGAACCCGCACGGTTCCTCTTTGCGTTCCCCCACGAACCCGCACCCTTGCTCTTTGCGTTCCCCCACGAACCCGCACCCTTGCTCTTTGCGTTCCCCCACGAACCCGCACCCTTGCTCTTTGCGCTCCCCCACGAACCCGCACCCTTGCTCTTTGCGTTCCCCCACGAACCCGCACCCTTGCTCTTTGCGTTCCCCCACGAACCCGCACGGTTCCTCTTTGCGTTCCCCCACGAACCCGCACCCTTGCTCTTTGCGTTCCCCCACGAACCCGCACCCTTGCTCTTTGCGTTCCCACACGAACCCGCACCCTTGCTCTTTGCGTTCCCCCACGAACCCGCACCCTTGCTCCTTGCGTTCCCCCACGAACCCGCACCCTTACTCTTTGCGTTCCCTCACGAACCCGCACCCTTGCTCTTTGCGTTCCCCCACGAACCCGCACCCTTGCTCTTTGCGTTCCCCCACGAACCCGCACGGTTCCTCTTTGCGTTCCCCCACGAACCCGCACGGTTCCTCTTTGCGTTCCCCCACGAACCCGCACCCTTGCTCTTTGCGTTCCCCCACGAACCCGCACCCTTGCTCTTTGCGTTCCCCCACGAACCCGCACGGATCCACTTTGCGTTCCCCCACGAACCCGCAAGGTTCTTCTTTGCGTTCCCCCACGAACCCGCACGGTTCCTCTTTGCGTTCCCCCACGAACCCGCACGGATCCACTTTGCGTTCCCCCACGAACCCGCACGGTTCCTCTTTGCGTTCCCCCACGAACCCGCACCCTTGCTCTTTGCGTTCCCCCACGAACCCGCACGGTTCCTCTTTGCGTTCCCCCACGAACCCGCACCCTTGCTCTTTGCGTTCCCCCACGAACCCGCACCCTTGCTCTTTGCGTTCCCCCACGAACCCGCACCCTTGCTCTCTGCGTTCCCCCACGAACCCGCACCCTTGCTCTTTGCGTTCCCCCACGAACCCGCACCCTTGCTCTTTGCATTCCCCCACGAACCCGCACCCTTGCTCTTTGCGTTCCCCCACGAACCCGCACCCTTGCTCTTTGCGTTCCCCCACGAACCCGCACCCTTGCTCTTTGCGTTCCCCCACGAACCCGCACCCTTGCTCTTTGCGTTCCCCCACGAACCCGCACAGTTCCTCTTTGCGTTCCCCCACGAACCCGCACCCTTGCTCTTTGCGTTCCCCCACGAACCCGCACCCTTGCTCATTGCGTTCCCCCACGAACCCGCACCCTTGCTCTTTGCGTTCCCCCACGAACCCGCTCCGTTCCACTTTGCGTTCCCCCACGAACCCGCACCCTTGCTCTTTGCATTCCCCCACGAACCCGCACCCTTGCTCTTTGCGTTCCCCCACGAACCCGCACCCTTGCTCTTTCCGTTCCCCCACGAACCCGCACCCTTGCTCTTTGCGTTCCCCCACGAACCCGCACCCTTGCTCTTTGCGTTCCCCCACGAACCCGCACCCTCGCTCTTTGCGTTCCCCCATGAACCCGCACCCTTGCTCTTTGCGTTCCCCCACGAACCCGCACGGTTCCTCTTTGCGTTCCCCCACGAACCCGCACCCTTGCTCTTTGCGTTCCCCCACGATCCCGCACCCTTGCTCTTTGCGTTCCCCCACGAACCCGCACCCTTGCTCTTTGCGTTCCCCCACGAACCCGCACGGTTCCTCTTTGCGTTCCCCCACGAACCCGCACCCTTGCTCTTTGCGTTCCCCCACGAACCCGCACCCTTGCTCTTTGCGTTCCCCCACGAACCCGCACGGCTGCTCTTTGCGTTCCCCCACGAACCCGCACCCTTGCTCTTTGCGTTCCCCCACGAACCCGCACCCTTGCTCTTTGCGTTCCCCCACGAACCCGCACCCTTGCTCTTTGCGTTCCCCCACGAACCCGTACCCTTGCTCTTTGCGTTCTCCCACGAACCCGCACCCTTGCTCTTTGCGTTCCCCCACGAACCCGCACCCTTGCTCTTTGCGTTCCCCCACGAACCCGCACCCTTGCTCTTTGCGTTCCCCCACGAACCCGCTCCGTTCCACTTTGCGTTCCCCCACGAACCCGCACCCTTGCTCTTTGCATTCCCCCACGAACCCGCACCCTTGCTCTTTGCGTTCCCCCACGAACCCGCACCCTTGCTCTTTGCGTTCCCCCACGAACCCGCACCCTTGCTCTTTGCGTTCCCCCACGAACCCGCACCCTTGCTCTTTGCGTTCCCCCACGAACCCGCACCCTTGCTCTTTGCGTTCCCCCACGAACCCGCACCCTTGCTCTTTGCGTTCCCCCACGAACCCGCACCCTTGCTCTTTGCGTTCCCCCACGAACCCGCTCCGTTCCACTTTGCGTTCCCCCACGAACCCGCACGGTTCCTCTTTGCGTTCCCCCACGAACCCGCACCCTTGCTCTTTGCGTTCCCCCACGAACCCGCACCCTTGCTCTTTGCGTTCCCCCACGAACCCGCACCCTTGCTCTTTGCGTTCCCCCACGAACCCGCACCCTTGCTCTTTGTGTTCCCCCACGAACCCGCACCCTTGCTCTTTGCGTTCCCCCACGAACCCGCACCCTTGCTCTTTGCGTTCCCCCACGAACCCGCACCCTTGCTCTTTGCCTTCCCCCAACAAACCCGCACCCTTGCTCTTTGCGTTCCCCCACGAACCCGCACCCTTGCTCTTTGCGTTCCCCCACGAACCCGCACGGTTCCTCTTTGCGTTCCCACACGAACCCGCACGGTTCCTCTTTGCGTTCCCCCACGAACCCGCACGGTTCCTCTTTTCGTTCCCCCACGAACTCGCACGGTTCCTCTTTGCGTTCCCTCACGAACCCGCACGGTTCCTCTTTGCGTTCCCCCACGAACCCGCACGGTTCCTCTATGCGTTCCCCCACGAACCCGCACCCTTGCTCTTTGCGTTCCCCCACGAACCCGCACCCTTGCTCTTTGCGTTCCCCCACGAACCCGCACGGATCCACTTTGCATTGCCCCACGAACCCGCAAGGTTCCTCTTTGCGTTCCCCCACGAACCCGCACCCTTGCTCTTTGCGTTCCCCCACGAACCCGCACCCTTGCTCTTTGCGTTCCCCCGCGAACCAGCACGGTTCCTCTTTGCGTTCCCCCACGAACCAGCACGGTTCCTCTTTGCGTTCCCCCACGAACCCGCACGGTTCCTCTTTGCGTTCCCCCACGAACCCGCACCCTTGCTCTTTGCGTTCCCCCACGAACCCGCACCCTTGCTCTTTGCGTACCCCCACGAACCCGCACCCTTGCTCTTTGCGTTCCCCCACGAACCCGCACCCTTGCTCTTTGCGTTCCCCCATGAACCAGCACGGACCCACTTTGCGTTCCCCCACGAACCCGCACCCTTGCTCTTTGCGTTCCCCCACGAACCTGCACCATTGCTCTTTGCGTTCCCCCACGAACCCACACCCTTGCTCTTTGCGTTCCCCCACGAACCCGCACGGTTCCTCTTTGCGTTCCCCCACGAACCCGCACCCTTGCTCTTTGCGTTCCCCCACGAACCCGCACCCTTGCTCTTTGCGTTCCCCCACGAACCCGCACCCTTGCTCTTTGCGTTCCCCCACGAACCCGCACCCTTGCTCTTTGCGTTCCCCCATGAACCCGCACCCTTGCTCTTTGCGTTCCCCCACGAACCCGCACCCTTGCTCTTTGCGTTCCCCCACGAACCCGCACGGTTCCTCTTTGCGTTCCCCCACGAACCCGCACGGTTCCTCTTTGCGTTCCCCCACGAACCCGCACCCTTGCTCTTTGCGTTCCCCCACGAACCCGCACGGTTCCTCTTTGCGTTCCCCCACGAACCCGCACCCTTGCTCTTTGCGTTCCCCCACGAACCCGCACGGTTCCTCTTTGCGTTCCCCCACGAACCCGCACCCTTGCTCTCTGCGTTCCCCCACGAACCCGCACCCTTGCTCTTTGCGTTCCCCCACGAACCCGCACGGTTCCTCTTTGCGTTCCCCCACGAACCCGCACGGTTCCTGTTTGCGTTCCCCCACGAACCCGCACCCTTGCTCTTTGCGTTCCCCCACGAACCCGCACCCTTGCTCTTTGCGTTCCCCCACGAACCCGCACCCTTGCTCTTTGCGTTCCCCCACGAACCCGCACCCTTGCTCTTTGCATTCCCCCACGAACCCGCACCCTTGCTCTTTGCGTTCCCCCACGAACCCGCACCCTTGCTCTTTGCGTTCCCCCACGAACCCGCACCCTTGCTCTTTGCGTTCCCCCACGAACCCGCACCCTTGCTCTTTGCGTTCCCCCACGAACCCGCACAGATCCTCTTTGCGTTCCCCCACGAACCCGCACGGTTCCTCTTTGCGTTCCCCCACGAACCCACACGGTTCCTCTTTTTGTTCCCCCACGAACCCGCACCCTAGCTCTTTGCGTTCCCCCACGAACCCGTACCCTTGCTCTTTGCGTTCCCCCACGAACCCGCACCCTTGCTCTTTGCGTTCCCCCACGAACCCGTACCCTTGCTCTTTACGTTCCCCCACGAACCCGCACCCTTGCTCATTGCGTTCCCCCACGAACCCGCACCCTTGCTCTTTGCGTTCCCCCACGAACCCGCTCCGTTCCACTTTGCGTTCCCCCACGAACCCGCACCCTTGCTCTTTGCATTCCCCCACGAACCCGCACCCTTGCTCTTTGCGTTCCCCCACGAACCCGCACCCTTGCTCTTTGCGTTCCCCCACGAACCCGCACCCTTGCTCTTTGCGTTCCCCCACGAACCCGCACCCTTGCTCTTTGCGTTCCCCCACGAACCCGCACCCTCGCTCTTTGCGTTCCCCCATGAACCCGCACCCTTGCTCTTTGCGTTCCCCCACGAACCCGCACGGTTCCTCTTTGCGTTCCCCCACGAACCCGCACCCTTGCTCTTTGCGTTCCCCCACGAACCCGCACCCTTGCTCTTTGCGTTCCCCCACGAACCCGCACCCTTGCTCTTTGCGTTCCCCCACGAACCCGCACGGTTCCTCTTTGCGTTCCCCCACGAACCCGCACCCTTGCTCTTTGCGTTCCCCCACGAACCCGCACCCTTGCTCTTTGCGTTCCCCCACGAACCCGCACGGCTGCTCTTTGCGTTCCCCCACGAACCCGCACGGCTGCTCTTTGCGTTCCCCCACGAACCCGCACCCTTGCTCTTTGCGTTCCCCCACGAACCCGCACCCTTGCTCTTTGCGTTCCCCCACGAACCCGTACCCTTGCTCTTTGCGTTCTCCCACGAACCCGCACCCTTGCTCTTTGCGTTCCCCCACGAACCCGCACCCTTGCTCTTTGCGTTCCCCCACGAACCCGCTCCGTTCCACTTTGCGTTCCCCCACGAACCCGCACCCTTGCTCTTTGCATTCCCCCACGAACCCGCACCCTTGCTCTTTGCGTTCCCCCACGAACCCGCACCCTTGCTCTTTGCGTTCCCCCACGAACCCGCACCCTTGCTCTTTGCGTTCCCCCACGAACCCGCACCCTTGCTCTTTGCGTTCCCCCACGAACCCGCACCCTTGCTCTTTGCGTTCCCCCACGAACCCGCACCCTTGCTCTTTGCGTTCCCCCACGAACCCGCACCCTTGCTCTTTGCGTTCCCCCACGAACCCGCACCCTTGCTCTTTGCGTTCCCCCACGAACCCGCTCCGTTCCACTTTGCGTTCCCCCACGAACCCGCACCCTTGCTCTTTGCGTTCCCCCACGAACCCGCACCCTTGCTCTTTGCGTTCCCCCACGAACCCGCACCCTTGCTCTTTGCGTTCCCCCACGAACCCGCACCCTTGCTCTTTGCGTTCCCCCACGAACCCGCACCCTTGCTCTTTGTGTTCCCCCACGAACCCGCACCCTTGCTCTTTGTGTTCCCCCACGAACCCGCACCCTTGCTCTTTGCGTTCCCCCACGAACCCGCACCCTTGCTCTTTGCGTTCCCCCACGAACCCGCACCCTTGCTCTTTGTGTTCCCCCACGAACCCGCACCCTTGCTCTTTGCCTTCCCCCAACAAACCCGCACCCTTGCTCTTTGCGTTCCCCCACGAACCCGCACCCTTGCTCTTTGCGTTCCCCCACGAACCCGCACGGTTCCTCTTTGCGTTCCCCCACGAACCAGCACGGTTCCTCTTTGCGTTCCCCCACGAACCCGCACCCTTGCTCTTTGCGTTCCCCCACGAACCCGCACCCTTGCTCTTTGCGTTCCCCCACGAATCCGCACCCTTACTCTTTGCGTTCCCCCACGAACCCGCACGGTTCCTCTTTGCGTTCCCCCACGAACCCGCACCCTTGCTCTTTGCGTTCCCCCACGAACCCGCACCCTTGCTCTTTGCGTTCCCCCACGAACCCGCACCCTTGCTCTTTGCGCTCCCCCACGAACCCGCACCCTTGCTCTTTGCGTTCCCCCACGAACCCGCACCCTTGCTCTTTGCGTTCCCCCACGAACCCGCACGGTTCCTCTTTGCGTTCCCCCACGAACCCGCACCCTTGCTCTTTGCGTTCCCCCACGAACCCGCACCCTTGCTCTTTGCGTTCCCACACGAACCCGCACCCTTGCTCTTTGCGTTCCCCCACGAACCCGCACCCTTGCTCCTTGCGTTCCCCCACGAACCCGCACCCTTACTCTTTGCGTTCCCTCACGAACCCGCACCCTTGCTCTTTGCGTTCCCCCACGAACCCGCACCCTTGCTCTTTGCGTTCCCCCACGAACCCGCACGGTTCCTCTTTGCGTTCCCCCACGAACCCGCACGGTTCCTCTTTGCGTTCCCCCACGAACCCGCACCCTTGCTCTTTGCGTTCCCCCACGAACCCGCACCCTTGCTCTTTGCGTTCCCCCACGAACCCGCACGGATCCACTTTGCGTTCCCCCACGAACCCGCAAGGTTCTTCTTTGCGTTCCCCCACGAACCCGCACGGTTCCTCTTTGCGTTCCCCCACGAACCCGCACGGATCCACTTTGCGTTCCCCCACGAACCAGCACGGTTCCTCTTTGCGTTCCCCCACGAACTTGCACGGTTCCTCTTTGCGTTCCCCCACGAACCCGCACGGTTCCTCTTTGCGTTCCCCCACGAACCCGCACGGTTCCTCTTTGCGTTCCCCCACGAACCCGCACCCTTGCTCTTTGCGTTCCCCCACGAACCCGCACCCTTGCTCTTTGCGTTCCCCCACGAACCCGCACCCTTGCTCTTTGCGTTCCCCCACGAACCCGCACCCTTGCTCTTTGCGTTCCCCCACGAACCCGCACCCTTGCTCTTTGCCTTCCCCCACGAACCCGCACCCTTGCTCTTTGCGTTCCTCCACGAACCCGCACCGTTCCTCTTTGCGTTCCCCCACGAACCCGCACCGTTCCTCTTTGCGTTCCCCCACGAACCCGCACCCTTGCTCTTTGCGTTCCCCCACGAACCCGCACCGTTCCTCTTTGCGTTCCCCCACGAACCCGCACCGTTCCTCTTTGCGTTCCCCCACGAACTCGCACCCTTGCTCTTTGCGTTCACCCACGAACCCGCACCCTAGCTCTTTGCGTTCCCCCACGAACCCGCACGGTTCCTCTTTTCGTTACCCCACGAACTCGCACGGTTCCTCTTTGCGTTCCCCCACGAACCCGCACGGTTCCTCTTGGCGTTCCCCCACGAACCCGCACGGTTCCTCTATGCGTTCCCCCACGAACCCGCACCCTTGCTCTTTGCGTTCCCCCACGAACCCGCACCCTTGCTCTTTGCGTTCCCCCACGAACCCGCACGGATCCACTTTGCATTCCCCCACGAACCCGCAAGGTTCCTCTTTGCGTTCCCCCACGAACCCGCACCCTTGCTCTTTGCGTTCGGCCACGAACCCGCACCCTTGCTCTTTGCGTTCCCCCACGAACCAGCACGGTTCCTCTTTGCGTTCCCCCACGAACCAGCACGGTTCCTCTTTGCGTTCCCCCATGAACCCGCACGGTTCCTCTTTGCGTTCCCCCACGAACCCGCACTCTTGCTCTTTGCGTTCCCCCACGAACCCGCACCCTTGCTCTTTGCGTTCCCCCACGAACCCGCACCCTTGCTCTTTGCGTTCCCCCACGAACCCGCACCCTTGCTCTTTGCGTTCGCCCATGAACCAGCACGGACCCACTTTGCGTTCCCCCACGAACCCGCACGGTCCCTCTTTGCGTTCCCCCACGAACCCGCACGTCTCCTCTTTGCGTTCCCCCACGTACCCGCACCCTTGCTCTTTGCGTTCCCCCACGAACCCGCACCCTTGCTCTTTGCGTTCCCCCACGAACCCGCACCCTTGCTCTTTGCGTTCCCCAACGAACCCGCACCCTTGCTCTTTGCGTTCCCCCACGAACCCGCACGGTTCCTCTTTGCGTTCCCCCACGAACCCGCACCCTTGCTCTTTGCGTTCCCCCACGAACCCGCACGGTTCCTCTTTGCGTTCCCCCACGAACCCGCACCCTTGCTCTTTGCGTTCCCCCACGAACCCGCACCCTTGCTCTTTGCGTTCCCCCACGAACCCGCACCCTTGCTCTCTGCGTTCCCCCACGAACCCGCACCCTTGCTCTTTGCGTTCCCCCACGAACCCGCACCCTTGCTCTTTGCATTCCCCCACGAACCCGCACCCTTGCTCTTTGCGTTCCCCCACGAACCCGCACCCTTGCTCTTTGCGTTCCCCCACGAACCCGCACCCTTGCTCTTTGCGTTCCCCCACGAACCCGCACCCTTGCTCTTTGCGTTCCCCCACGAACCCGCACAGTTCCTCTTTGCGTTCCCCCACGAACCCGCACCCTTGCTCTTTGCGTTCCCCCACGAACCCGCACCCTTGCTCATTGCGTTCCCCCACGAACCCGCACCCTTGCTCTTTGCGTTCCCCCACGAACCCGCTCCGTTCCACTTTGCGTTCCCCCACGAACCCGCACCCTTGCTCTTTGCATTCCCCCACGAACCCGCACCCTTGCTCTTTGCGTTCCCCCACGAACCCGCACCCTTGCTCTTTCCGTTCCCCCACGAACCCGCACCCTTGCTCTTTGCGTTCCCCCACGAACCCGCACCCTTGCTCTTTGCGTTCCCCCACGAACCCGCACCCTCGCTCTTTGCGTTCCCCCATGAACCCGCACCCTTGCTCTTTGCGTTCCCCCACGAACCCGCACGGTTCCTCTTTGCGTTCCCCCACGAACCCGCACCCTTGCTCTTTGCGTTCCCCCACGATCCCGCACCCTTGCTCTTTGCGTTCCCCCACGAACCCGCACCCTTGCTCTTTGCGTTCCCCCACGAACCCGCACGGTTCCTCTTTGCGTTCCCCCACGAACCCGCACCCTTGCTCTTTGCGTTCCCCCACGAACCCGCACCCTTGCTCTTTGCGTTCCCCCACGAACCCGCACGGCTGCTCTTTGCGTTCCCCCACGAACCCGCACCCTTGCTCTTTGCGTTCCCCCACGAACCCGCACCCTTGCTCTTTGCGTTCCCCCACGAACCCGCACCCTTGCTCTTTGCGTTCCCCCACGAACCCGTACCCTTGCTCTTTGCGTTCTCCCACGAACCCGCACCCTTGCTCTTTGCGTTCCCCCACGAACCCGCACCCTTGCTCTTTGCGTTCCCCCACGAACCCGCTCCGTTCCACTTTGCGTTCCCCCACGAACCCGCACCCTTGCTCTTTGCATTCCCCCACGAACCCGCACCCTTGCTCTTTGCGTTCCCCCACGAACCCGCACCCTTGCTCTTTGCGTTCCCCCACGAACCCGCACCCTTGCTCTTTGCGTTCCCCCACGAACCCGCACCCTTGCTCTTTGCGTTCCCCCACGAACCCGCACCCTTGCTCTTTGCGTTCCCCCACGAACCCGCACGGTTCCTCTTTGCGTTCCCCCACGAACCCGCACCCTTGCTCTTTGCGTTCCCCCACGAACCCGCTCCGTTCCACTTTGCGTTCCCCCACGAACCCGCACGGTTCCTCTTTGCGTTCCCCCACGAACCCGCACCCTTGCTCTTTGCGTTCCCCCACGAACCCGCACCCTTGCTCTTTGCGTTCCCCCACGAACCCGCACCCTTGCTCTTTGCGTTCCCCCACGAACCCGCACCCTTGCTCTTTGTGTTCCCCCACGAACCCGCACCCTTGCTCTTTGTGTTCCCCCACGAACCCGCACCCTTGCTCTTTGCGTTCCCCCACGAACCCGCACCCTTGCTCTTTGCGTTCCCCCACGAACCAGCACCCTTGCTCTTTGCCTTCCCCCAGCAAACCCGCACCCTTGCTCTTTGCGTTCCCCCACGAACCCGCACCCTTGCTCTTTGCGTTCCCCCACGAACCCGCACGGTTCCTCTTTGCGTTCCCCCACGAACCAGCACGGTTCCTCTTTGCGTTCCCCCACGAACCCGCACCCTTGCTCTTTGCGTTCCCCCACGAACCCGCACCCTTGCTCTTTGCGTTCCCCCACGAATCCGCACCCTTACTCTTTGCGTTCCCCCACGAACCCGCACGGTTCCTCTTTGCGTTCCCCCACGAACCCGCACCCTTGCTCTTTGCGTTCCCCCACGAACCCGCACCCTTGCTCTTTGCGTTCCCCCACGAACCCGCACCCTTGCTCTTTGCGCTCCCCCACGAACCCGCACCCTTGCTCTTTGCGTTCCCCCACGAACCCGCACCCTTGCTCTTTGCGTTCCCCCACGAACCCGCACGGTTCCTCTTTGCGTTCCCCCACGAACCCGCACCCTTGCTCTTTGCGTTCCCCCACGAACCCGCACCCTTGCTCTTTGCGTTCCCACACGAACCCGCACCCTTGCTCTTTGCGTTCCCCCACGAACCCGCACCCTTGCTCCTTGCGTTCCCCCACGAACCCGCACCCTTACTCTTTGCGTTCCCCCACGAACCCGCACCCTTGCTCTTTGCGTTCCCCCACGAACCCGCACCCTTGCTCTTTGCGTTCCCCCACGAACCCGCACCCTTGCTCTTTGCGTTCCCCCACGAACCCGCACCCTTGCTCTTTGCGTTCCCCCACGAACCCGCACCCTTGCTCTTTGCGTTCCCCCACGAACCCGCACCCTTGCTCTTTGCGTTCCCCCACGAACCCGCACGGATCCACTTTGCGTTCCCCCACGAACCCGCAAGGTTCTTCTTTGCGTTCCCCCACGAACCCGCACGGTTCCTCTTTGCGTTCCCCCACGAACCCGCACGGATCCACTTTGCGTTCCCCCACGAACCAGCACGGTTCCTCTTTGCGTTCCCCCACGAACTTGCACGGTTCCTCTTTGCGTTCCCCCACGAACCCGCACGGTTCCTCTTTGCGTTCCCCCACGAACCCGCACGGTTCCTCTTTGCGTTCCCCCACGAACCCGCACCCTTGCTCTTTGCGTTCCCCCACGAACCCGCACCCTTGCTCTTTGCGTTCCCCCACGAACCCGCACCCTTGCTCTTTGCGTTCCCCCACGAACCCGCACCCTTGCTCTTTGCCTTCCCCCAGGAACCCGCACCCTTGCTCTTTGCGTTCCTCCACGAACCCGCACCGTTCCTCTTTGCGTTCCCCCACGAACCCGCACCGTTCCTCTTTGCGTTCCCCCACGAACCCGCACCCTTGCTCTTTGCGTTCCCCCACGAACCCGCACCGTTCCTCTTTGCGTTCCCCCACGAACCCGCACCGTTCCTCTTTGCGTTCCCCCACGAACCCGCACCCTTGCTCTTTGCGTTCACCCACGAACCCGCACCCTAGCTCTTTGCGTTCCCCCACGAACCCGCACGGTTCCTCTTTTCGTTACCCCACGAACTCGCACGGTTCCTCTTTGCGTTCCCTCACGAACCCGCACGGTTCCTCTTTGCGTTCCCCCACGAACCCGCACGGTGCCTCGATGCGTTCCCCCACGAACCCGCACCCTTGCTCTTTGCGTTTCCCCACGAACCCGCACCCTTGCTCTTTGCGTTCCCCCACGAACCCGCACGGATCCACTTTGCATTCCCCCACGAACCCGCAAGGTTCCTCTTTGCGTTCCCCCACGAACCCGCACCCTTGCTCTTTGCGTTCGGCCACGAACCCGCACCCTTGCTCTTTGCGTTCCCCCACGAACCAGCACGGTTCCTCTTTGCGTTCCCCCACGAACCAGCACGGTTCCTCTTTGCGTTCCCCCATGAACCCGCACGGTTCCTCTTTGCGTTCCCCCACGAACCCGCACCCTTGCTCTTTGCGTTCCCCCACGAACCCGCACCCTTGCTCTTTGCGTTCCCCCACGAACCCGCACCCTTGCTCTTTGCGTTCGCCCATGAACCAGCACGGACCCACTTTGCGTTCCCCCACGAACCCGCACGGTCCCTCTTTGCGTTCCCCCACGAACCCGCACGTCTCCTCTTTGCGTTCCCCCACGTACCCGCACCCTTGCTCTTTGCGTTCCCCCACGAACCCGCACCCTTGCTCTTTGCGTTCCCCCACGAACCCGCACCCTTGCTCTTTGCGTTCCCCAACGAACCCGCACCCTTGCTCTTTGCGTTCCCCCACGAACCCGCACGGTTCCTCTTTGCGTTCCCCCACGAACCCGCACCCTTGCTCTTTGCGTTCCCCCACGAACCCGCACGGTTCCTCTTTGCGTTCCCCCACGAACCCGCACCCTTGCTCTTTGCGTTCCCCCACGAACCCGCACCCTTGCTCTTTGCGTTCCCCCTCGAACCCGCACCCTTTCTCTCTGCGTTCCCCCACGAACCCGCACCCTTGCTCTTTGCGTTCCCCCACGAACCCGCACCCTTGCTCTTTGCATTCCCCCACGAACCCGCACCCTTGCTCTTTGCGTTCCCCCACGAACCCGCACCCTTGCTCTTTGCGTTCCCCCACGAACCCGCACCCTTGCTCTTTGCGTTCCCCCACGAACCCGCACCCTTGCTCTTTGCGTTCCCCCACGAACCCGCACAGTTCCTCTTTGCGTTCCCCCACGAACCCGCACCCTTGCTCTTTGCGTTCCCCCACGAACCCGCACCCTTGCTCTTTGCGTTCCCCCACGAACCCGCACAGTTCCTCTTTGCGTTCCCCCACGAACCCGCACGGTTCCTAATTGCGTTCCCCCACGAACCCACACGGTTCCTCTTTGTGTTCCCCCACGAACCCGCACCCTAGCTCTTTGCGTTCCCCCACTAACCCGCACCCTTGCTCTTTGCGTTCCCCCACGAACCCGCACCCTTGCTCTTTGCGTTCCCCCACGAACCCGCACCCTTGCTCTTTGCGTTCCCCCACGAACCCGCACCCTTGCTCTTTGCGTTCCCCCACGAACCCGCACCCTTGCTCTTTGCGTTCCCCCACGAACCCGCACCCTTGCTCTTTGCGTTCCCCCACGAACCCGCACCCTTGCTCTTTGCGTTCCCCCACGAACCCGCACCCTTGCTCTTTGCGTTCCCCCACGAACCCGTACCCTTGCTCTTTGCGTTCCCCCACGAACCCGCACGGATCCGGTTTGCGTTCCCCCACGAACCCGCAAGATTCCTCTTTGCGTTCCCCCACGAACCCGCACGGTTCCTCTTTGCGTTCCCCCACGAACCCGCACCCTTGCTCTTTGCGTTCCCCCACGAACCAGCACGGTTCCTCTTTGCGTTCCCCCACGAACCCGCACGGTTCCTCTTTGCGTTCCCCCACGAATTCGCAGGGTTCCTCTTTGCGTTCCCCCACGAACCCGCACTCTTGCTCTTTGCGTTCCCCCACGAACCCGCACCCTTGCTCTTTGCGTTCCCCCACGAACCCGCACCCTTGCTCTTTGCGTTCCCCCACGAACCCGCAAGGTTCCTCTTTGCGTTCCCCCACGAACCCGCACGGTTCCTCTTTGCGTTCCCCCACGAACCCGCACCCCTGCTCTTTCCGTTCCCCCACGAACCAGCACGGTTCCTCTTTGCGTTCCCCCACGAACCCGCACCCTTGCTCTTTGCGTTCCCCCACGAACCCGCACCCTTGCTCTTTGCGTTCCCCCACGAACCCGCACCCTTGCTCTTTGCGTTCCCCCACGAACCCGCACGGTTCCTCTTTGCGTTCCCCCACGAACCCGCACCCTTGCTCTTTGCGTTCCCCCACGAACCCGCACCCTTGCTCTTTGCGTTCCCCCACGAACCCGCACCCTTGCTCTTTGCGTTCCAACACGAACCCGCACCGTTCCTCTTTGCGTTCCCCCACGAACACGCACCGTTCCTCTTTGCGTTCCCCCACGAACCCGCACCCTTGCTCTTTGCGTTCCCCCACGAACCCGCACCGTTCCTCTTTGCGTTCCCCCACGACCCCGCACCGTTCCTCTTTGCGTTCCCCCACGAACCCGCACCCTTGCTCTTTGCGTTCCCCCACGAACCCGCACCCTAGCTCTGTGCGTTCCCCCACGAACCCGCACGGTTCCTCTTTGCGTTCCCCCACGAACCCGCACGGGTCCTCTTTGCGTTCCCCCACGAACCCGCACGGTTCCTCTATGCGTTCCCCCACGAACCCGCACCCTTGCTCTTTGCATTCCCCCACGAACCCGCACCCTTGCTCTTTGCGTTCCCCCACGAACCCGCACCCTTGCTCTTTGCGTTCCCCCACGAACCCGCACCCTTGCTCTTTGCGTTCCCCCACGAACCAGCACGGTTCCTCTTTGCGTTCCCCCACGAACCTGCACGGTTCCTCTTTGCGTTCCCCCACGAACCTGCACGGTTCCTCTTTGCGTTCCCCCACGAACCCGCACCCTTGCTCTTTGCGTTCCCCCACGAACCCGCACCCTTGCTCTTTGCGTTCCCCCATGAACACGCACGGATCCACTTTGCGTTCCCCCACGAACCCGCAAGGTTCCTCTTTGAGTTCCCCCACGAACCCGCACCCTTGCTCTTTGCGTTCCCCCACGAACCCGCACCCTTGCTCTTTGCGTTCCCCCACGAACCCGCACGGTTCCTCTTTGCGTTCCCCCACGAACCCGCACCCTTGCTCTTTGCGTTCCCCCACGAACCCGCACGGTTCCTCTTTGCGTTCCCCCACGAACCCGCACGTCTCCTCTTTGCGTTCCCCCACGAACCCGCACCCTTGCTCTTTGCGTTCCCCCACGAACCCGCACCCTTGCTCTTTGCGTTCCCCCACGAACCCGCACCCTAACTCTTTGCGTTCCCCCACGAACCCACACCCTTGCTCTTTGCGTTCCCCCACGTACCCGCACCCTTGCTCTTTGCGTTCCCCCACGAACCCGCACCCTTGCTCTTTGCGTTCCCCCACGAACCCGCACCCTTGCTCTTTGCGTTCCCCCACGAACCCGCACCCTTGCTCTTTGCGTTCCCCCACGAACCCGCACCCTTGCTCTTTGCGTTCCCCCACGAACCCGCACCCTTGCTCTTTGCGTTCCCCCACGAACCCGCACGGTTCCTGTTTGCGTTCCCCCACGAACCCGCAACCTTGCTCTTTGCATTCCCCCACGAACCCGCACGGTTCCTCTTTGCGTTCCCCCACGAACCCGCACCCTTGCTCTTTGCGTTCCCCCACGAACCCGCACCCTTGCTCTTTGCGTTCCCCCATGAACCCGCACCCTTGCTCTTTGCGTTCCCCCACGAACCCGCACGGTTCCTCTTTGCGTTCCCCCACGAACCCGCACGTCTCCTCTTTGCGTTCCCCCACGAACCCGCACCCTTGCTCTTTGCGTTCCCCCACGAACCCGCACCCTTGCTCTTTGCGTTCCCCCACGAACCCGCACCCTTGCTCTTTGCGTTCCCCCACGAACCCGCACCCTTGCTCTTTGCGTTCCCCCACGAACCCGCACCCTTGCTCTTTCCGTTCCCCCACGAACCCGCACCCTTGCTCTTTGCGTTCCCCCACGAACCCGCACCCTTGCTCTTTGCGTTCCCCCACGAACCCGCTCCGTTCCACTTTGCGTTCACCCACGAACCCGCACCCTTGCTCTTTGCATTCCCCCACGAACCCGCACCCTTGCTCTCTGCGTTCCCCCACGAACCCGCACCCTTGCTCTTTGCGTTCCCCCACGAACCCGCACCCTTGCTCTTTACGTTCCCCCATGAACCCGCACCCTTGCTCTTTGCGTTCCCCCATGAACCCGCACCCTTGCTCTTTGCGTTCCCCCACGAACCCGCACGTTTCCTCTTTGCGTTCCCCCACGAACCCGCACCCTTGCTCTTTGCGTTCCCCCACGAACCCGCACCCTTGCTCTTTGCGTTCCCCCACGAACCCGCACCCTTGCTCTTTGCGTTCCCCCACGAACCCGCACGGTTCCTCTTTGCGTTCCCCCACGAACCCGCACCCTTGCTCTTTGCGTTCCCCCACGAACCCGCACCCTTGCTCTTTGCGTTCCCCCACGAACCCGCACCCTTGCTCTTTGCGTTCCCCCAGGAACCCGCACCCTTGCTCTTTGCGTTCCCCCACGAACCCGCACCCTTGCTCTTTGCGTTCCCCCAGGAACCCGCACCCTTGCTCTTTGCGTTCCCCCACGAACCCGCACAGTTCCTCTTTGCGTTCCCCCACGAACCCGCACCCTTGCTCTTTGCGTTCCCCCACGAACCCGCACGGTTCCTCTTTGCGTTCCCCCACGAACCCGCACCCTTGCTCTTTGCGTTCCCCCACGAACCCGCACCCTTGCTCTTTGCGTTCCCCCACGAACCCACACCCTTGCTCTTTGCGTTCCCCCATGAACCCGCACGGTTCCTCTTTGCGTTCCCCCACGAACCCGCACCCTTGCTCTTTGCGTTCCCCCACGAACCCGCACGGTTCCTCTTTGCGTTCCACCATGAACCCGCACGTCTCCTCTTTGCGTTCCCCCACGTACCCGCACCCTTGCTCTTTGCGTTCCGCCACGAACCCGCACGGTTCCTCTTTGCATTCCCCCACGAACCCGCTCCGTTCCACATTGCGTTCCCCCACGAACCCGCACCCTTGCTCTTTGCGTTCCCCCACGAACCCGCAACCTTGCTCTTTGCGTTCCCCCACGAACCCGCACCCTCGCTCTTTGCGTCCCCCCACGAACCCGCACCCTTGCTCTTTGCGTTCCCCCACGAACCCGCACCGTTCCTCTTTGCGTTCCCCCACGAACCCGCACCCTTGCTCTTTGCGTTCCCCCACGAACACGCACCCTTGCTCTTTGCGTTCCCCCACGAACCCGCACCCTTGCTCTTTGCGTTCCCCCACGAACCTGCACGGTTCCTCTTTGTGTTCCCCCACGAACCCGCACGGTTCCTCTTTGTGTTCCCCCACGAACCCGCACGGTTCCTCTTTGCGTTCCCCCACGAACCCTCACCCTTGCTCTTTGCGTTCCCCCACGAACCCGCACGGTTCCTCTTTGCGTTCCCCCACGAACCCGCACCCTTGCTCTTTGCGTTCCCCCACGAACCCACACCGTTCCTCTTTGCATTCCCAAACGACCCCGCACCGTTCCTCTTTGCGTTCCCCCACGAACCCGCACCCTTGCACTTTGTGTTCCCCCACGAACCCGCACCCTAGCTCTTTGCGTTCCCCCACGAACCCGCACGGTTCCTCTTTGCGTTCCCCCACGAACCCGCACGGTTCCTCTTTGCGTTCCCCCACGAACCCGCACGGTTCCTCTATGCGTTCCCCCACGAACCCGCACCCTTGCTCTTTGCGTTCCCCCACGAACCCGCTCCGTTCCACTTTGCGTTCCCCCACGAACCCGCACCCTTGCTCTTTGCGTTCCCCCACGAACCCGCACGGTTCCTCTTTGCGTTCCCCCACGAACCCGCACGGTTCCTCTTTGCGTTCCCCCACGAACCAGCACGGTTCCTCTTTGCGTTCCCCCACGAACCCGCACCCTTACTCTTTGCGTTCCCCCACGAACCCGCACGGTTCCTCTTTGCGTTCCCCCACGAACCCGCACGGTTCCTCTTTGCGTTCCCCCACGAACCCGCACCCTTCCTCTTTGCGTTCCCCCACGAGCCCGCACCCTTGCTCTTTGCGTTCCCCCACGAACCCGCACCCTTGCTCTTTGCGTTCCCCCATGAACCCGCACCCTTGCTCTTTGCGTTCCCCCACGAACCCGCACCCTTGCTCTTCGCGTTCCCCCACGAACCCACACCCTTGCTATTTGCGTTCCCCCACGAACCCGCACGGTTCCTCTTTGCGTTCCCCCATGAACCCGCACCCTTGCTTTTTGCGTTCCCCCACGAACCCGCACGGTTCCTCTTTGCGTTCCCCCACGAACCCGCACGTCTCCTCTTTGCGTTCCCCCACGTACCCGCACCCTTGCTCTTTGCGTTCCCCCACGAACCCGCACCCTTGCTCTTTGCGTTCCCCCACGAACCCGCACCCTTGCTCTTTGCGTTCCCCCACGAACCCGCACCCTTGCTCTTTGCGTTCCCCCACGAACCCGCACCCTTGCTCTTTGCGTTCCCCCACGAACCCGCACGGTTCCTCTTTGCGTTCCCCCACGAACCCGCACGGTTCCTGTTTGCGTTCCCCCACGAACCCGCACCCTTGCTCTTTGCGTTCCCCCACGAACCCGCACCCTTGCTCTTTGCGTTCCCCCACGAAGCCGCACCCTTGCTCTTTGCGTTCCCCCACGAACCCGCACCCTTGCTCTTTGCGTTCCCCCACGAACCCGCACCCTTGCTCTTTGCGTTCCCCCACGAACCCGCACCCTTGCTCTTTGCGTTCCCCCACGAACCCGCACCCTTGCTCTTTGCGTTCCCCCTCGAACCCGCACCCTTGCTCTTTGCGTTCCCCCACGAACCCGCACCCTTGCTCTTTGCGTTCCCCCACGAACCCGCACCCTTGCTCTTTGCGTTCCCCCACGAACCCGCACCCTTGCTCTTTGCGTTCCCCCACGAACCCGCACAGTTCCTCTTTGCGTTCCCCCACGAACCCGCACCCTTGCTCTTTGCGTTCCCCCACGAACCAGCACGGTTCCTCTTTGCGTTCCCCCACGAACCCGCACCCTTGCTCTTTGCGTTCCCCCACGAACCCGCACCCTTCCTCTTTGCGTTCCCCCACGAACCCGCACCCTTGCTCTTTGCGTTCCCACACGAACCCGCACCCTTGCTCTTTGCGTTCCCCCACGAACCCGCACAGTTCCTCTTTGCGTTCCCCCACGAACCCGCACCCTTGCTCTTTGCGTTCCCCCACGAACCAGCACGGTTCCTCTTTGCGTTCCCCCACGAACCCGCACCCTTGCTCTTTGTGTTCCCCCACGAACCCGCACCCTTCCTCTTTGCGTTCCCCCACGAACCCGCACCCTTGCTCTTTGCGTTCCCACACGAACCCGCTCCGTTCCACTTTGCGTTCCCCAACGAACCCGCATCCTTGCTCTTTGCATTCCCCCACGAACCCGCACCCTTGCACTTTGCGTTCCCCCACGAACCCGCACCCTTGCTCTTTGCGTTCCCCCACGAACCCGCAAGGTTCCTCTTTGCGTTCCCCCACGAACCCGCACCCTTGCTCTTTGCGTTCCCCCACGAACCCGCACCCTTGCTCTTTGCGTTCCCCCACGAACCCGCACCCTTGCTCTTTGCATTCCCCCACGAACCCGCACCCTTGCTCTTTGCGTTCCCCCACGAACCCGCACCCTTGCTCTTTGCGTTCCCCCACGAACCCGCACCCTTGCTCTTTGCGTTCCCCCACGAACCCGCACCCTTGCTCTTTGCGTTCCCCCACGAACCCGCACCCTTGCTCTTTGCGTTCCCCCACGAACCCGCACCCTTGCTCTTTGCGTTCCCCCAGGAACCCGCACCCTTGCTCTTTGCGTTCCCCCAGGAACCCGCACCCTTGCTGTTTGCGTTCCCCCACGAACCCGCACCCTTGCTATTTGCGTTCCCCCACGAACCCGCACAGTTCCTCTTTGCGTTCCCCCACGAACCCGCACCCTTGCTCTTTGCGTTCCCCCACGAACCCGCACCCTTGCTCTTTGCGTTCCCCCACGAACCCGCACCCTTGCTCTTTGCGTTCCCCCACGAACCCGCACCCTTGCTCTTTGCGTTCCCCCACGAACCCGCACCCTTGCTCTTTGCGTTCCCCCACGAACCCGCTCCGTTCCACTTTGCGTTCCCCCACGAACCCGCACCCTTGCTCTTTGCATTCCCCCACGAACCCGCACCCTTGCTCTTTGCGTTCCCCCACGAACCCGCACCCTTGCTCTTTGCGTTCCCCCACGAACCCGCACCCTTGCTCTTTGCATTCCCCCATGAACCCGCACCCTTGCTCTTTGCGTTCCCCCACGAACCCGCACGTTTCCTCTTTGCGTTCCCCCACGAACCCGCACGTTTCCTCTTTGCGTTCCCCCACGAACCCGCACCCTTGCTCTTTGCGTTCCCCCACGAACCCGCACCCTTGCTCTTTGCGTTCCCCCACGAACCCGCACCCTTGCTCTTTGCGTTCCCCCACGAACCCGCACCCTTGCTCTTTGCGTTCCCCCACGAACCCGCACCCTTGCTCTTTGCGTTTCCCCACGAACCCGCACCCTTGCTCTTTGCGTTCCCCCACGAACCCGCACCCTTGCTCTTTGCGTTCCCCCACGAACCCGCACCCTTGCTCTTTGCGTTCCCCCACGAACCCGCACAGTTCCTCTTTGCGTTCCCCCACGAACCCGCACCCTTGCTCTTTGCGTTCCCCCACGAACCCACACGGTTCCTCTTTGCGTTCCCCCACGAACCCGCACCCTAGCTCTTTGCGTTCCCCCACGAACCCGCACCCTTGCTCTTCCGTTCCCCCACGAACCCGCACCCTTGCTCTTTGCGTTCCCCCACGAACCCGCACCCTTGCTCTTTGCGTTCCCCCACGAACCCGCATCCTTACTCTTTGCGTTCCCACACGAACCCACATCCTTACTCTTTGCGTTCCCACACGAACCCGCACCCTTGCTCTTTGCGTTCCCCCGCGAACCCGCACCCTTGCTCTTTGCGTTCCCCCACGAACCCGCACCCTTGCTCTTTGCGTTCCCCCACGAACCCGCACCCTTGCTCTTTGCGTTCCCCCACGAACCCGCACGGTTCCTCTTTGCGTTCCCCCACGAACCCGCACCCTTGCTCTTTGCGTTCCCCCACGAACCCGCACCCTTGCTCTTTGCGTTCCCCCACGAACCCGCACCCTTGCTCTTTGCGTTCCCCCACGAACCCGCACCCTTGCTCTTTGTGTTCCCCCACGAACCCTCACGGTTCCTCTTTGCGTTCCCCCACGAACCCGCACCCTTGCTCTTTGCGTTCCCCCACGAACCCGCACCCTTGCTCTTTGCGTTCCCCCACGAACCCGCACCCTTGCTCTTTGCGTTCCCCCACGAACCCGCACGGTTCCTCTTTGCGTTCCCCCACGAACCCGTACCCTTGCTCTTTGCGTTCCCCCACGAACCCGCACCCTTGCTCTTTGCGTTCCCCCACGAACCCGCACCCTTGCTCTTTGCGTTCCCCCACGAACCCGCTCCGTTGCACTTTGCGTTCCCCCACGAACCCGCACCCTTGCTCTTTGCGTTCCCCCACGAACCCGCACGGTTCCTCTTTGCGTTCCCCCACGAACCCGCACGGTTCCTCTTTGCGTTCCCCCACGAACCCGCACCCTTGCTCTTTGCGTTCCCCCACGAACCCGCACCCTTGCTCTTCGCGTTCCCCCACGAACCTGCACGGTTCCTCTTCGCGTTCCCCCACGAACCCGCACGGTTTTTCTTCGCGTTCCCCCACGAACCCGCACCCTTGCTCTTTGCGTTCCCCCACGAACCCGCACCCTTGCTCTTTGCGTTCCCCCACGAACCCGCACCCTTGCTCTTTGCGTTCCCCCACGAACCCGCACCCTTGATCTTTGCGTCCCCCCACGAACCCGCACCCTTGCTCTTTGCGTTCCCCCACGAACCCGCACCGTTCCTCTTTGCGTTCCCCCACGAACCCGCACCCTTACTCTTTGCGTTCCCCCACGAACACGCACCCTTGCTCTTTGCGTTCCCCCACGAACCCTCACCCTTGCTCTTTGCGTTCCCCCATGAACCCGCACGGTTCCACTTTGCGTTCCCCCACGAACCCGCACCCTTGCTCTTTGCGTTCCCCCACGAACCCGCACCCTTACTCTTTGCGTTCCCCCACGAACCCGCACCCTTGCTCTTTGCGTTCCCCCACGAACCCGCACCCTTGCTCTTTGCGTTCCCCCACGAACCCGCACCCTTGCTCTTTGCGTTCCCCCACGAACCCACACCCTTGCTCTTTGCGTTCCCCCACGAACCCGCACGGTTCCTCTTTGCGTTCCCCCACGAACCCGCACCCTTGCTCTTTGCGTTCCCCCACAAACCCACACGGTTCCTCTTTGCGTTCCCCCATGAACCCGCACGTCTCCTCTTTGCGTTCCCCCACGTACCCGCACCCTTGCTCTTTGCGTTCCCCCACGAACCCGCACCCTTGCTCTTTGCGTTCCCCCACGAACCCGCACCCTTGCTCTTTGCGTTCCCCCACGAACCCGCACCCTTGCTCTTTGCATTCCCCCACGAACCCGCACCCTTGCTCTTTGCGTTCCCCCACGAACCCGCACGGTTCCTCTTTGCGTTCCCCCACGAACCCGCACCCTTGCTCTTTGCGTTCCCCCACGAACCCGCACCCTTGCTCTTTGCGTTCCCCCACGAACCCGCACCCTTGCTCTTTGCGTTCCCCCACGAACCCGCTCCGTTCCACTTTGCGTTCCCCCACGAACCCACACCCTTGCTCTTTGCGTTCCCCCACGAACCCGCACGGTTCCTCTTTGCGTTCCCCCACGAACCCGCACCCTTGCTCTTTGCGTTCCCCCACGAACCCGCACCCTTGCTCTTTGCGTTCCCACACGAACCCGCACCCTTGCTCTTTGCGTTCCCCCACGAACCCGCACCCTTGCTCTTTGCGTTCCCCCACGAACCCGCACCCTTGCTCTTTGCGTTCCCCCACGAACCCGCACGGTTCCTCTTTGCGTTCCCCCACGAACCCGCACGGTTCCTGTTTGCGTTCCCCCACGAACCCGCACCCTTGCTCTTTGCGTTCCCCCACGAACCCGCACCCTTGCTCTTTGCGTTCCCCCACGAACCCGCACCCTTGCTCTTTGCGTTCCCCCACGAACCCGCACCCTTGCTCTTTGCGTTCCCCCACGAACCCGCACCCTTGCTCTTTGCGTTCCCCCACGAACCCGCACCCTTGCTCTTTGCGTTCCCCCACGAACCCGCACCCTTGCTCTTTGCGTTCCCCCACGAACCCGCACCCTTGCTCTTTGCGTTCCCCCAGGAACCCGCACCTTGCTCTTTGCGTTCCCCCACGAACCCGCACCCTTGCTCTTTGCGTTCCCCCACGAACCCGCACCCTTGCTCTTTGCGTTCCCCCACGAACCCGCACCCTTGCTCTTTGCGTTCCCCCACGAACCCGCACAGTTCCTCTTTGCGTTCCCCCACGAACCCGCACCCTTGCTCTTTGCGTTCCCCCACGAACCAGCACGGTTCCTCTTTGCGTTCCCCCACGAACCCGCACCCTTGCTCTTTGCGTTCCCCCACGAACCCGCACCCTTCCTCTTTGCGTTCCCCCACGAACCCGCACCCTTGCTCTTTGCGTTCCCCCACGAACCCGCTCCGTTCCACTTTGCGTTCCCCCACGAACCCGCATCCTTGCTCTTTGCATTCCCCCACGAACCCGCACCCTTGCTCTTTGCGTTCCCCCACGAACCCGCACCCTTGCTCTTTGCGTTCCCCCACGAACCCGCACCCTTGCTCTTTACGTTCCCCCACGAACCCGCTCCGTTCCACTTTGCGTTCCCCCACGAACCCGCACCCTTGCTCTTTGCGTTCCCCCAGGAACCCGCACCTTGCTCTTTGCGTTCCCCCACGAACCCGCACCCTTGCTCTTTGCGTTCCCCCACGAACCCGCACCCTTGCTCTTTGCGTTCCCCCACGAACCCGCACCCTTGCTCTTTGCGTTCCCCCACGAACCCGCACAGTTCCTCTTTGCGTTCCCCCACGAACCCGCACCCTTGCTCTTTGCGTTCCCCCACGAACCAGCACGGTTCCTCTTTGCGTTCCCCCACGAACCCGCACCCTTGCTCTTTGCGTTCCCCCACGAACCCGCACGTTTCCTCTTTGCGTTCCCCCACGAACCCGCACCCCTGCTCTTTGCGTTCCCCCACGAACCCGCACCCTTGCTCTTTGCGTTCCCCCACGAACCCGCACCCTTGCTCTTTGCGTTCCCCCACGAACCCGCACCCTTGCTGTTTGCGTTCCCCCACGAACCCGCACCCTTGCTGTTTGCGTTCCCCCACGAACCCGCACAGTTCCTCTTTGCGTTCCCCCACGAACCCGCACCCTTGCTCTTTGCGTTCCCCCACGAACCCGCACGGTTCCTCTTTGCGTTCCCCCACGAACCCGCACCCTTGCTCTTTGCGTTCCCCCACGAACCCGCACCCTTGCTCTTTGCGTTCCCCCACGAACCCGCACCCTTGCTCTTTGCGTTCCCCCACGAACCCGCACCCTTGCTCTTTGCGTTCCCCCACGAACCCGCTCCGTTCCACTTTGCGTTCCCCCACGAACCCGCACCCTTGCTCTTTGCATTCCCCCACGAACCCGCACCCTTGCTCTTTGCGTTCCCCCACGAACCCGCACCCTTGCTCTTTGCGTTCCCCCACGAACCCGCACGTTTCCTCTTTGCTTTCCCCCACGAACCCGCACGTTTCCTCTTTGCGTTCCCCCACGAACCCGCACCCTTGCTCTTTGCGTTCCCCCACGAACCCGCACCCTTGCTCTTTGCGTTCCCCCACGAACCCGCACCCTTGCTCTTTGCGTTCCCCCACGAACCCGCACCCTTGCTCTTTGCGTTCCCCCACGAACCCGCACCCTTGCTCTTTGCGTTCCCCCACGAACCCGCACCCTTGCTCTTTGCGTTCCCCCACGAACCCGCACCCTTGCTCTTTGCGTTCCCCCACGAACCCGCACCCTTGCTCTTTGCGTTCCCCCACGAACCCGCACCCTTGCTCTTTGCGTTCCCCCACGAACCCGCACCCTTGCTCTTTGCGTTCCCCCACGAACCCGCACCCTTGCTCTTTGCGTTCCCCCACGAACCCGCACCCTTGCTCTTTGCGTTCCCCCACGAACCCGCACCCTTGCTCTTTGCGTTCCCCCACGAACCCGCACCCTTGCTCTTTGCGTTCCCCCACGAACCCGCACCCTTGCTCTTTGCGTTCCCCCACGAACCCGCACCCTTGCTCTTTGTGTTCCCCCACGAACCCGCACGGTTCCTCTTTGCGTTCCCCCACGAACCCGCACCCTTGCTCTTTGCGTTCCCCCACGAACCCGCACCCTTGCTCTTTGCGTTCCCCCACGAACCCGCACCCTTGCTCTTTGCGTTCCCCCACGAACCCGCACGGTTCCTCTTTGCGTTCCCCCACGAACCCGCATCCTTGCTCTTTGCGTTCCCCCACGAACCCGCACCCTTGCTCTTTGCGTTCCCCCACGAACCCGCACGGTTCCTCTTTGCGTTCCCCCACGAACCCGCACCCTTGCTCTTTGAGTTCCCCCACGAACCCGCACCCTTGCTCTTTGCGTTCCCCCACGAACCCGCAAGGTTCCTCTTTGCGTTCCCCCACGAACCCGCACCCTTGCTCTTTGCGTTCCCCCACGAACCCGCACCCTTGCTCTTATCGTTCCCCCACGAACCTGCACGGTTCCTCTTTGCGTTCCCCCACGAACCCGCACGGTTCCTCTTTGCGTACCCCCACGAACCCGCACCCTTGCTCTTTTCGTTCCCCCACGAACCCGAACCCTTGCTCTTTGCGTTCCCCCACGAACCCGCACGGTTCCTCTTTGCGTTCCCCCACGAACCCGCACCGTTCCTCTTTGCGTTCCCCCACGAACCCGCACCCTTGCTCTTTGCGTTCCCCCACGAACCCGCACCCTTGCTCTTTGCGTTCCCCCACGAACCCGCACCCTTGCTCTTTGCGTTCCCCCACGAACCCGCACCCTTGCTCTTTGCGTTCCCCCACGAACCCGCACCCTTGCTCTTTGCGTTCCCCCACGAACCCGCACCCTTGCTCTTTGCGTTCCCCCACGAACCCGCACCCTCGCTCTTTGCGTCCCCCCACGAACCCGCACCCTTGCTCTTTGCGTTCCCCCACGAACCCGCACCGTTCCTCTTTGCATTCCCCCACGAACCCGCACCCTTGCTCTTTGCGTTCCCCCACGAACACGCACCCTTGCTCTTTGCGTTCCCCCACGAACCCGCACCCTTGCTCTTTGCGTTCCCCCACGAACCTGCACGGTTCCTCTTTGTGTTCCCCCACGAACCCGCACGGTTCCTCTTTGCGTTCCCCAACGAACCCGCACGGTTCCTCTTTGCGTTCCCCCACGAACCCTCACCCTTGCTCTTTGCGTTCCCCCATGAACCCGCACGGTTCCTCTTTGCGTTCCCCCACGAACCCGCACCCTTGCTCTTTGCGTTCCCCCACGAACCCGCACCCTTGCTCCTTGCGTTCCCCCACGAACCCGCACCCTTCCTCTTTGCGTTCCCCCACGAACCCGCACCCTTGCTCTTTGCGTTCCCCCACGAACCCGCACCCTTGTTCTTTGCGTTCCCCCACGAACCCGCACCCTTGCTCTTTGCGTTCCCCCACGAACCCGCACCCTTGCTCTTTGCGTTCCCCCACGAACCCGCACCCTTGCTCTTTGCGTTCCCCCACGAACCCGCACCCTTGCTCTTTGCGTTCCCCACAAACCCGCACCCTTGCTCTTTGCGTTCCCCCACGAACCCGCACCCTTGCTCTTTGCGTTCCCCCACGAACCCGCACGTATCCTCTTTGCGTTCCCCCACGAACCCGCACCCTTGGTCTTTGCGTTCCCCCACGAACCCGCACCCTTGCTCTTTGCGTTCCCCCACGAACCCGCACCCTTGCTCTTTTCGTTCCCCCACGAACCCGCACGGTTCCTCTTTGTGTTCCCCAAGAACCCGCACCCTTGCTCTTTGCGTTCCCCCACGAACCCGCACCATTGCTCTTTGCGTTCCCACACGAACCCGCACCCTTACTCTTTGCGTTCCCCCACGAACCCGCACCCTTGCTCTTTGCGTTCCCCCACGAACCCGCACCCTTGCTCTTTGCGTTCCCCCTCGAACCCGCACGGTTCCTCTTTGCGTTCCCCCACGAACCCGCACGGTTCCTGTTTGCGTTCCCCCACGAACCCGCACCCTTGCTCTTTGCGTTCCCCCACGAAACCGCACGGTTCCTCTTTGCGTTCCCCCACGAACCCGCACCCTTGCTCATTGCGTTCCCCCACGAACCCGCACCCTTGCTCTTTGCGTTCCCCCACGAACCCGCACCCTTGCTCTTTGCGGTCCCCCACGAGCCCGCACCCTTGCTCTTTGCGTTCCCCCACGAACCCGCACCCTTGCTCTTTGCGTTCCCCCACGAACCCGCACCCTTGCTCTTTGCGTTCCCCCACGAACCCGCACCCTTGCTATTTGCGGTCCCCCACGAGCCCGCACCCTTGCTCTTTGCGTTCCCCCACGAACCCGCACCCTTGCTCTTTGCGTTCCCCCACGAACCCGCACCCTTGCTCTTTGCGTTCCCCCACGAACCCGCACCCTTGCTCTTTGCGTTCCCCCACGAACCCGCACGGTTCCTCTTTGCGTTCCCCCACGAACCCGCACCCTTGCTCTTTGCGTTCCCCCACGAACCCGCACCCTTGCTCTTTGCGTTCCCCCACGAACCCGCACCCTTGCTCTTTGCGGTCCCCCACGAACCCGCACCCTTGCTCTTTGCGGTCCCCCACGAGCCCGCACCCTTGCTCTTTGCGTTCCCCCACGAACCTGCACCCTTGCTCTTTGCGTTCCCCCACGAACCCGCACCCTTGCTCTTTGCGTTCCCCCACGAACCCGCACCCTTGCTCTTTGCGTTCCCCCACGAACCCGCACCCTTGCTCTTTGCGTTCCCCCACGAACCCGCAAGGTTCCTCTTTGCGTTCCCCCACGAACCCGCACGGTTCCTCTTTGCGTTCCCCCACGAACCCGCACGGTTCCTCTTTGCGTTCCCCCACGAACCCGCACCCTTGCTCTTTGCGTTCCCCCACGAACCCGCACCCTTGCTCATTGCGTTCCCCCACGAACCCGCACCCTTGCTCTTTGCGTTCCCCCACGAACCCGCACCCTTGCTCTTTGCGTTCCCCCACGAACCCGCACCCTTGCTCTTTGCGTTCCCCCACGAACCCGCACCCTTGCTCTTTGCGTTCCCCCACGAACCCGCACGGTTCCTCTTTGCGTTCCCCCACGAACCCGCACCCTTGCTCTTTGCGTTCCCCCACGAACCCGCACCCTTGCTCTTTGCGTTCCCCCACGAACCCGCAAGGTTCCTCTTTGCGTTCCCCCACGAACCCGCACGGTTCCTCTTTGCGTTCCCCCACGAACCCGCACGGTTCCTCTTTGCGTTCCCCCACGAACCCGCACCCTTGCTCTTTGCGTTCCCCCACGAACCCGCACCCTTGCTCATTGCGTTCCCCCACGAACCCGCACCCTTGCTCTTTGCGTTCCCCCATGAACCCGCACCCTTGCTCTTTGCGTTCCCCCACGAACCCGCACCCTTGCTCTTTACGTTCCCCCACGAACCCGCACCCTTGCTCTTTGCGTTCCCCCACGAACCCGCACCCTTGCTCTTTGCGTTCCCCCACGAACCCGCACGGTTCCTGTTTGCGTTCCCCCACGAACCCGCACCCTTGCTCTTTGCGTTCCCCCACGAACCCGCACCCTTGCTCTTTGCGTTCCCCCACGAACCCGCACCCTTGCTCTTTGCGTTCCCCCACGAACCCGCACCCTTGCTCTTTGCGTTCCCCCACGAACCCGCACCCTTGCTCTTTGCGTTCCCCCAGGAACCCGCACCCTTGCTCTTTGCGTTCCCCCACGAACCAGCACCCTTGCTCTTTGCGTTCCCCCACGAACCCGCACCCTTGCTCTTTGCGTTCCCCCACGAACCCGCACAGTTCCTCTTTGCGTTCCCCCACGAACCCGCACCCTTGCTCTTTGCGTTCCCCCACGAACCCGCACGGTTCCTCTTTGCGTTCCCCCGCGAACCCGCTCCGTTCCACTTTGCGTTCCCCCACGAACCCGCACGGTTCCTCTTTGCGTTCCCCCACGAACCCGCACTTTTCCTCTTTGCGTTCCCCCACGAACCCGCACCCTTGCTCTTTGCGTTCCCCCACGAACCCGCACCCTTGCTCTTTGCGTTCCCCCACGAACCCGCACCCTTGCTCTTTGCGTTCCCCCACGAACCCGCACCCATGCTCTTTGCGTTCCCCCACGAACCCGCACCCTTGCTCTTTGCGTTCCCCCACGAACCCGCACGGTTCCTCTTTGCGTTCCCCCACGAACCCGCACCCTCGCTCTTTGCGTCCCCCCACGAACCCGCACCCTTGCTCTTTGCGTTCCCCCACAAACCCACACGGTTCCTCTTTGCGTTCCCCCATGAACCCGCACGTCTCCTCTTTGCGTTCCCCCACGTACCCGCACCCTTGCTCTTTGCGTTCCCCCACAAACCCGCACCCTTGCTCTTTGCATTCCCCCACGAACCCGCACCCTTGCTCTTTGCGTTCCCCCACGAACCCGCACCCTTGCTCTTTGCGTTCCCCCACGAACCCGCACCCTTGCTCTTTGCGTTCCCCCACGAACCCGCACGGTTCCTCTTTGCGTTCCCCCACGAACCCGCACCCTTGCTCTTTGCGTTCCCCCACGAACCCGCACCCTTGCTCTTTGCGTTCCCCCACGAACCCGCACCCTTGCTCTTTGCGTTCCCCCACGAACCCGCTCCGTTCCACTTTGCGTTCCCCCACGAACCCACACCCTTGCTCTTTGCGTTCCCCCACGAACCCGCACGGTTCCTCTTTGCGTTCCCCCACGAACCCGCACCCTTGCTCTTTGCGTTCCCCCACGAACCCGCACCCTTGCTCTTTGCGTTCCCACACGAACCCGCACCCTTGCTCTTTGCGTTCCCCCACGAACCCGCACCCTTGCTCTTTGCGTTCCCCCACGAACCCGCACCCTTGCTCTTTGCGTTCCCCCACGAACCCGCACGGTTCCTCTTTGCGTTCCCCCACGAACCCGCACGGTTCCTGTTTGCGTTCCCCCACGAACCCGCACCCTTGCTCTTTGCGTTCCCCCACGAACCCGCACCCTTGCTCTTTTCGTTCCCCCACGAACCCGCACGGTTCCTCTTTGTGTTCCCCAAGAACCCGCACCCTTGCTCTTTGCGTTCCCCCACGAACCCGCACCATTGCTCTTTGCGTTCCCACACGAACCCGCACCCTTACTCTTTGCGTTCCCCCACGAACCCGCACCCTTGCTCTTTGCGTTCCCCCACGAACCCGCACCCTTGCTCTTTGCGTTCCCCCTCGAACCCGCACGGTTCCTCTTTGCGTTCCCCCACGAACCCGCACGGTTCCTGTTTGCGTTCCCCCACGAACCCGCACCCTTGCTCTTTGCGTTCCCCCACGAAACCGCACGGTTCCTCTTTGCGTTCCCCCACGAACCCGCACCCTTGCTCATTGCGTTCCCCCACGAACCCGCACCCTTGCTCTTTGCGTTCCCCCACGAACCCGCACCCTTGCTCTTTGCGGTCCCCCACGAGCCCGCACCCTTACTCTTTGCGTTCCCCCACGAACCCGCACCCTTGCTCTTTGCGTTCCCCCACGAACCCGCACCCTTGCTCTTTGCGTTCCCCCACGAACCCGCACCCTTGCTATTTGCGGTCCCCCACGAGCCCGCACCCTTGCTCTTTGCGTTCCCCCACGAACCCGCACCCTTGCTCTTTGCGTTCCCCCACGAACCCGCACCCTTGCTCTTTGCGTTCCCCCACGAACCCGCACCCTTGCTCTTTGCGTTCCCCCACGAACCCGCACGGTTCCTCTTTGCGTTCCCCCACGAACCCGCACCCTTGCTCTTTGCGTTCCCCCACGAACCCGCACCCTTGCTCTTTGCGTTCCCCCACGAACCCGCACCCTTGCTCTTTGCGGTCCCCCACGAACCCGCACCCTTGCTCTTTGCGGTCCCCCACGAGCCCGCACCCTTGCTCTTTGCGTTCCCCCACGAACCTGCACCCTTGCTCTTTGCGTTCCCCCACGAACCCGCACCCTTGCTCTTTGCGTTCCCCCACGAACCCGCACCCTTGCTCTTTGCGTTCCCCCACGAACCCGCACCCTTGCTCTTTGCGTTCCCCCACGAACCCGCAAGGTTCCTCTTTGCGTTCCCCCACGAACCCGCACGGTTCCTCTTTGCGTTCCCCCACGAACCCGCACGGTTCCTCTTTGCGTTCCCCCACGAACCCGCACCCTTGCTCTTTGCGTTCCCCCACGAACCCGCACCCTTGCTCATTGCGTTCCCCCACGAACCCGCACCCTTGCTCTTTGCGTTCCCCCACGAACCCGCACCCTTGCTCTTTGCGTTCCCCCACGAACCCGCACCCTTGCTCTTTGCGTTCCCCCACGAACCCGCACCCTTGCTCTTTGCGTTCCCCCACGAACCCGCACGGTTCCTCTTTGCGTTCCCCCACGAACCCGCACCCTTGCTCTTTGCGTTCCCCCACGAACCCGCACCCTTGCTCTTTGCGTTCCCCCACGAACCCGCAAGGTTCCTCTTTGCGTTCCCCCACGAACCCGCACGGTTCCTCTTTGCGTTCCCCCACGAACCCGCACGGTTCCTCTTTGCGTTCCCCCACGAACCCGCACCCTTGCTCTTTGCGTTCCCCCACGAACCCGCACCCTTCCTCTTTGCGTTCCCCCACGAACCCGCACCCTTGCTCTTTGCGTTCCCCCACGAACCCGCACCCTTGCTCATTGCGTTCCCGCACGAACCCGCACCCTTGCTCTTTGCGTTCCCCCACGAACCCGCACCCTTGCTCTTTGCGGTGCCCCACGAGCCCGCACCCTTGCTCTTTGCGTTCCCCCACGAACCCGCACCCTTGCTCTTTGCGTTCCCCCACGAACCCGCACCCTTGCTCTTTGCGTTCCCCCACGAACCCGCACCCTTGCAATTTGCGGTCCCCCACGAGCCCGCACCCTTGCTCTTTGCGTTCCCCCACGAACCCGCACCCTTGCTCTTTGCGTTCCCCCACGAACCCGCACCCTTGCTCTTTGCGTTCCCCCACGAACCCGCACCCTTGCTCTTTGCGTTCCCCCACGAACCCGCACGGTTCCTCTTTGCGTTCCCCCACGAACCCGCACCCTTGCTCTTTGCGTTCCCCCACGAACCCGCACCCTTGCTCTTTGCGTTCCCCCACGAACCCGCACCCTTGCTCTTTGCGGTCCCCCACGAGCCCGCACCCTTGCTCTTTGCGGTCCCCCACGAGCCCGCACCCTTGCTCTTTGCGTTCCCCCACGAACCTGCACCCTTGCTCTTTGCGTTCCCCCACGAACCCGCACCCTTGCTCTTTGCGTTCCCCCACGAACCCGCACCCTTGCTCTTTGCGTTCCCCCACGAACCCGCACCCTTGCTCTTTGCGTTCCCCCACGAACCCGCAAGGTTCCTCTTTGCGTTCCCCCACGAACCCGCACGGTTCCTCTTTGCGTTCCCCCACGAACCCGCACGGTTCCTCTTTGCGTTCCCCCACGAACCCGCACCCTTGCTCTTTGCGTTCCCCCACGAACCCGCACCCTTGCTCATTGCGTTCCCCCACGAACCCGCACCCTTGCTCTTTGCGTTCCCCCACGAACCCGCACCCTTGCTCTTTGCGTTCCCCCACGAACCCGCACCCTTGCTCTTTGCGTTCCCCCACGAACCCGCACCCTTGCTCTTTGCGTTCCCCCACGAACCCGCACCCTTGCTCTTTGCGTTCCCCCACGAACCCGCTCCGTTCCACTTTGCGTTCCCCCACGAACCCACACCCTTGCTCTTTGCGTTCCCCCACGAACCCGCACGGTTCCTCTTTGCGTTCCCCCACGAACCCGCACCCTTGCTCTTTGCGTTCCCCCACGAACCCGCACCCTTGCTCTTTGCGTTCCCACACGAACCCGCACCCTTGCTCTTTGCGTTCCCCCACGAACCCGCACCCTTGCTCTTTGCGTTCCCCCACGAACCCGCACCCTTGCTCTTTGCGTTCCCCCACGAACCCGCACGGTTCCTCTTTGCGTTCCCCCACGAACCCGCACGGTTCCTGTTTGCGTTCCCCCACGAACCCGCACCCTTGCTCTTTGCGTTCCCCCACGAACCCGCACCCTTGCTCTTTGCGTTCCCCCACGAACCCGCACCCTTGCTCTTTGCGTTCCCCCACGAACCCGCACCCTTGCTCTTTGCGTTCCCCCACGAACCCGCACCCTTGCTCTTTGCGTTCCCCCACGAACCCGCACCCTTGCTCTTTGCGTTCCCCCACGAACCCGCACCCTTGCTCTTTGCGTTCCCCCAGGAACCCGCACCTTGCTCTTTGCGTTCCCCCACGAACCCGCACCCTTGCTCTTTGCGTTCCCCCACGAACCCGCACCCTTGCTCTTTGCGTTCCCCCACGAACCCGCACCCTTGCTCTTTGCGTTCCCCCACGAACCCGCACAGTTCCTCTTTGCGTTCCCCCACGAACCCGCACCCTTGCTCTTTGCGTTCCCCCACGAACCAGCACGGTTCCTCTTTGCGTTCCCCCACGAACCCGCACCCTTGCTCTTTGCGTTCCCCCACGAACCCGCACCCTTCCTCTTTGCGTTCCCCCACGAACCCGCACCCTTGCTCTTTGCGTTCCCCCACGAACCCGCTCCGTTCCACTTTGCGTTCCCCCACGAACCCGCATCCTTGCTCTTTGCATTCCCCCACGAACCCGCACCCTTGCTCTTTGCGTTCCCCCACGAACCCGCACCCTTGCTCTTTGCGTTCCCCCACGAACCCGCACCCTTGCTCTTTACGTTCCCCCACGAACCCGCTCCGTTCCACTTTGCGTTCCCCCACGAACCCGCACCCTTGCTCTTTGCGTTCCCCCACGAACCCGCACGTTTCCTCTTTGCGTTCCCCCACGAACCCGCACCCTTGCTCTTTGCGTTCCCCCACGAACCCGCACCCTTGCTCTTTGCGTTCCCCCACGAACCCGCACCCTTGCTCTTTGCGTTCCCCCACGAACCCGCACCCTTGCTCTTTGCGTTCCCCCACGAACCCGCACCCTTGCTCTTTGCGTTCCCCCACGAACCCGCACCCTTGCTGTTTGCGTTCCCCCACGAACCCGCACAGTTCCTCTTTGCGTTCCCCCACGAACCCGCACCCTTGCTCTTTGCGTTCCCCCACGAACCCGCACGGTTCCTCTTTGCGTTCCCCCACGAACCCGCACCCTTGCTCTTTGCGTTCCCCCACGAACCCGCACCCTTGCTCTTTGCGTTCCCCCACGAACCCGCACGGTTCCTCTTTGCGTTCCCCCACGAACCCGCACCCTTGCTCTTTGCGTTCCCCCACGAACCCGCTCCGTTCCACTTTGCGTTCCCCCACGAACCCGCACCCTTGCTCTTTGCATTCCCCCACGAACCCGCACCCTTGCTCTTTGCGTTCCCCCACGAACCCGCACCCTTGCTCTTTGCGTTCCCCCACGAACCCGCACGTTTCCTCTTTGCTTTCCCCCACGAACCCGCACGTTTCCTCTTTGCGTTCCCCCACGAACCCGCACCCTTGCTCTTTGCGTTCCCCCACGAACCCGCACCCTTGCTCTTTGCGTTCCCCCACGAACCCGCACCCTTGCTCTTTGCGTTCCCCCACGAACCCGCACCCTTGCTCTTTGCGTTCCCCCACGAACCCGCACCCTTGCTCTTTGCGTTCCCCCACGAACCCGCACCCTTGCTCTTTGCGTTCCCCCACGAACCCGCACCCTTGCTCTTTGCGTTCCCCCACGAACCCGCACCCTTGCTCTTTGCGTTCCCCCACGAACCCGCACCCTTGCTCTTTGCGTTCCCCCACGAACCCGCACCCTTGCTCTTTGCGTTCCCCCACGAACCCGCACCCTTGCTCTTTGCGTTCCCCCACGAACCCGCACGGTTCCTCTTTGCGTTCCCCCACGAACCCGCACCCTTGCTCTTTGCGTTCCCCCACGAACCCGCACCCTTGCTCTTTGTGTTCCCCCACGAACCCGCACGGTTCCTCTTTGCGTTCCCCCACGAACCCGCACCCTTGCTCTTTGCGTTCCCCCACGAACCCGCACCCTTGCTCTTTGCGTTCCCCCACGAACCCGCACCCTTGCTCTTTGCGTTCCCCCACGAACCCGCACGGTTCCTCTTTGCGTTCCCCCACGAACCCGCATCCTTGCTCTTTGCGTTCCCCCACGAACCCGCACCCTTGCTCTTTGCGTTCCCCCACGAACCCGCACGGTTCCTCTTTGCGTTCCCCCACGAACCCGCACCCTTGCTCTTTGAGTTCCCCCACGAACCCGCACCCTTGCTCTTTGCGTTCCCCCACGAACCCGCAAGGTTCCTCTTTGCGTTCCCCCACGAACCCGCACCCTTGCTCTTTGCGTTCCCCCACGAACCCGCACCCTTGCTCTTATCGTTCCCCCACGAACCTGCACGGTTCCTCTTTGCGTTCCCCCACGAACCCGCACGGTTCCTCTTTGCGTACCCCCACGAACCCGCACCCTTGCTCTTTTCGTTCCCCCACGAACCCGAACCCTTGCTCTTTGCGTTCTGCCACGAACCCGCACCCTTGCTCTTTGCGTTCCCCCACGAACACGCACCCTTGCTCTTTGCGTTCCCCCACGAACCCGCACCCTTGCTCTTTGCGTTCCCCCACGAACGCGCACGGTTCCTCTTTGCGTTCCCCCACGAACCCGTACCCTTGCTCTTTGCGTTCCCCCACGAACCCGCACCCTTGCTCTTAGCGTTCCCCCACGAACCCGCACGGTTCCTCTTTGCGTTCCCCCGCGAACCCGCTCCGTTTCACTTTGCGTTCCCCCACGAACCCGCACCCTTGCTCTTTGCGTTCCCCCACGAACCCGCACCCTTGCTATTTGCGGTCCCCCACGAGCCCGCACCCTTGCTCTTTGCGTTCCCCCACGAACCCGCACCCTTGCTCTTTGCGTTCCCCCACGAACCCGCACCCTTGCTCTTTGCGTTCCCCCACGAACCCGCACCCTTGCTCTTTGCGTTCCCCCACGAACCCGCACCCTTGCTCTTTGCGTTCCCCCACGAACCCGCACCCTCGCTCTTTGCGTCCCCCCACGAACCCGCACCCTTGCTCTTTGCGTTCCCCCACGAACCCGCACCGTTCCTCTTTGCGTTCCCCCACGAACCCGCACCCTTGCTCTTTGCGGTCCCCCACGAACCCGCACCCTTGCTCTTTGCGGTCCCCCACGAGCCCGCACCCTTGCTCTTTGCGTTCCCCCACGAGCCCGCACCCTTGCTCTTTGCGTTCCCCCACGAACCCGCACCCTTGCTCTTTGCGTTCCCCCACGAACCCGCACCCTTGCTCTTTGCGTTCCCCCACGAACCCGCACCCTTGCTCTTTGCGTTCCCCCACGAACCCGCAAGGTTCCTCTTTGCGTTCCCCCACGAACCCGCACGGTTCCTCTTTGCGTTCCCCCACGAACCCGCACGGTTCCTCTTTGCGTTCCCCCACGAACCCGCACCCTTGCTCTTTGCGTTCCCCCACGAACCCGCACCCTTGCTCATTGCGTTCCCCCACGAACCCGCACCCTTGCTCTTTGCGTTCCCCCACGAACCCGCACCCTTGCTCTTTGCGTTCCCCCACGAACCCGCACCCTTGCTCTTTGCGTTCCCCCACGAACCCGCACCCTTGCTCTTTGCGTTCCCCCACGAACCCGCACCCTTGCTCTTTGCGTTCCCCCACGAACCCGCACCCTTGCTCTTTGCGTTCCCCCACGAACCCGCACCCTTGCTCTTTGCGTTCCCCCACGAACCCGCACGGTTCCTCTTTGCGTTCCCCCACGAACCCGCACGGTTCCTCTTTGCGTTCCCCCACGAACCCGCACGGTTCCTCTTTGCGTTCCCCCACGAACCCGCACGGTTCCTCTTTGCGTTCCCCCACGAACCCGCACCCTTGCTCTTTGCGTTCCCCCACGAACCCGCACCCTTGCTCTTTGCGTTCCCCCACGAACCCGCACCCTTGCTCTTTGCGTTCCCCCACGAACCCGCACCCTTGCTCTTTGCGTTCCCCCACGAACCCGCACCCTTGCTCTTTGCGTTCCCCCACGAACCCGCACCCTTGCTCTTTGCGTTCCCCCACGAACCCGCACCCTTGCTCTTTGCGTTCCCCCACGAACCCGCACCCTTGCTCTTTGCGTTCCCCCACGAACCCGCACCCTTGCTCTTTGCGTTCCCCCACGAACCCGCACCCTTGCTCTTTGCGTTCCCCCACGAACCAGCACGGTTCCTCTTTGCGTTCCCCCACGAACCCGCACCCTTGCTCTTTGCGTTCCCCCACGAACCCGCACCCTTGCTCTTTGCGTTCCCCCACGAACCCGCACCCTTGCTCTTTGCGTTCCCCCACGAACCCGCACCCTTGCTCTTTGCGTTCCCCCACGAACCCGCACGGTTCCTCTTTGCGTTCCCCCACGAACCCGCACCCTTGCTCTTTGCGTTCCCCCACGAACCCGCACCCTTGCTCTTTGCGTTCCCCCACGAACCCGCACCCTTGCTCTTTGCGTTCCCCCACGAACCCGCACCCTTGCTCTTTGCGTTCCCCCACGAACCCGCACCCTTGCTCTTTGCGTTCCCCCACGAACCCGCACCCTTGCTCTTTGCGTTCCCCCACGAACCCGCACCCTTGCTCTTTGCGTTCCCCCACGAACCCGCACCCTTGCTCTTTGCGTTCCCCCACGAACCCGCACCCTTGCTGTTTGCGTTCCCCCACGAACCCGCACCCTTGCTCTTTGCGTTCCCCCACGAACCCGCACCCTTGCTCTTTGCGTTCCCCCACGAACCCGCACCCTTGCTCTTTGCGTTCCCCCACGAACCCGCACCCTTGCTCTTTGCGTTCCCCCACGAACCCGCACCCTTGCTCTTTGCGTTCCCCCACGAACCCGCACCCTTGCTCTTTGCGTTCCCCCACGAACCCGCACCCCTGCTCTTTGCGTTCCCCCACGAACCCGCACCCTTGCTCTTTGCGGTCCCCCACGAGCCCGCACCCTTGCTCTTTGCGTTCCCCCAGGAACCCGCACGGTTCCTCTTTGCGTTCCCCCACGAACCCGCACGGTTCCTCTTTGCGTTCCCCCACGAACCCGCACCCTTGCTCTTTGCGTTCCCCCACGAACCCGCACCCTTGCTCTTTGCGTTCCCCCACGAACCCGCACCCTTGCTCTTTGCGTTCCCCCACGAACCCGCACCCTTGCTCTTTGCGTTCCCCCAGGAACCCGCACCCTTGCTCTTTGCGTTCCCCCACGAACCCGCACCCTTGCTCTTTGCGTTCCCCCACGAACCCGCACCCTTGCTCTTTGCGTTCCCCCACGAACCCGCACCCTTGCTCTTTGCGTTCCCCCACGAACCCGCACAGTTCCTCTTTGCGTTCCCCCACGAACCCGCACCCTTGCTCTTTGCGTTCCCCCACGAACCCGCACGGTTCCTCTTTGCGTTCCCCCGCGAACCCGCTCCGTTCCACTTTGCGTTCCCCCACGAACCCGCACGGTTCCTCTTTGCGTTCCCCCACGAACCCGCACCGTTCCTCTTTGCGTTCCCCCACGAACCCGCACCCTTGCTCTTTGCGTTCCCCCACGAACCCGCACCCTTGCTCTTTGCGTTCCCCCACGAACCCGCACCCTTGCTCTTTGCGTTCCCCCACGAACCCGCACCCATGCTCTTTGCGTTCCCCCACGAACCCGCACCCTTGCTCTTTGCGTTCCCCCACGAACCCGCACGGTTCCTCTTTGCGTTCCCCCACGAACCCGCACCCTCGCTCTTTGCGTCCCCCCACGAACCCGCACCCTTGCTCTTTGCGTTCCCCCACGAACCCGCACCGTTCCTCTTTGCGTTCCCCCACGAACCCGCACCCTTGCTCTTTGCGTTCCCCCACGAACACGCACCCTTGCTCTTTGCGTTCCCCCACGAACCCGCACCCTTGCTCTTTGCGTTCCCCCACGAACCTGCACGGTTCCTCTTTGTGTTCCCCCACGAACCCGCACGGTTCCTCTTTGCGTTCCCCCACGAACCCGCACGGTTCCTCTTTGCGTTCCCCCACGAACCCTCACCCTTGCTCTTTGCGTTCCCCCATGAACCCGCACGGTTCCTCTTTGCGTTCCCCCACGAACCCGCACCCTTGCTCTTTGCGTTCCCCCACGAACCCGCACCCTTGCTCCTTGCGTTCCCCCACGAACCCGCACCCTTCCTCTTTGCGTTCCCCCACGAACCCGCACCCTTGCTCTTTGCGTTCCCCCACGAACCCGCACCCTTGCTCTTTTCGTTCCCCCACGAACCCGCACGGTTCCTCTTTGTGTTCCCCCACGAACCCGCACCCTTGCTCTTTGCGTTCCCCCACGAACCCGCACCATTGCTCTTTGCGTTCCCCCACGAACCCGCACCCTTACTCTTTGCGTTCCCCCACGAACCCGCACCCTTGCTCTTTGCGTTCCCCCACGAACCCGCACCCTTGCTCTTTGCGTTCCCCCACGAACCCGCACGGTTCCTCTTTGCGTTCCCCCACGAACCCGCACGGTTCCTGTTTGCGTTCCCCCACGAACCCGCACCCTTGCTCTTTGCGTTCCCCCACGAAACCGCACGGTTCCTCTTTGCGTTCCCCCACGAACCCGCACCCTTGCTCATTGCGTTCCCCCACGAACCCGCACCCTTGCTCTTTGCGTTCCCCCACGAACCCGCACCCTTGCTCTTTGCGGTCCCCCACGAGCCCGCACCCTTGCTCTTTGCGTTCCCCCACGAACCCGCACCCTTGCTCTTTGCGTTCCCCCACGAACCCGCACCCTTGCTCTTTGTGTTCCCCCACGAACCCGCACCCTTGCTATTTGCGGTCCCCCACGAGCCCGCACCCTTGCTCTTTGCGTTCCCCCACGAACCCGCACCCTTGCTCTTTGCGTTCCCCCACGAACCCGCACCCTTGCTCTTTGCGTTCCCCCACGAACCCGCACCCTTGCTCTTTGCGTTCCCCCACGAACCCGCACCCTTGCTCTTTGCGTTCCCCCACGAACCCGCACCCTTGCTCTTTGCGTTCCCCCACGAACCCGCACCCTTGCTCTTTGCGTTCCCCCACGAACCCGCACCCTTGCTCTTTGCGTTCCCCCATGAACCCGCACCCTTGCTCTTTGCATTCCCCCACGAACCCGCACCCTTGCTCTTTGCGGTCCCCCACGAGCCCGCACCCTTGCTCTTTGCGGTCCCCCACGAGCCCGCACCCTTGCTCTTTGCGTTCCCCCACGAACCCGCACCCTTGCTCTTTGCGTTCCCCCACGAACCCGCACCCTTGCTCTTTGCGTTCCCCCACGAACCCGCACGGTTCCTCTTTGCGTTCCCCCACGAACCCGCACCCTTGCTCTTTGCGTTCCCCCACGAACCCGCACGGTTCCTCTTTCCGTTCCCCCACGAACCCGCACCCTTGCTCTTTGCGTTCCCCCACGAACCCGCACCCTTGCTCTTTGTGTTCCCCCACGAACCCGCACCCTTGCTCTTTGCGTTCCCCCACGAACCCGCACCTTGCTCTTTGCGTTCCCCCACGAACCCGCACCCTTGCTCTTTGCGTTCCCCCACGAACCCACACCCTTGCTCTTTGCGTTCCCCCACGAACCCGCACGGTTCCTCTTTGCGTTCCCCCACGAACCCTCACGGTTCCTTTTTGCGTTCCACCACGAACCCGCACCCTTGCTCTTTGCGTTCCCCCACGAACCCGCACCCTTGCTCTTTGCGTTCCCCCGCGAACCCGCACGGTTCCTCTTCGCGTTCCCCCACGAACCCGCACCCTTGCTCTTTGCGTTCCCGCATGAACCCGCACCCTTTCTCTTTGTGTTCCCCCACGATCCCGCACCGTTCCTCTTTGCGTTCCCCCACGAACCCGCACCGTTCCTCTTTGCGTTCCCCCACGAAGCCGCACCCTTGTTCTTTGTGTTCCCCCACGAACCCACACCCTTGCTATTTGCGTTCCCCCACGAACCCACACGGTTCCTCTTTGCGTTCCCCCACGAACCTGCACCCTTGCACTTTGCGTTCCCCCACGAACCCGCACCCTTGCTCTTTGCGTTCCCCCACGAACCCGCACGGTTCCTCTTTGCGTTCCCCGAACAACACGCACCCTTGCTCTTTGCGTTCCCCCACGAACCCGCGCCGTTGCTCTTTGCGTTCCCCCACGAACCCGCACCGTTTCTCTTTGCGTTCCCCCACGAACCCGCACCGTTCCTCTTTGCGTTCCCCCACGAACCCGCAGGGTTCCTCTTTGCGTTCCCCCACGAACCCGCACGGTTCCTCTTTGCGTTCCCCCACGAACCCGCACGGTTCCTCTTTGCGTTCCCCCACGAACCCGCACCCTTGCTCTTTGCGTTCCCCCACGAACCCGCACCCTTGCTCTTTGCGTTCCCCCACGAACCCGCACCCTTGCTCTTTGCGTTCCCCCACGAACCCGCACCCTTGCTCTTTGCGTTCCCCCACGAACCCGCACCCTTGCTCTTTGCGTTCCCCCACGAACCCGCACCCTTGCTCTTTGCGTTCCCCCACGAACCCGCACCCTTGCTCTTTGCGTTCCCCCACGAACCCGCACCCTTGCTCTTTGCGTTCCCCCACGAACCCGCACCCTTGCTCTTTGCGTTCCCCCACGAACCCGCACCCTTGCTCTTTGCGTTCCCCCACGAACCCGCACCCTTGCTCTTTGCGTTCCCCCACGAACCCGCACCCTTGCTCTTTGCATTCCCCCACGAACCCGCACCCTTGCTCTTTGCGTTCCCCCACGAACCCGCACCCTTGCTCTTTGCGTTCCCCCACGAACCCGCACCCTTGCTCTTTGCGTTTCCCCACGAACCCGCACCCTTGCTCTTTGCGTTCCCCCACGAACCCGCACCCTTGCTCTTTGCGTTCCCCCACGAACCCGCACCCTTGCTCTTTGCGTTCCCCCACGAACCCGCAAGGTTCCTCTTTGCGTTCCCCCACGAACCCGCACGTTTCCTCTTTGCGTTCCCCCACGAACCCGCACGGTTCCTCTTTGCGTTCCCCCACGAACCCGCACCCTTGCTCTTTGCGTTCCCCCACGAACCCGCACCCTTGCTCATTGCGTTCCCCCACGAACCCGCACCCTTGCTCTTTGCGTTCCCCCATGAACCCGCACCCTTGCTCTTTGCGTTCCCCCACGAACCCGCACCCTTGCTCTTTGCGTTCCCCCACGAACCCGCACCCTTGCTCTTTGCGTTCCCCCACGAACCCGCACGGTTCCTCTTTGCGTTCCCCCACGAACCCGCACCCTTGCTCTTTGCGTTCCCCCACGAACCCGCACCCTTGCTCTTTGCGTTCCCCCGCGAACCCGCACGGTTCCTCTTCGCGTTCCCCCACGAACCCGCACCCTTGCTCTTTGCGTTCCCGCATGAACCCGCACCCTTTCTCTTTGTGTTCCCCCACGATCCCGCACCGTTCCTCTTTGCGTTCCCCCACGAACCCGCACCGTTCCTCTTTGCGTTCCCCCACGAAGCCGCACCCTTGTTCTTTGTGTTCCCCCACGAACCCACACCCTTGCTATTTGCGTTCCCCCACGAACCCACACGGTTCCTCTTTGCGTTCCCCCACGAACCTGCACCCTTGCACTTTGCGTTCCCCCACGAACCCGCACCCTTGCTCTTTGCGTTCCCCCACGAACCCGCACGGTTCCTCTTTGCGTTCCCCGAACAACACGCACCCTTGCTCTTTGCGTTCCCCCACGAACCCGCACCCTTGCTCTTTGCGTTCCCCCACGAACACGCACCCTTGCTCTTTGCGTTCCCCCACGAACCCGCACCCTTGCTCTTTGCGTTCCCCCACGAACCCGCACCCTTGCTCTTTGCGTTCCCCCACGAACCCGCACCCTTGCTCTTTGCGTTCCCCCACGAACCCGCACCCTTGCTCTTTGCATTCCCCCACGAACCCGCGCCGTTGCTCTTTGCGTTCCCCCACGAACCCGCACCGTTTCTCTTTGCGTTCCCCCACGAACCCGCACCGTTCCTCTTTGCGTTCCCCCACGAACCCGCAGGGTTCCTCTTTGCGTTCCCCCACGAACCCGAACCCTTGCTCTTTGCGTTCCCCCACGAACCCGCACGGTTCCTCTTTGCGTTCCCCCACGAACCCGCACCCTTGCTCTTTGCGTTCCCCCACGAACCCGCACCCTTGCTCTTTGCGTTCCCCCACGAACCCGCACCCTTGCTCTTTGCGTTCCCCCACGAACCCGCACCCTTGCTCTTTGCGTTCCCCCACGAACCCGCACCCTTGCTCTTTGCGTTCCCCCACGAACCCGCACCCTTGCTCTTTGCGTTCCCCCACGAACCCGCACCCTTGCTCTTTGCGTTCCCCCACGAACCCGCACGGTTCCTCTTTGCGTTCCCCCACGAACCCGCACCCTTGCTCTTTGCGTTCCCCCACGAACCCGCACCCTTGCTCTTTGCGTTCCCCCACGAACCCGCACCCTTGCTCTTTGCGTTCCCCCACGAACCCGCACCCTTGCTCTTTGCGTTCCCCCACGAACCCGCACCCTTGCTCTTTGCGTTCCCCCACGAACCCGCACGGTTCCTCTTTGCGTTCCCCCACGAACCCGCACGGTTCCTCTTTGCGTTCCCCCACGAACCCGCACCCTTGCTCTTTGCGTTCCCCCACGAACCCGCACCCTTGCTCTTTGCGTTCCCCCACGAACCCGCACCCTTGCTCTTTGCGTTCCCCCACGAACCCGCACCCTTGCTCTTTGCGTTCCCCCACGAACCCGCAAGGTTCCTCTTTGCGTTCCCCCACGAACCCGCACGGTTCCTCTTGGCGTTCCCCCACGAACCCGCACGGTTCCTCTTTGCGTTCCCCCACGAACCCGCACCCTTGCTCTTTGCGTTCCCCCACGAACCCGCACCCTTGCTCATTGCGTTCCCCCACGAACCCGCACCCTTGCTCTTTGCGTTCCCCCATGAACCCGCACCCTTGCTCTTTGCGTTCCCCCACGAACCCGCACCCTTGCTCTTTGCGTTCCCCCACGAACCCGCACCCTTGCTCTTTGCGTTCCCCCACGAACCCGCACGGTTCCTCTTTGCGTTCCCCCACGAACCCGCACCCTTGCTCTTTGCGTTCCCCCACGAACCCGCACCCTTGCTCTTTGCGTTCCCCCACGAACCCGCACCCTTGCTCTTTGCGTTCCCCCACGAACCCGCACCCTTGCTCTTTGCGTTCCCCCACGAACCCGCACGGTTCCTCTTTGCGTTCCCCCACGAACCCGCACGGTTCCTCTTTGCGTTCCCCCACGAACCCGCACCCTTGCTCTTTGCGTTCCCCCACGAACCCGCACCCTTGCTCTTTGCGTTCCCCCACGAACCCGCACCCTTGCTCTTTGCGTTCCCCCACGAACCCGCACCCTTGCTCTTTGCGTTCCCCCACGAACCCGCACCCTTGCTCTTTGCGTTCCCCCACGAACCCGCACCCTTGCTCTTTGCGTTCCCCCACGAACCCGCACCCTTGCTCTTTGCGTTCCCCCACGAACCCGCACCCTTGCTCTTTGCGTTCCCCCACGAACCCGCACCCTTGCTCTTTGCGTTCCCCCACGAACCCGCACCCCTGCTCTTTGCGTTCACCCACGAACCCGCACCCTTGCTCTTTGCGGTCCCCCACGAGCCCGCACCCTTGCTCTTTGCGTTCCCCCAGGAACCCGCACCCTTGCTCTTTGCGTTCCCCCACGAACCCGCACCCTTGCTCTTTGCGTTCCCCCACGAACCCGCACCCTTGCTCTTTGCGTTCCCCCACGAACCCGCACAGTTCCTCTTTGCGTTCCCCCACGAACCCGCACCCTTGCTCTTTGCGTTCCCCCACGAACCAGCACGGTTCCTCTTTGCGTTCCCCCACGAACCCGCACCCTTGCTCTTTGCGTTCCCCCACGAACCCGCACCCTTCCTCTTTGCGTTCCCCCACGAACCCGCACCCTTGCTCTTTGCGTTCCCCCACGAACCCGCTCCGTTCCACATTGCGTTCCCCCACGAACCCGCACCCTTGCTCTTTGCATTCCCCCACGAACCCGCACCCTTGCTCTTTGCGTTCCCCCACGAACCCGCACCCTTGCTCTTTGCGTTCCCCCACGAACCCGCACCCTTGCTCTTTACGTTCCCCCACGAACCCGCACCCTTGCTCTTTGCGTTCCCCCACGAACCCGCACCCTTGCTCTTTGCGTTCCCCCACGAACCCGCACGTTTCCTCTTTGCGTTCCCCCACGAACCCGCACCCTTGCTCTTTGCGTTCCCCCACGAACCCGCACCCTTGCTCTTTGCGTTCCCCCACGAACCCGCACCCTTGCTCTTTGCGTTCCCCCACGAACCCGCACCCTTGCTCTTTGCGTTCCCCCACGAACCCGCACCCTTGCTCTTTGCGTTCCCCCAGGAACCCGCACCCTTGCTCTTTGCGTTCCCCCACGAACCCGCACCCTTGCTCTTTGCGTTCCCCCACGAACCCGCACCCTTGCTCTTTGCGTTCCCCCACGAACCCGCACAGTTCCTCTTTGCGTTCCCCCACGAACCCGCACCCTTGCTCTTTGCGTTCCCCCACGAACCCGCACGGTTCCTCTTTGCGTTCCCCCACGAACCCGCACCCTTGCTCTTTGCGTTCCCCCACGAACCCGCACCCTTGCTCTTTGCGTTCCCCCACGAACCCGCACCCTTGCTCTTTGCATTCCCCCACGAACCCGCTCCGTTCCACTTTGCGTTCCCCCACGAACCCGCACCCTTGCTCTTTGCATTCCCCCACGAACCCGCACCCTTGCTCTTTGCGTTCCCCCACGAACCCGCACCCTTGCTCTTTGCGTTCCCCCACGAACCCGCACCCTTGCTCTTTGCGTTCCCCCACGAACCCGCACCCTTGCTCTTTGCGTTCCCCCACGAACCCGCACGTTTCCTCTTTGCGTTCCCCCACGAACCCGCACGTTTCCTCTTTGCGTTCCCCCACGAACCCGCACCCTTGCTCTTTGCGTTCCCCGACGAACCCGCACCCTTGCTCTTTGCGTTCCCCCACGAACCCGCACCCTTGCTCTTTGCGTTCCCCCACGAACCCGCACCCTTGCTCTTTGCGTTCCCCCACGAACCCGCACCCTTGCTCTTTGCGTTCCCCCACGAACCCGCACCCTTGCTCTTTGCGTTCCCCCACGAACCCGCACCCTTGCTCTTTGCGTTCCCCCACGAACCCGCACCCTTGCTCTTTGCGTTCCCCCACGAACCCGCACCCTTGCTCTTTGCGTTCCCCCACGAACCCACACGGTTCCTCTTTGCGTTCCCCCACGAACCCGCACCCTAGCTCTTTGCGTTCCCCCACAAACCCGCACCCTTGCTCTTTGCGTTCCCCCATGAACCCGCACCCTTGCTCTTTGCGTTCCCCCACGAACCCGCACCCTTGCTCTTTGCGTTCCCCCACGAACCCGCACCCTTGCTCTTTGCGTTCCCCCACGAACCCGCACCCTTACTCTTTGCGTTCCCACACGAACCCGCACCCTTGCTCATTGCGTTCCCCCGCGAACCCGCACCCTTGCTCTTTGCGTTCCCCCGCGAACCCGCACCCTTCCTCTTTGCGTTCCCCCACGAACCCGCACCCTTGCTCTTTGCGTTCCCCCACGAACCCGCACCCTTGCTCTTTGCGTTCCCCCACGAACCCGCACCCTTGCTCTTTGCGTTCCCCCACGAACCCGCACCCTTGCTCTTTGTGTTCCCCCACGAACCCGCACCCTTGCTCTCTGTGTTCCCCCACGAACCCGCACGGTTCCTCTTTGCGTTCCCCCACGAACCCGCACGGTTCCTGTATGCGTTCCCCCACGAACCCACACGGTTCCTGTTTGCGTTCCCCCACGAACCCGCACCCTTGCTCTTTGCGTTCCCCCACGAACCCGCACCCTTGCTCTTTGCGTTCCCCCACGAACCCGCACCCTTGCTCTTTGCGTTCCCCCACGAACCCGCACCCTTGCTCTTTGCGTTCCCCCACGAACCCGCACCCTTGCTCTTTGCGTTCCCCCACGAACCCGCACCCTTGCTCTTTGCGTTCCCCCACGAACCCGCACCCTTGCTCTTTGCGTTCCCCCACGAACCCGCACCCTTGCTCTTTGCGTTCCCCCACGAACCCGCACCCTTGCTCTTTGCGTTCCCCCACGAACCCGCACCCTTGCTCTTTGCGTTCCCCCACGAACCCGCACCCTTGCTCTTTGCGTTCCCCCACGAACCCGCACCCTTGCTCTTTGCGTTCCCCCACGAACCCGCACCCTTGCTCTTTACGTTCCCCCACGAACCCGCACGGTTCCTCTTTGCGTTCCCCCACGAACCCGTACCCTTGCTCTTTGCGTTCCCCCACGAACCCGTACCCTTGCTCTTTGCGTTCCCCCACGAACCCGCACCCTTGCTCTTTGCGTTCCCCCACGAACCCGCTCCGTTCCACTTTGCGTTCCCCCATGAACCCGCACCCTTGCTCTTTGCGTTCCCCCACGAACCCGCACGGTTCCTCTTTGCGTTCCCCCACGAACCCGCACGATTCCTCTTTGCGTTCCCCCACGAACCCGCACGGTTCCTCTTTGCGTTCCCCCACGAACCCGCACCCTTGCTCTTTGCGTTCCCCCACGAACCCGCACCCTTGCTCTTTGCGTTCCCCCACGAACCCGCACCCTTGCTCTTTGCGTTCCCCCACGAACCCGCACCCTTGCTCTTCGCGTTCCCCCACGAACCCGCACGGTTCCTCTTTGCGTTCCCCCACGAACCCGCACGGTTCCTCTTTGCGTTCCCCCACGAACCCGCACGGTTCCTCTTTGCGTTCCCCCACGAACCCGCACCCTTGCTCTTTGCGTTCCCCCACGAACCCGCACCCTTGCTCTTCGCGTTCCCCCACGAACCTGCACGGTTCCTCTTCGCGTTCCCCCACGAACCCGCACGGTTTTTCTTCGCGTTCCCCCACGAACCCGCACCCTTGCTCTTTGCGTTCCCCCACGAACCCGCACCCTTGCTCTTTGCGTTCCCCCACGAACCCGCACCCTTGCTCTTTGCGTTCCCCCACGAACCCGCACCCTTGCTCTTTGCGTCCCCCCACGAACCCGCACCCTTGCTCTTTGCGTTCCCCCACGAACCCGCACCGTTCCTCTTTGCGTTCCCCCACGAACCCGCACCCTTACTCTTTGCGTTCCCCCACGAACACGCACCCTTGCTCTTTGCGTTCCCCCACGAACCCTCACCCTTGCTCTTTGCGTTCCCCCATGAACCCGCACGGTTCCACTTTGCGTTCCCCCACGAACCCGCACCCTTGCTCTTTGCGTTCCCCCACGAACCCGCACCCTTACTCTTTGCGTTCCCCCACGAACCCGCACCCTTGCTCTTTGCGTTCCCCCACGAACCCGCACCCTTGCTCTTTGCGTTCCCCCACGAACCCGCACCCTTGCTCTTTGCGTTCCCCCACGAACCCACACCCTTGCTCTTTGCGTTCCCCCACGAACCCGCACGGTTCCTCTTTGCGTTCCCCCACGAACCCGCACCCTTGCTCTTTGCGTTCCCCCACAAACCCACACGGTTCCTCTTTGCGTTCCCCCATGAACCCGCACGTCTCCTCTTTGCGTTCCCCCACGTACCAGCACCCTTGCTCTTTGCGTTCCCCCACGAACCCGCACCCTTGCTCTTTGCGTTCCCCCACGAACCCGCACCCTTGCTCCTTGCGTTCCCCCACGAACCCGCACCCTTGCTCTTTGCGTTCCCCCACAAACCCGCACCCTTGCTCTTTGCGTTCCCCCACGAACCCGCACGGTTCCTCTTTGCGTTCCCCCACGAACCCGCACCCTTGCTCTTTGCGTTCCCCCACGAACCCGCACCCTTGCTCTTTGCGTTCCCCCACGAACCCGCACCCTTGCTCTTTGCGTTCCCCCACGAACCCGCTCCGTTCCACTTTGCGTTCCCCCACGAACCCACACCCTTGCTCTTTGCATTCCCCCAAGAACCCGCACGGTTCCTCTTTGCGTTCCCCCACGAACCCGCACGGTTCCTCTTCGCGTTCCCCCACGAACCCGCACCGTTCCTCTTTGCGTTCCCCCACGAACCCGCACCCTTGCTCTTTGCGTTCCCCCACGAACCCGCACCCTTGCTCTTTGTGTTCCCCCACGAACCCGCACCCTTGCTCTTTGTGTTCCCCCACGAACCCGCACCCTTGCTCTCTGCGTTCCCCCAAGAACCCGCACCCTTGCTCTTTGCGTTCCCCCACGAACCCGCACGGTTCCTCTTTGCGTTCCCCCACGAACCCGCACCCTTGCTCTTTGCGTTCCCCCACGAACCCGCACCCTTGCTCTTTGCGTTCCCCCACGAACCCGCACCCTTGCTCTTTGCGTTCCCCCACGAACCCGCACCCTTGCTCTTTGCGTTCCCCCACGAACCCGCACCCTTGCTCTTTGCGTTCCCCCACGAACCCGCACCCTTGCTCTTTGCGTTCCCCCACGAACCCGCACCCTTGCTCTTTGCGTTCCCCCACGAACCCGCACCCTTGCTCTTTGCGTTCCCCCACGAACCCGCACGGTTCCTCTTTGCGTTCCCCCACGAACCCGCACCCTTGCTCTTTGCGTTCCCCCACGAACCCGCACCCTTGCTCTTTGCGTTCCCCCACGAACCCGCACCCTTGCTCTTTGCGTTCCCCCACGAACCCGCACCCTTGCTCTTTGCGTTCCCCCACGAACCCGCAAGGTTCCTCTTTGCCTTCCCCCACGAACCCGCAAGGTTCCTCTTTGCGTTCCCCCACGAACCCGCACCCTTGCTCTTTGCGTTCCCCCACGAACCCGCACCCTTGCTCTTTGCGTTCCCCCACGAACCCGCACCCTTGCTCTTTGCGTTCCCCCACGAACCCGCACCCTTGCTCTTTGCGTTCCCCCACGAACCCGCACCCTTGCTCTTTGCGTTCCCCCACGAACCCGCACGGTTCCTCTTTGCGTTCCCCCACGAACCCGCACCCTTGCTCTTTGCGTTCCCCCACGAACCCGCACCCTTGCTCTTTGCGTTCCCCCACGAACCCGCACGTTTCCTCTTTGCGTTCCCCCACGAACCCGCACGTTTCCTCTTTGCGTTCCCCCACGAACCCGCACCCTTGCTCTTTGCGTTCCCCCACGAACCCGCACCCTTGCTCTTTGCGTTCCCCCACGAACCCGCACCCTTGCTCTTTGCGTTCCCCCACGAACCCGCACGGTTCCTCTTTGCGTTCCCCCACGAACCCGCACCCTTGCTCTTTGCGTTCCCCCACGAACCCGCACCCTTGCTCTTTGCGTTCCCCCACGAACCCGCACGGTTCCTCTTTGCGTTCCCCCACGAACCCGCACCCTTGCTCTTTGCGTTCCCCCACGAACCCGCACCCTTGCTCTTTGCGTTCCCCCACGAACCCGCACCCTTGCTCTTTGCGTTCCCCCACGAACCCGCACCCTTGCTCTTTGCGTTCCCCCACGAACCCGCACGTTTCCTCTTTGCGTTCCCCCACGAACCCGCACGTTTCCTCTTTGCGTTCCCCCACGAACCCGCACCCTTGCTCTTTGCGTTCCCCCACGAACCCGCACCCTTGCTCTTTGCGTTCCCCCACGAACCCGCACCCTTGCTCTTTGCGTTCCCCCACGAACCCGCACCCTTGCTCTTTGCGTTCCCCCACGAACCCGCACCCTTGCTCTTTGCGTTCCCCCACGAACCCGCACCCTTGCTCTTTGCGTTCCCCCACGAACCCGCACAGTTCCTCTTTGCGTTCCCCCACGAACCCGCACCCTTGCTCTTTGCGTTCCCCCACGAACCCACACGGTTCCTCTTTGCGTTCCCCCACGAACCCGCACCCTAGCTCTTTGCGTTCCCCCACGAACCCGCACCCTTGCTCTTTGCGTTCCCCCACGAACCCGCACCCTTGCTCTTTGCGTTCCCCCACGAACCCGCACCCTTGCTCTTTGCGTTCCCCCACGAACCCGCACCCTTGCTCTTTGCGTTCCCCCACGAACCCGCACCCTTGCTCTTTGCGTTCCCCCACGAACCCGCAAGGTTCCTCTTTGCGTTCCCCCACGAACCCGCACCCTTCCTCTTTGCGTTCCCCCGCGAACCCGCACCCTTGCTCTTTGCGTTCCCCCACGAACCCGCACCCTTGCTCTTTGCGTTCCCCCACGAACCCGCACCCTTGCTCTTTGCGTTCCCCCACGAACCCGCACCCTTGCTCTTTGCGTTCCCCCACGAACCCGCACCCTTGCTCTTTGTGTTCCCCCACGAACCCGCACCCTTGCTCTCTGCGTTCCCCCAAGAACCCGCACCATTGCTCTCTGCGTTCCCCCACGAACCCGCACCCTTGCTCTTTGCGTTCCCCCACGAACCCGCACGGTTCCTCTTTGCGTTCCCCCACGAACCCGCACCCTTGCTCTTTGCGTTCCCCCACGAACCCGCACCCTTGCTCTTTGCGTTCCCCCACGAACCCGCACCCTTGCTCTTTGCGTTCCCCCACGAACCCGCACCCTTGCTCTTTGCGTTCCCCCACGAACCCGCACCCTTGCTCTTTGCGTTCCCCCACGAACCCGCACCCTTGCTCTTTGCGTTCCCCCACGAACCCGCACCCTTGCTCTTTGCGTTCCCCCACGAACCCGCACCCTTGCTCTTTGCGTTCCCCCACGAACCCGCACCCTTGCTCTTTGCGTTCCCCCACGAACCCGCACCCTTGCTCTTTGCGTTCCCCCACGAACCCGCACCCTTGCTCTTTGCGTTCCCCCACGAACCCGCACCGTTCCTCTTTGCGTTCCCCCACGAACACGCACCCTTGCTCTTTGCGTTCCCCCACGAACCCGCACCCTTGCTCTTTGCGTTCCCCCACGAAACCGCACCCTTGCTCTTTGCGTTCCCCCACGAACCCGCACCCTTGCTCATTGCGTTCCCCCACGAACCCGCACCCTTGCTCTTTGCGTTCCCCCACGAACCCGCACCCTTGCTCTTTGCGTTCCCCCACGAACCCGCACCCTTGCTCTTTGCGTTCCCCCACGAACCCGCACCCTTGCTCTTTGCGTTCCCCCACGAACCCGCACCCTTGCTCTTTGCGTTCCCCCACGAACCCGCACCCTTGCTCTTTGCGTTCCCCCACGAACCCGCACCCTTGCTCTTTGCGTTCCCCCACGAACCCGCACCCTTGCTCTTTGCGTTCCCCCACGAACCCGCACCCTTGCTCTTTGCGTTCCCCCACGAACCCGCACCCTTGCTCTTTGCGTTCCCCCACGAACCCGCACCCTTGCTCTTTGCGTTCCCCCACGAACCCGCACGGTTCCTCTTTGCGTTCCCCCACGAACCCGCACCCTTGCTCTTTGCGTTCCCCCACGAACCCGCACCCTTGCTCTTTGCGTTCCCCCACGAACCCGCACCCTTGCTCTTTGCGTTCCCCCACGAACCCGCACCCTTGCTCTTTGCGTTCCCCCACGAACCCGCACCCTTGCTCTTTGCGTTCCCCCACGAACCCGCACCCTTGCTCTTTGCGTTCCCCCACGAACCCGCACCCTTGCTCTTTGCGTTCCCCCACGAACCCGCACCCTTGCTCTTTGCGTTCCCCCACGAACCCGCACCCTTGCTCTTTGCGGTCCCCCACGAGCCCGCACCCTTGCTCTTTGCGTTCCCCCAGGAACCCGCACCCTTGCTCTTTGCGTTCCCCCAGGAACCCGCACCCTTGCTCTTTGCGTTCCCCCACGAACCCGCACCCTCGCTCTTTGCGTTCCCCCACGAACCCGCACCCTTGCTCTTTGCATTCCCCCACGAACCCGCACCCTTGCTCTTTGCGTTCCCCCACGAACCCGCACCCTTGCTCTTTGCGTTCCCCCACGAACCCGCACCCTTGCTCTTTGCGTTCCCCCACGAACCCGCACCCTTGCTCTTTGCGTTCCCCCACGAACCCGCACCCTTGCTCTTTGCGTTCCCCCACGAACCCGCTCCGTTCCACATTGCGTTCCCCCACGAACCCGCACCCTTGCTCTTTGCATTCCCCCACGAACCCGCACCCTTGCTCTTTGCGTTCCCCCACGAACCCGCACCCTTGCTCTTTGCGTTCCCCCACGAACCCGCACCCTTGCTCTTTACGTTCCCCCACGAACCCGCACCCTTGCTCTTTGCGTTCCCCCACGAACCCGCACCCTTGCTCTTTGCGTTCCCCCACGAACCCGCACCCTTGCTCTTTGCGTTCCCCCACGAACCCGCACCCTTGCTCTTTGCGTTCCCCCACGAACCCGCACCCTTGCTCTTTGCGTTCCCCCACGAACCCGCACCCTTGCTCTTTGCGTTCCCCCACGAACCCGCACCCTTGCTCTTTGCGTTCCCCCACGAACCCGCACCCTTGCTCTTTGCGTTCCCCCAGGAACCCGCACCCTTGCTCTTTGCGTTCCCCCACGAACCCGCACCCTTGCTCTTTGCGTTCCCCCACGAACCCGCACCCTTGCTCTTTGCGTTCCCCCACGAACCCGCACCCTTGCTCTTTGCGTTCCCCCACGAACCCGCACAGTTCCTCTTTGCGTTCCCCCACGAACCCGCACCCTTGCTCTTTGCGTTCCCCCACGAACCCGCACGGTTCCTCTTTGCGTTCCCCCACGAACCCGCACCCTTGCTCTTTGCGTTCCCCCACGAACCCGCACCCTTGCTCTTTGCGTTCCCCCACGAACCCGCACCCTTGCTCTTTGCATTCCCCCACGAACCCGCTCCGTTCCACTTTGCGTTCCCCCACGAACCCGCACCCTTGCTCTTTGCATTCCCCCACGAACCCGCACCCTTGCTCTTTGCGTTCCCCCACGAACCCGCACCCTTGCTCTTTGCGTTCCCCCACGAACCCGCACCCTTGCTCTTTGCGTTCCCCCACGAACCCGCACCCTTGCTCTTTGCGTTCCCCCACGAACCCGCACGTTTCCTCTTTGCGTTCCCCCACGAACCCGCACGTTTCCTCTTTGCGTTCCCCCACGAACCCACACCCTTGCTCTTTGCGTTCCCCCACGAACCCGCAAGGTTCCTCTTTGCGTTCCCCCACGAACCCGCACGGTTCCTCTTTGCGTTCCCCCGCGAACCCGCACCCTTGCTCTTTGCGTTCCCCCACGAACCCGCACCCTTGCTCTTTGCGTTCCCCCACGAACCCGCACCCTTGCTCTTTGCGTTCCCCCACGAACCCGCACCCTTGCTCTTTGCGTTCCCCCACGAACCCGCACCCTTGCTCTTTGTGTTCCCCCACGAACCCGCACCCTTGCTCTCTGCGTTCCCCCAAGAACCCGCACCCTTGCTCTCTGCGTTCCCCCACGAACCCGCACCCTTGCTCTTTGCGTTCCCCCACGAACCCGCACCCTTGCTCTTTGCGTTCCCCCACGAACCCGCACCCTTGCTCTTTGCGTTCCCCCACGAACCCGCACCCTTGCTCTTTACGTTCCCCCACGAACCCGCACCCTTGCTCTTTGCGTTCCCCCACGAAACCGCACCCTTGCTCTTTGCGTTCCCCCACGAACCCGCACGTTTCCTCTTTGCGTTCCCCCACGAACCCGCACCCTTGCTCTTTGCGTTCCCCCACGAACCCGCACCCTTGCTCTTTGCGTTCCCCCACGAACCCGCACCCTTGCTCTTTGCGTTCCCCCACGAACCCGCACCCTTGCTCTTTGCGTTCCCCCACGAACCCGCACCCTTGCTCTTTGCGTTCCCCCAGGAACCCGCACCCTTGCTCTTTGCGTTCCCCCACGAACCCGCACCCTTGCTCTTTGCGTTCCCCCACGAACCCGCACCCTTGCTCTTTGCGTTCCCCCACGAACCCGCACCCTTGCTCTTTGCGTTCCCCCACGAACCCGCACAGTTCCTCTTTGCGTTCCCCCACGAACCCGCACCCTTGCTCTTTGCGTTCCCCCACGAACCCGCACGGTTCCTCTTTGCGTTCCCCCACGAACCCGCACCCTTGCTCTTTGCGTTCCCCCACGAACCCGCACCCTTGCTCTTTGCGTTCCCCCACGAACCCGCACCCTTGCTCTTTGCATTCCCCCACGAACCCGCTCCGTTCCACTTTGCGTTCCCCCACGAACCCGCACCCTTGCTCTTTGCGTTCCCCCACGAACCCGCACCCTTGCTCTTTGCGTTCCCCCACGAACCCGCAAGGTTCCTCTTTGCGTTCCCCCACGAACCCGCACGGTTCCTCTTTGCGTTCCCCCGCGAACCCGCACCCTTGCTCTTTGCGTTCCCCCACGAACCCGCACCCTTGCTCTTTGCGTTCCCCCACGAACCCGCACCCTTGCTCTTTGCGTTCCCCCACGAACCCGCACCCTTGCTCTTTGCGTTCCCCCACGAACCCGCACCCTTGCTCTTTGCGTTCCCCCACGAACCCGCACCCTTGCTCTTTGCGTTCCCCCACGAACCCGCACCCTTGCTCTTTGCGTTCCCCCACGAACCCGCACCCTTGCTCTTTGCGTTCCCCCACGAACCCGCACCCTTGCTCTTTGCGTTCCCCCACGAACCCGCACGGTTCCTCTTTGCGTTCCCCCACGAACCCGCACCCTTGCTCTTTGCGTTCCCCCACGAACCCGCACCCTTGCTCTTTGCGTTCCCCCACGAACCCGCACCCTTGCTCTTTGCGTTCCCCCACGAACCCGCACCCTTGCTCTTTGCGTTCCCCCACGAACCCGCACCCTTGCTCTTTGCGTTCCCCCACGAACCCGCACCCTTGCTCTTTGCGTTCCCCCACGAACCCGCACCCTTGCTCTTTGCGTTCCCCCACGAACCCGCACCCTTGCTCTTTGCGTTCCCCCACGAACCCGCACCCTTGCTCTTTGCGGTCCCCCACGAGCCCGCACCCTTGCTCTTTGCGTTCCCCCAGGAACCCGCACCCTCGCTCTTTGCGTTCCCCCAGGAACCCGCACCCTTGCTCTTTGCGTTCCCCCACGAACCCGCACCCTCGCTCTTTGCGTTCCCCCACGAACCCGCACCCTTGCTCTTTGCATTCCCCCACGAACCCGCACCCTTGCTCTTTGCGTTCCCCCACGAACCCGCACCCTTGCTCTTTGCGTTCCCCCACGAACCCGCACCCTTGCTCTTTGCGTTCCCCCACGAACCCGCACCCTTGCTCTTTGCGTTCCCCCACGAACCCGCACCCTTGCTCTTTGCGTTCCCCCACGAACCCGCTCCGTTCCACATTGCGTTCCCCCACGAACCCGCACCCTTGCTCTTTGCATTCCCCCACGAACCCGCACCCTTGCTCTTTGCGTTCCCCCACGAACCCGCACCCTTGCTCTTTGCGTTCCCCCACGAACCCGCACCCTTGCTCTTTACGTTCCCCCACGAACCCGCACCCTTGCTCTTTGCGTTCCCCCACGAACCCGCACCCTTGCTCTTTGCGTTCCCCCACGAACCCGCACCCTTGCTCTTTGCGTTCCCCCACGAACCCGCACCCTTGCTCTTTGCGTTCCCCCACGAACCCGCACCCTTGCTCTTTGCGTTCCCCCACGAACCCGCACCCTTGCTCTTTGCGTTCCCCCACGAACCCGCACCCTTGCTCTTTGCGTTCCCCCACGAACCCGCACCCTTGCTCTTTGCGTTCCCCCAGGAACCCGCACCCTTGCTCTTTGCGTTCCCCCACGAACCCGCACCCTTGCTCTTTGCGTTCCCCCACGAACCCGCACCCTTGCTCTTTGCGTTCCCCCACGAACCCGCACCCTTGCTCTTTGCGTTCCCCCACGAACCCGCACAGTTCCTCTTTGCGTTCCCCCACGAACCCGCACCCTTGCTCTTTGCGTTCCCCCACGAACCCGCACGGTTCCTCTTTGCGTTCCCCCACGAACCCGCACCCTTGCTCTTTGCGTTCCCCCACGAACCCGCACCCTTGCTCTTTGCGTTCCCCCACGAACCCGCACCCTTGCTCTTTGCATTCCCCCACGAACCCGCTCCGTTCCACTTTGCGTTCCCCCACGAACCCGCACCCTTGCTCTTTGCATTCCCCCACGAACCCGCACCCTTGCTCTTTGCGTTCCCCCACGAACCCGCACCCTTGCTCTTTGCGTTCCCCCACGAACCCGCACCCTTGCTCTTTGCGTTCCCCCACGAACCCGCACCCTTGCTCTTTGCGTTCCCCCACGAACCCGCACGTTTCCTCTTTGCGTTCCCCCACGAACCCGCACGTTTCCTCTTTGCGTTCCCCCACGAACCCACACCCTTGCTCTTTGCGTTCCCCCACGAACCCGCAAGGTTCCTCTTTGCGTTCCCCCACGAACCCGCACGGTTCCTCTTTGCGTTCCCCCGCGAACCCGCACCCTTGCTCTTTGCGTTCCCCCACGAACCCGCACCCTTGCTCTTTGCGTTCCCCCACGAACCCGCACCCTTGCTCTTTGCGTTCCCCCACGAACCCGCACCCTTGCTCTTTGCGTTCCCCCACGAACCCGCACCCTTGCTCTTTGTGTTCCCCCACGAACCCGCACCCTTGCTCTCTGCGTTCCCCCAAGAACCCGCACCCTTGCTCTCTGCGTTCCCCCACGAACCCGCACCCTTGCTCTTTGCGTTCCCCCACGAACCCGCACCCTTGCTCTTTGCGTTCCCCCACGAACCCGCACCCTTGCTCTTTGCGTTCCCCCACGAACCCGCACCCTTGCTCTTTACGTTCCCCCACGAACCCGCACCCTTGCTCTTTGCGTTCCCCCACGAAACCGCACCCTTGCTCTTTGCGTTCCCCCACGAACCCGCACGTTTCCTCTTTGCGTTCCCCCACGAACCCGCACCCTTGCTCTTTGCGTTCCCCCACGAACCCGCACCCTTGCTCTTTGCGTTCCCCCACGAACCCGCACCCTTGCTCTTTGCGTTCCCCCACGAACCCGCACCCTTGCTCTTTGCGTTCCCCCACGAACCCGCACCCTTGCTCTTTGCGTTCCCCCAGGAACCCGCACCCTTGCTCTTTGCGTTCCCCCACGAACCCGCACCCTTGCTCTTTGCGTTCCCCCACGAACCCGCACCCTTGCTCTTTGCGTTCCCCCACGAACCCGCACCCTTGCTCTTTGCGTTCCCCCACGAACCCGCACAGTTCCTCTTTGCGTTCCCCCACGAACCCGCACCCTTGCTCTTTGCGTTCCCCCACGAACCCGCACGGTTCCTCTTTGCGTTCCCCCACGAACCCGCACCCTTGCTCTTTGCGTTCCCCCACGAACCCGCACCCTTGCTCTTTGCGTTCCCCCACGAACCCGCACCCTTGCTCTTTGCATTCCCCCACGAACCCGCTCCGTTCCACTTTGCGTTCCCCCACGAACCCGCACCCTTGCTCTTTGCGTTCCCCCACGAACCCGCACCCTTGCTCTTTGCGTTCCCCCACGAACCCGCAAGGTTCCTCTTTGCGTTCCCCCACGAACCCGCACGGTTCCTCTTTGCGTTCCCCCGCGAACCCGCACCCTTGCTCTTTGCGTTCCCCCACGAACCCGCACCCTTGCTCTTTGCGTTCCCCCACGAACCCGCACCCTTGCTCTTTGCATTCCCCCACGAACCCGCACCCTTGCTCTTTGCGTTCCCCCACGAACCCGCACGTTTCCTCTTTGCGTTCCCCCACGAACCCGCACCCTTGCTCTTTGCGTTCCCCCACGAACCCGCACCCTTGCTCTTTGCGTTCCCCCACGAACCCGCACCCTTGCTCTTTGCGTTCCCCCACGAACCCGCACCCTTGCTCTTTGCGTTCCCCCACGAACCCGCACCCTTGCTCTTTGCGTTCCCCCAGGAACCCGCACCCTTGCTCTTTGCGTTCCCCCACGAACCCGCACCCTTGCTCTTTGCGTTCCCCCACGAACCCGCACCCTTGCTCTTTGCGTTCCCCCACGAATCCGCACCCTTGCTCTTTGCGTTCCCCCACGAACCCGCACCCTTGCTCTTTGCGTTCCCCCACGAACCCGCACGGTTCCTGTTTGCGTTCCCCCACGAACCCGCACGGTTCCTCTTTGCGTTCCCCCACGAACCCGCACCCTTGCTCTTTGCGTTCCCCCACGAACCCGCACCCTTGCTCTTTGCGTTCCCCCACGAACCCGCACCCTTGCTCTTTGCGTTCCCCCACGAACCCGCACCCTTGCTCTTTGCGTTCCCCCACGAACCCGCACCCTTGCTCTTTGCGTTCCCCCACGAACCCGCACCCTTGCTCTTTGCGTTCCCCCACGAACCCGCACCCTTGCTCTTTGCGTTCCCCCACGAACCCGTACGGTTCCTCTTTGCGTTCCCCCACGAACCCGCACCCTTGCTCTTTGCGTTCCCCCACGAACCCGCACCCTTGCTCTTTGCGTTCCCCCACGAACCCGCACCCTTGCTCTTTGCGTTCCCCCACGAACCCGCACAGTTCCTCTTTGCGTTCCCCCACGAACCCGCACCCTTGCTCTTTGCGTTCCCCCACAAACCCGCACCCTTGCTCTTTGCGTTCCCCCACGAACCCGCACCCTTGCTCTTTGCGTTCCCCCAAGAACCCGCACCATTGCTCTCTGCGTTCCCCCACGAACCCGCACCCTTGCTCTTTGCGTTCCCCCACGAACCCGCACGGTTCCTCTTTGCGTTCCCCCACGAACCCGCACCCTTGCTCTTTGCGTTCCCCCACGAACCCGCACCCTTGCTCTTTGCGTTCCCCCACGAACCCGCACCCTTGCTCTTTGCGTTCCCCCACGAACCCGCACCCTTGCTCTTTGCGTTCCCCCACGAACCCGCACCCTTGCTCTTTGCGTTCCCCCACGAACCCGCACCCTTGCTCTTTGCGTTCCCCCACGAACCCGCACCCTTGCTCTTTGCGTTCCCCCACGAACCCGCACCCTTGCTCTTTGCGTTCCCCCACGAACCCGCACCCTTGCTCTTTGCGTTCCCCCACGAACCCGCACCCTTGCTCTTTGCGTTCCCCCACGAACCCGCACCCTTGCTCTTTGCGTTCCCCCACGAACCCGCACCGTTCCTCTTTGCGTTCCCCCACGAACACGCACCCTTGCTCTTTGCGTTCCCCCACGAACCCGCACCCTTGCTCTTTGCGTTCCCCCACGAAACCGCACCCTTGCTCTTTGCGTTCCCCCACGAACCCGCACCCTTGCTCATTGCGTTCCCCCACGAACCCGCACCCTTGCTCTTTGCGTTCCCCCACGAACCCGCACCCTTGCTCTTTGCGTTCCCCCACGAACCCGCACCCTTGCTCTTTGCGTTCCCCCACGAACCCGCACAGTTCCTCTTTGCGTTCCCCCACGAACCCGCACCCTTGCTCTTTGCGTTCCCCCACGAACCCACACGGTTCCTCTTTGCGTTCCCCCACGAACCCGCACCCTAGCTCTTTGCGTTCCCCCACGAACCCGCACCCTTGCTCTTTGCGTTCCCCCACGAACCCGCACCCTTGCTCTTTGCGTTCCCCCACGAACCCGCACCGTTCCTCTTTGCGTTCCCCCACGAACCCGCACCCTTGCTCTTTGCGTTCCCCCACGAACCCGCACCCTTGCTCTTTGCGTTCCCCCACGAACCCGCAAGGTTCCTCTTTGCGTTCCCCCACGAACCCGCACGGTTCCTCTTTGCGTTCCCCCGCGAACCCGCACCCTTGCTCTTTGCGTTCCCCCACGAACCCGCACCCTTGCTCTTTGCGTTCCCCCACGAACCCGCACCCTTGCTCTTTGCATTCCCCCACGAACCCGCACCCTTGCTCTTTGCGTTCCCCCACGAACCCGCACGTTTCCTCTTTGCGTTCCCCCACGAACCCGCACCCTTGCTCTTTGCGTTCCCCCACGAACCCGCACCCTTGCTCTTTGCGTTCCCCCACGAACCCGCACCCTTGCTCTTTGCGTTCCCCCACGAACCCGCACCCTTGCTCTTTGCGTTCCCCCACGAACCCGCACCCTTGCTCTTTGCGTTCCCCCAGGAACCCGCACCCTTGCTCTTTGCGTTCCCCCACGAACCCGCACCCTTGCTCTTTGCGTTCCCCCACGAACCCGCACCCTTGCTCTTTGCGTTCCCCCACGAACCCGCACAGTTCCTCTTTGCGTTCCCCCACGAACCCGCACCCTTGCTCTTTGCGTTCCCCCACGAACCCGCACCCTTGCTCTTTGCGTTCCCCCACGAACCCGCACGGTTCCTCTTTGCGTTCCCCCACGAACCCGCACCCTTGCTCTTTGCGTTCCCCCACGAACCCGCACCCTTGCTCTTTGCATTCCCCCACGAACCAGCTCCGTTCCACTTTGCGTTCCCCCACGAACCCGCACCCTTGCTCTTTGCGTTCCCCCACGAACCCGCACAGTTCCTCTTTGCGTTCCCCCACGAACCCGCACCCTTGCTCTTTGCGTTCCCCCACGAACCCGCACCCTTGCTCTTTGCGTTCCCCCACGAACCCGCACCCTTGCTCTTTGCGTTCCCCCAAGAACCCGCACCATTGCTCTCTGCGTTCCCCCACGAACCCGCACCCTTGCTCTTTGCGTTCCCCCACGAACCCGCACGGTTCCTCTTTGCGTTCCCCCACGAACCCGCACCCTTGCTCTTTGCGTTCCCCCACGAACCCGCACCCTTGCTCTTTGCGTTCCCCCACGAACCCGCACCCTTGCTCTTTGCGTTCCCCCACGAACCCGCACCCTTGCTCTTTGCGTTCCCCCACGAACCCGCACCCTTGCTCTTTGCGTTCCCCCACGAACCCGCACCCTTGCTCTTTGCGTTCCCCCACGAACCCGCACCCTTGCTCTTTGCGTTCCCCCACGAACCCGCACCCTTGCTCTTTGCGTTCCCCCACGAACCCGCACCCTTGCTCTTTGCGTTCCCCCACGAACCCGCACCCTTGCTCTTTGCGTTCCCCCACGAACCCGCACCCTTGCTCTTTGCGTTCCCCCACGAACCCGCACCCTTGCTCTTTGCGTTCCCCCACGAACCCGCAAGGTTCCTCTTTGCCTTCCCCCACGAACCCGCAAGGTTCCTCTTTGCGTTCCCCCACGAACCCGCACCCTTGGTCTTTGCGTTCCCCCACGAACCCACACGGTTCCTCTTTGCGTTCCCCCACGAACCCGCACCCTTGCTCTTTGCGTTCCCCCACGAACCCGCACCCTTGCTCTTTGCGTTCCCCCACGAACCCGCACCCTTGCTCTTTGCGTTCCCCCACGAACCCGCACCCTTGCTCTTTGCGTTCCCCCACGAACCCCCACCTTTGCTCTTTGCGTTCCCCCACGAACCCGCACGGTTCCTCTTTGCGTTCCCCCACGAACCCGCACCCTTGCTCTTTGCGTTCCCCCACAAACCCACACGGTTCCTCTTTGCGTTCCCCCATGAACCCGCACGTCTCCTCTTTGCGTTCCCCCACGTACCCGCACCCTTGCTCTTTGCGTTCCCCCACGAACCCGCACCCTTGCTCTTTGCGTTCCCCCACGAACCCGCACCCTTGCTCTTTGCGTTCCCCCACGAACCCGCACCCTTGCTCTTTGCGTTCCCCCACGAACCCGCACCCTTGCTCTTTGCGTTCCCCCACGAACCCGCACGTTTCCTCTTTGCGTTCCCCCACGAACCCGCACCCTTGCTCTTTGCGTTCCCCCACGAACCCGCACCCTTGCTCTTTGCGTTCCCCCACGAACCCGCACCCTTGCTCTTTGCGATCCCCCACGAACCCGCTCCGTTCCACTTTGCGTTCCCCCACGAACCCACACCCTTGCTCTTTGCATTCCCCCACGAACCCGCACGGTTCCTCTTTGCGTTCCCCCACGAACCCGCACCCTTGCTCTTTGCGTTCCCCCACGAACCCGCACCCTTGCTCTTTGCGTTCCCCCACGAACCCGCACCCTTGCTCTTTGCGTTCCCCCACGAACCCGCACCCTTGCTCTTTGTGTTCCCCCACGAACCCGCACCCTTGCTCTCTGCGTTCCCCCAAGAACCCGCACCCTTGCTCTTTGCGTTCCCCCACGAACCCGCACGGTTCCTCTTTGCGTTCCCCCACGAACCCGCACCCTTGCTCTTTGCGTTCCCCCACGAACCCGCACCCTTGCTCTTTGCGTTCCCCCACGAACCCGCACCCTTGCTCTTTGCGTTCCCCCACGAACCCGCACCCTTGCTCTTTGCGTTCCCCCACGAACCCGCACCCTTGCTCTTTGCGTTCCCCCACGAACCCGCACCCTTGCTCTTTGCGTTCCCCCACGAACCCGCACCCTTGCTCTTTGCGTTCCCCCACGAACCCGCACCCTTGCTCTTTGCGTTCCCCCACGAACCCGCAAGGTTCCTCTTTGCCTTCCCCCACGAACCCGCAAGGTTCCTCTTTGCGTTCCCCCACGAACCCGCACCCTTGCTCTTTGCGTTCCCCCACGAACCCGCACCCTTGCTCTTTGCGTTCCCCCACGAACCCGCACGGTTGCTCTTTGCGTTCCCCCACGAACCCGCACGGTTCCTCTTTGCGTTCCCCCACGAACCCGCACGGTTCCTCTTTGCGTTCCCCCACGAACCCGCACCCTTGCTCTTTGCGTTCCCCCACGAACCCGCACCCTTGCTCTTTGCGTTCCCCCACGAACCCGCACCCTTGCTCTTTGCGTTCCCCCACGAACCCGCACCCTTGCTCTTTGCGTTCCCCCACGAACCCGCACCCTTGCTCTTTGCGTTCCCCCACGAACCCGCACGGTTCCTCTTTGCGTTCCCCCACGAACCCGCACGGTTCCTCTTTGCGTTCCCCCACGAACCCGCACCCTTGCTCTTTGCGTTCCCCCACGAACCCGCACCCTTGCTCTTTGCGTTCCCCCACGAACCCGCACCCTTGCTCTTTGCATTCCCACACGAACCCGCTCCGTTCCACTTTGCGTTCCCCCACGAACCCGCACCCTTGCTCTTTGCATTCCCCCACGAACCCGCACCCTTGCTCTTTGCGTTCCCCCACGAACCCGCACCCTTGCTCTTTGCGTTCCCCCACGAACCCGCACCCTTGCTCTTTGCGTTCCCCCACGAACCCGCACCCTTGCTCTTTGCGTTCCCCCACGAACCCGCACGTTTCCTCTTTGCGCTCCCCCACGAACCCGCACGTTTCCTCTTTGCGTTCCCCCACGAACCCACACCCTTGCTCTTTGCGTTCCCCCACGAACCCGCACCCTTGCTCTTTGCGTTCCCCCACGAACCCGCACCCTTGCTCTTTGCGTTCCCCCACGAACCCGCACCCTTGCTCTTTGCGTTCCCCCACGAACCCGCACCCTTGCTCTTTGCGTTCCCCCACGAACCCGCACCCTTGCTCTTTGCGTTCCCCCACGAACCCGCACCCTTGCTCTTTGCGTTCCCCCACGAACCCGCACAGTTCCTCTTTGCGTTCCCCCACGAACCCGCACCCTTGCTCTTTGCGTTCCCCCACGAACCCACACGGTTCCTCTTTGCGTTCCCCCACGAACCCGCACCCTAGCTCTTTGCGTTCCCCCACGAACCCGCACCCTTGCTCTTTGCGTTCCCCCATGAACCCGCACCCTTGCTCTTTGCGTTCCCCCACGAACCCGCACCCTTGCTCTTTGCGTTCCCCCACGAACCCGCACCCTTACTCTTTGCGTTCCCCCACGAACCCGCACCCTTGCTCTTTGCGTTCCCCCACGAACCCGCACCCTTGCTCTTTGCGTTCCCCCACGAACCCGCACCCTTGCTCTTTGCGTTCCCCCACGAACCCACACCCTTGCTCTTTGCGTTCCCCCACGAACCCGCACGGTTCCTCTTTGCGTTCCCCCACGAACCCACACCCTTGCTCTTTGCGTTCCCCCACGAACCCGCAAGGTTCCTCTTTGCGTTCCCCCACAAACCCACACGGTTCCTCTTTGCGTTCCCCCATGAACCCGCACGTCTCCTCTTTGCGTTCCCCCACGTACCCGCACCCTTGCTCTTTGCGTTCCCCCACGAACCCGCACCCTTGCTCTTTGCGTTCCCCCACGAACCCGCACCCTTGCTCTTTGCGTTCCCCCACGAACCCGCACCCTTGCTCTTTGCGTTCCCCCACGAACCCGCACCCTTGCTCTTTGCGTTCCCCCACGAACCCGCACCCTTGCTCTTTGCGTTCCCCCACGAACCCGAACCCTTGCTCTTTGCGTTCCCCCACGAACCCGCACCCTTGCTCTTTGCGATCCCCCACGAACCCGCTCCGTTCCACTTTGCGTTCCCCCACGAACCCACACCCTTGCTCTTTGCATTCCCCCACGAACCCGCACGGTTCCTCTTTGCGTTCCCCCACGAACCCGCACCCTTGCTCTTTGCGTTCCCCCACGAACCCGCACCCTTGCTCTTTGTGTTCCCCCACGAACCCGCACCCTTGTTCTCTGCGTTCCCCCAAGAACCCGCACCCTTGCTCTTTGCGTTCCCCCACGAACCCGCACGGTTCCTCTTTGCGTTCCCCCACGAACCCGCACGGTTCCTGTTTGCGTTCCCCCACGAACCCGCACCCTTGCTCTTTGCGTTCCCCCACGAACCCGCACCCTTGCTCTTTGCGTTCCCCCACGAACCCGCACCCTTGCTCTTTGCGTTCCCCCACGAACCCGCACCCTTGCTCTTTGCGTTCCCCCACGAACCCGCACCCTTGCTCTTTGCGTTCCCCCACGAACCCGCACTCTTGCTCTTTGCGTTCCCCCACGAACCCGCACCCTTGCTCTTTGCGTTCCCCCACGAACCCGCACGGTTCCTCTTTGCGTTCCCCCACGAACCCGCACCCTTGCTCTTTGCGTTCCCCCACGAACCCGCACCCTTGCTCTTTGCGTTCCCCCACGAACCCGCACCCTTGCTCTTTGCGTTCCCCCACGAACCCGCACCCTTGCTCTTTGCGTTCCCCCACGAACCCGCACCCTTGCTCTTTGCGTTCCCCCACGAACCCGCACCCTTGCTCTTTGCGTTCCCCCACGAACCCGCACGTTTCCTCTTTGCGTTCCCCCACGAACCCGCACCCTTGCTCTTTGCGTTCCCCCACGAACCCGCACCCTTGCTCTTTGCGTTCCCCCACGAACCCGCACCCTTGCTCTTTGCGTTCCCCCACGAACCCGCACCCTTGCTCTTTGCGTTCCCCCACGAACCCGCACCCTTGCTCTTTGCGTTCCCCCACGAACCCGCACCCTTGCTCTTTGCGTTCCCCCACGAACCCGCACCCTTGCTCTTTGCGTTCCCCCACGAACCCGCACAGTTCCTCTTTGCGTTCCCCCACGAACCCGCACCCTTGCTCTTTGCGTTCCCCCACGAACCCACACGGTTCCTCTTTGCGTTCCCCCACGAGCCCGCACCCTTGCTCTTTGCGTTCCCCCACGAACCCGCACCCTTGCTCTTTGCGTTCCCCCACGAACCCGCACCCTTGCTCTTTGCGTTCCCCCACGAACCCGCACCCTTGCTCTTTGCGTTCCCCCACGAACCCGCACCCTTGCTCTTTGCGTTCCCCCACGAACCCGCACGGTTCCTCTTTGCGTTCCCCCACGAACCCGCACCCTTGCTCTTTGCGTTCCCCCACGAACCCGCACCCTTGCTCTTTGCGTTCCCCCACGAACCCGCACCCTTGCTCTTTGCGTTCCCCCACGAACCCGCACCCTTGCTCTTTGCGTTCCCCCACGAACCCGCACCCTTGCTCTTTGCGTTCCCCCACGAACCCGCACCCTTGCTCTTTGCGTTCCCCCACGAACCCGCACCCTTGCTCTTTGCGTTCCCCCACGAACCCGCACCCTTGCTCTTTGCGTTCCCCCACGAACCCGCACCCTTGCTCTTTGCGTTCCCCCACGAACCAGCACCCTTGCTCTCTGCGTTCCCCCAAGAACCCGCACCCTTGCTCTTTGCGTTCCCCCACGAACCCGCACGGTTCCTCTTTGCGTTCCCCCACGAACCCGCACGGTTCCTGTTTGCGTTCCCCCACGAACCCGCACCCTTGCTCTTTGCGTTCCCCCACGAACCCGCACCCTTGCTCTTTGCGTTCCCCCACGAACCCGCACCCTTGCTCTTTGCGTTCCCCCACGAACCCGCACCCTTGCTCTTTGCGTTCCCCCACGAACCCGCACCCTTGCTCTTTGCGTTCCCCCACGAACCCGCACCCTTGCTCTTTGCGTTCCCCCACGAACCCGCACCCTTGCTCTTTGCGTTCCCCCACGAACCCGCACCCTTGCTCTTTGCGTTCCCCCACGAACCCGCACCCTTGCTCTTTGCGTTCCCCCACGAACCCGCACCCTTGCTCTTTGCGTTCCCCCACGAACCCGCACCCTTGCTCTTTGCGTTCCCCCACGAACCCGCACCCTTGCTCTTTGCGTTCCCCCACGAACCCGCACCCTTGCTCTTTACGTTCCCCCACGAACCCGCACGGTTCCTCTTTGCGTTCCCCCACGAACCCGTACCCTTGCTCTTTGCGTTCCCCCACGAACCCGCACCCTTGCTCTTTGCGTTCCCTCACGAACCCGCACCCTTGCTCTTTGCGTTCCCCCACGAACCCGCTCCGTTCCACTTTGCGTTCCCCCATGAACCCGCACCCTTGCTCTTTGCGTTCCCCCACGAACCCGCACGGTTCCTCTTTGCGTTCCCCCACGAACCCGCACCGTTCCTCTTTGCGTTCCCCCACGAACCCGCACGGTTCCTCTTTGCGTTCCCCCACGAACCCGCACCCTTGCTCTTTGCGTTCCCCCACGAACCCGCACCCTTGCTCTTTGCGTTCCCCCACGAACCCGCACGGTTCCTCTTTGCGTTCCCCCACGAACCCGCACGGTTCCTCTTCGCGTTCCCCCACGAACCCACACCCTTGCTCTTCGCGTTCCCCCACGAACCCGCACGGTTCCTCTTTGCGTTCCCCCACGAACCCGCACGGTTCCTCTTTGCGTTCCCCCACGAACCCGCACCCTTGCTCTTTGCGTTCCCCCACGAACCCGCACCCTTCCTCTTCGCGTTCCCCCACGAACCTGCACGGTTCCTCTTCGCGTTCCCCCACGAACCCGCACGGTTTTTCTTCGCGTTCCCCCACGAACCCGCACCCTTGCTCTTTGCGTTCCCACACGAACCCGCACCCTTGCTCTTTGCGTTCCCCCACGAACCCGCACCCTTGCTCTTTGCGTTCCCCCACGAACCCGCACCCTTGCTCTTTGCGTCCCCCCACGAACCCGCACCCTTGCTCTTTGCGTTCCCCCACGAACCCGCACCGTTCCTCTTTGCATTCCCCCACGAACCCGCACCCTTGCTCTTTGCGTTCCCCCACGAACCCGCACCCTTGCTCTTTGCGTTCCCCCACGAACCCGCACCCTTGCTCTTTGCGTTCCCCCACGAACCCGCACCCTTGCTCTTTGCGTTCCCCCACGAACCCGCACCCTTGCTCTTTGCGTTCCCCCACGAACCCGCACCCTTGCTCTTTGCGTTCCCCCACGAACCCGCACCCTTGCTCTTTACGTTCCCCCACGAACCCGCACGGTTCCTCTTTGCGTTCCACCACGAACCCGTACCCTTGCTCTTTGCGTTCCCCCACGAACCCGCACCCTTGCTCTTTGCGTTCCCCCACGAACCCGCACCCTTGCTCTTTGCGTTCCCCCACGAACCCGCTCCGTTCCACTTTGCGTTCCCCCATGAACCCGCACCCTTGCTCTTTGCGTTCCCCCACGAACCCGCACGGTTCCTCTTTGCGTTCCCCCACGAACCCGCACCGTTCCTCTTTGCATTCCCCCACGAACCCGCACGGTTCCTCTTTGCGTTCCCCCACGAACCCGCACCCTTGCTCTTTGCGTTCCCCCACGAACCCGCACCCTTGCTCTTTGCGTTCCCCCACGAACCCGCACCCTTGCTCTTTGCGTTCCCCCACGAACCCGCACGGTTCCTCTTCGCGTTCCCCCACGAACCCACACCCTTGCTCTTCGCGTTCCCCCACGAACCCGCACGGTTCCTCTTTCCGTTCCCCCATGAACCCGCACGGTTCCTCTTTGCGTTCCGCCACGAACCCGCACCCTTGCTCTTTGCGTTCCCCCACGAACCCGCACCCTTGCTCTTCGCGTTCCCCCACGAACCTGCACGGTTCCTCTTCGCGTTCCCCCACGAACCCGCACGGTTTTTCTTCGCTTTCCCCACGAACCCGCACCCTTGCTCTTTGCGTTCCCACACGAACCCGCACCCTTGCTCTTTGCGTTCCCCCACGAACCCGCACCCTTGCTCTTTGCGTTCCCCCACGAACCCGCACCCTTGCTCTTTGCGTCCCCCCACGAACCCGCACCCTTGCTCTTTGCGTTCGCCCACGAACCCGCACCGTTCCTCTTTGCGTTCCCCCACGAACCCGCACCCTTACTCTTTGCGTTCCCCCACGAACACGCACCCTTGCTCTTTGCGTTCCCCCACGAACCCTCACCCTTGCTCTTTGCGTTCCCCCATGAACCCGCACGGTTCCACTTTGCGTTCCCCCACGAACCCGCACCCTTGCTCTTTGCGTTCCCCCACGAACCCGCACCCTTCCTCTTTGCGTTCCCCCACGAACCCGCACCCTTGCTCTTTGCGTTCCCCCACGAACCCGCACCCTTGCTCTTTGCGTTCCCCCACGAACCCGCACCCTTGCTCTTTGCGTTCCCCCACGAACCCGCACCCTTGCTCTTTGTGGTCCCCCACGAACCCGCACCCTTGCTCTTTGCGTTCCCCCACGAACCCGCACGGTTCCTCTTTGCGTTCCCCCACGAACCCGCACCCTTGCTCTTTGCGTTCCCCCACGAACCCGCACCCTTGCTCTTTGTGGTCCCCCACGAACCCGCACCCTTGCTCTTTGCGTTCCCCCACGAACCCGCACCCTTGCTCTTTGCGTTCCCCCACGAACCCGCACCCTTGCTCTTTGCGTTCCCCCACGAACCCACACCCTTGCTCTTTGCATTCCCCCACGAACCCGCACGTCTCCTCTTTGCGTTCCCCCACGTACCCGCACCCTTGCTCTTTGCGTTCCCCCACGAACCCGCACCCTTGCTCTTTGCGTTCCCCCACGAACCCGCTCCGTTCCACTTTGCGTTCCCCCACGTACCCGCACCCTTGCTCTTTGCGTTCCCCCACGAACCCGCACCCTTGCTCTTTGCGTTCCCCCACGAACCCGCACCCTTGCTCTTTGCGTTCCCCCACGAACCCGCACCCTTGCTCTTTGCGTTCCCCCACGAACCCGCACCCTTGCTCTTTGCGTTCCCCCACGAACCCGCACGGTTCCTCTTTGCGTTCCCCCACGAACCCGCACCCTTGCTCTTTGCGTTCCCCCACGAACCCGCACCCTTGCTCTTTGCGTTCCCCCACGAACCCGCACCCTTGCTCTTTGCGTTCCCCCACGAACCCGCTCCGTTCCACTTTGCGTTCCCCCACGAACCCACACCCTTGCTCTTTGCATTCCCCCACGAACCCGCACGGTTCCTCTTTGCGTTCCCCCACGAACCCGCACCCTTGCTCTTTGCGTTCCCCCACGAACCCGCACCCTTGCTCTTTGCGTTCCCCCACGAACCCGCACCCTTGCTCTTTGCGTTCCCCCACGAACCCGCACCCTTGCTCTTTGTGTTCCCCCACGAACCCGCACCCTTGCTCTCTGCGTTCCCCCAAGAACCCGCACCCTTGCTCTTTGCGTTCCCCCACGAACCCGCACGGTTCCTCTTTGCGTTCCCCCACGAACCCGCACGGTTCCTGTTTGCGTTCCCCCACGAACCAGCACGGTTCCTCTTTGCGTTCCCCCACGAACCCGCACCCTTGCTCTTTGCGTTCCCCCACGAACCCGCACCCTTGCTCTTTGCGTTCCCCCACGAACCCGCACCCTTGCTCTTTGCGTTCCCCCACGAACCCGCACCCTTGCTCTTTGCGTTCCCCCACGAACCCGCACCCTTGCTCTTTGCGTTCCCCCACGAACCCGCACTCTTGCTCTTTGCGTTCCCCCACGAACCCGCACCCTTGCTCTTTGCGTTCCCCCACGAACCCGCACGGTTCCTCTTTGCGTTCCCCCACGAACCCGCACCCTTGCTCTTTGCGTTCCCCCACGAACCCGCACCCTTGCTCTTTGCGTTCCCCCACGAACCCGCACCCTTGCTCTTTGCGTTCCCCCACGAACCCGCAAGGTTCCTCTTTGCCTTCCCCCACGAACCCGCACCCTTGCTCTTTGCGTTCCCCCACGAACCCGCACCCTTGCTCTTTGCGTTCCCCCACGAACCCGCACCCTTGCTCTTTGCGTTCCCCCACGAACCCGCACGGTTCCTCTTTGCGTTCCCCCACGAACCCGCACGGTTCCTCTTTGCGTTCCCCACGAACCCGCACCCTTGCTCTTTGCGTTCCCCCACGAACCCGCACCCTTGCTCTTTGCGTTCCCCCACGAACCCGCACGGTTCCTCTTTGCGTTCCCCCACGAACCCGCACCCTTGCTCTTTGCGTTCCCCCACGAACCCGCACCCTTGCTCTTTGCGTTCCCCCACGAACCCGCAAGGTTCCTCTTTGCGTTCCCCCACGAACCCGCACCCTTGCTCTTTGCGTTCCCCCACGAACCCGCACCCTTGCTCTTTGCGTTCCCCCACGAACCCGCACGGTTCCTCTTTGCGTTCCCCCACGAACCCGCACGGTTCCTCTTTGCGTTCCCCCACGAACCCGCACCCTTGCTCTTTTCGTTCCCCCACGAACCCGAACCCTTGCTCTTTGCGTTCTGCCACGAACCCGCACCCTTGCTCTTTGCGTTCCCCCACGAACACGCACCCTTGCTCTTTGCGTTCCCCCACGAACCCGCACCCTTGCTCTTTGCGTTCCCCCACAAACGCGCACGGTTCCTCTTTGCGTTCCCCCACGAACCCGTACCCTTGCTCTTTGCGTTCCCCCACGAACCCGCACCCTTCCTCTTTGCGTTCCCCCACGAACCCGCACCCTTGCTCTTTGCGTTCCCCCACGAACCCGCTCCGTTCCACTTTGCGTTCCCCCACGAACCCGCACGGTTCCTCTTCGCGTTCCCCCACGAACCCGCACGGTTCCTCTTTGCGTTCCCCCACGAACCCGCACCCTTGCTCTTTGCGTTCCCCCACGAACCCGCACCCTTGCTCTTTGCGTTCCCCCACGAACCCGCACCCTTGCTCTTTGCGTTCCCCCACGAACCCGCACGGTTCCTCTTTGCGTTCCCCCACGAACCCGCACCCTTGCTCTTTGCGTTCCCCCACGAACCCGCACCCTTGCTCTTTGCGTTCCCCCACGAACCCGCACCCTTGCTCTTTGCGTTCCCCCACGAACCCGCTCCGTTCCACTTTGCGTTCCCCCACGAACCCACACCCTTGCTCTTTGCATTCCCCCACGAACCCGCACGGTTCCTCTTTGCGTTCCCCCACGAACCCGCACCCTTGCTCTTTGCGTTCCCCCACGAACCCGCACCCTTGCTCTTTGCGTTCCCCCACGAACCTGCACGGTTCCTCTTTGTGTTCCCCCACGAACCCGCACGGTTCCTCTTCGCGTTCCCCCACGAACCCGCACCCTTGCTCTTTGCGTTCCCCCACGAACCCGCTCCGTTCCACTTTGCGTTCCCCCACGAACCCACACCCTTGCTCTTTGCATTCCCCCACGAACCCGCACGGTTCCTCTTTGCGTTCCCCCACGAACCCGCACCCTTGCTCTTTGCGTTCCCCCACGAACCTGCACGGTTCCTCTTTGCGTTCCCCCACGAACCTGCACGGTTCCTCTTCGCGTTCCCCCATGAACCCGCACGGTTTTTCTTCGCGTTCCCCCACGAACCCGCACCCTTGCTCTTTGCGTTCCCACACGAACCCGCACCCTTGCTCTTTGCGTTCCCCCACGAACCCGCACCCTTGCTCTTTGCGTTCCCCCACGAACCCGCACCCTTGCTCTTTGCGTCCCCCCACGAACCCGCACCCTTGCTCTTTGCGTTCCCCCACGAACCCGCACCGTTCCTCTTTGCGTTCCCCCACGAACCCGCACCCTTACTCTTTGCGTTCCCCCACGAACACGCACCCTTGCTCTTTGCGTTCCCCCACGAACCCTCACCCTTGCTCTTTGCGTTCCCCCATGAACCCGCACGGTTCCACTTTGCGTTCCCCCACGAACCCGCACCCTTGCTCTTTGCGTTCCCCCACGAACCCGCACCCTTACTCTTTGCGTTCCCCCACGAACCCGCACCCTTGCTCTTTGCGTTCCCCCACGAACCCGCACCCTTGCTCTTTGCGTTCCCCCACGAACCCGCACCCTTGCTCTTTGCGTTCCCCCACGAACCCGCACCCTTGCTCTTTGCGTTCCCCCACGAACCCGCACCCTTGCTCTTTGCGTTCCCCCACGAACCTGCACGGTTCCTCTTTGTGTTCCCCCACGAACCCGCACGGTTCCTCTTTGCGTTCCCCCACGAACCCGCACGGTTCCTCTTTGCGTTCCCCCACGAACCCTCACCCTTGCTCTTTGCGTTCCCCCATGAACCCGCACGGTTCCTCTTTGCGTTCCCCCACGAACCCGCACCCTTGCTCTTTGCGTTCCCCCACGAACCCGCACCCTTGCTCTTCGCGTTCCCCCACGAACCTGCACGGTTCCTCTTCGCGTTCCCCCATGAACCCGCACGGTTTTTCTTCGCGTTCCCCCACGAACCCGCACCCTTGCTCTTTGCGTTCCCACACGAACCCGCACCCTTGCTCTTTGCGTTCCCCCACGAACCCGCACCCTTGCTCTTTGCGTTCCCCCACGAACCCGCACCCTTGCTCTTTGCGTCCCCCCACGAACCCGCACCCTTGCTCTTTGCGTTCCCCCACGAACCCGCACCGTTCCTCTTTGCGTTCCCCCACGAACCCGCACCCTTACTCTTTGCGTTCCCCCACGAACACGCACCCTTGCTCTTTGCGTTCCCCCACGAACCCTCACCCTTGCTCTTTGCGTTCCCCCATGAACCCGCACGGTTCCACTTTGCGTTCCCCCACGAACCCGCACCCTTGCTCTTTGCGTTCCCCCACGAACCCGCACCCTTACTCTTTGCGTTCCCCCACGAACCCGCACCCTTGCTCTTTGCGTTCCCCCACGAACCCGCACCCTTGCTCTTTGCGTTCCCCCACGAACCCGCACCCTTGCTCTTTGCGTTCCCCCACGAACCCGCACCCTTGCTCTTTGCGTTCCCCCACGAATCCGCACCCTTGCTCTTTGCGTTCCCCCACGAACCCGCACCTTTGCTCTTTGCGTTCCCCCACGAACCCGCACCCTTGCTCTTTGCGTTCCCCCACGAACCCGCACGGTTCCTCTTTGCGTTCCCCCACGAACCCGCACCCTTGCTCTTTGCGTTCCCCCACGAACCCGCACCCTTGCTCTTTGCGTTCCCCCACGAACCCGCACCCTTGCTCTTTGCGTTCCCCCACGAACCCGCAAGGTTCCTCTTTGCCTTCCCCCACGAACCCGCAAGGTTCCTCTTTGCCTTCCCCCACGAACCCGCACCCTTGCTCTTTGCGTTCCCCCACGAACCCGCACCCTTGCTCTTTGCGTTCCCCCACGAACCCGCACCCTTGCTCTTTGCGTTCCCCCACGAACCCGCACGGTTCCTCTTTGCGTTCCCCCACGAACCCGCACGGTTCCTCTTTGCGTTCCCCACGAACCCGCACCCTTGCTCTTTGCGTTCCCCCACGAACCCGCACCCTTGCTCTTTGCGTTCCCCCACGAACCCGCACGGTTCCTCTTTGCGTTCCCCCACGAACCCGCACCCTTGCTCTTTGCGTTCCCCCACGAACCCGCACCCTTGCTCTTTGCGTTCCCCCACGAACCCGCAAGGTTCCTCTTTGCGTTCCCCCACGAACCCGCACCCTTGCTCTTTGCGTTCCCCCACGAACCCGCACGCTTGCTCTTTGCGTTCCCCCACGAACCCGCACGGTTCCTCTTTGCGTTCCCCCACGAACCCGCACCCTTGCTCTTTGCGTTCCCCCACGAACCCGCACCCTTGCTCTTTTCGTTCCCCCACGAACCCGAACCCTTGCTCTTTGCGTTCCCCCACGAACACGCACCCTTGCTCTTTGCGTTCCCCCACGAACCCGCACCCTTGCTCTTTGCGTTCCCCCACAAACGCGCACGGTTCCTCTTTGCGTTCCCCCACGAACCCGTACCCTTGCTCTTTGCGTTCCCCCACGAACCCGCACCCTTCCTCTTTGCGTTCCCCCACGAACCCGCACCCTTGCTCTTTGCGTTCCCCCACGAACCCGCTCCGTTCCACTTTGCGTTCCCTCACGAACCCGCACGGTTCCTCTTTGCGTTCCCCCACGAACCCGCACGGTTCCTGTTTGCGTTCCCCCACGAACCCGCACGGTTCCTCTTTGCGTTCCCCCACGAACCCGCACCCTTGCTCTTTGCGTTCCCCCACGAACCCGCACCCTTGCTCTTTGCGTTCCCCCACGAACCCGCACCCTTGCTCTTTGCGTTCCCCCACGAACCCGCACCCTTGCTCTTTGCGTTCCCCCACGAACCCGCACCCTTGCTCTTTGCGTTCCCCCACGAACCCGCACTCTTGCTCTTTGCGTTCCCCCACGAACCCGCACCCTTGCTCTTTGCGTTCCCCCACGAACCCGCACCCTTGCTCTTTGCGTTCCCCCACGAACCCACACCCTTGCTCTTTGCGTTCCCCCACGAACCCGCACCCTTGCTCTTTGCGTTCCCCCACGAACCCGCACCCTTGCTCTTTGCGTTCCCCCACGAACCCGCACCCTTGCTCTTTGCGTTCCCCCACGAACCCGCACGGTTCCTCTTTGCGTTCCCCCACGAACCCGCACCCTCGCTCTTTGCGTCCCCCCACGAACCCGCACCCTTGCTCTTTGCGTTCCCCCACGAACCCGCACCGTTCCTCTTTGCGTTCCCCCACGAACCCGCACCCTTGCTCTTTGCGTTCCCCCACGAACACGCACCCTTGCTCTTTGCGTTCCCCCACGAACCCGCACCCTTGCTCTTTGCGTTCCCCACGAACCTGCACGGTTCCTCTTTGTGTTCCCCCACGAACCCGCACGGTTCCTCTTTGCGTTCCCCACGAACCCGCACGGTTCCTCTTTGCGTTCCCCCACGAACCCTCACCCTTGCTCTTTGCGTTCCCCCATGAACCCGCACGGTTCCTCTTTGCGTTCCCCCACGAACCCGCACCCTTGCTCTTTGCGTTCCCCCACGAACCCGCACCCTTGCTCCTTGCGTTCCCCCACGAACCCGCACCCTTGCTCTTTGAGTTCCCCCACGAACCCGCACCCTTGCTCTTTGCGTTCCCCCACGAACCCGCACGATTCCTCTTTGCGTTCCCCCACGAACCCGCACGGTTCCTCTTTGCGTTCCCCCACGAACCCGCACCCTTGCTCTTTGCGTTCCCCCACGAACCCGCACCCTTGCTCTTTGCGTTCCCCCACGAACCCGCACCCTTGCTCTTTGCGTTCCCCCACGAACCCGCACCCTTGCTCTTCGCGTTCCCCCACGAACCCGCACGGTTCCTCTTTGCGTTCCCCCACGAACCCGCACCCTTGCTCTTTTCGTTCCCCCACGAACCCGCACGGTTCCTCTTTGTGTTCCCCCACGAACCCGCACCCTTGCTCTTTGCGTTCCCCCACGAACCCGCACCCTTGCTCTTTGCGTTCCCCCACGAACCCGCACCCTTACTCTTTGCGTTCCCCCACGAACCCGCACCCTTGCTCTTTGCGTTCCCCCACGAACCCGCACCCTTGCTCTTTGCGTTCCCCCACGAACCCGCACGGTTCCTCTTTGCGTTCCCCCACGAACCCGCACCCTTGCTCTTTGCGTTCCCCCACGAACCCGCACCCTTGCTCTTTGCGTTCCCCCACGAACCCGCACCCTTGCTCTTTGCGTTCCCCCACGAACCCGCACCCTTGCTCTTTGCGTTCCCCCACGAACCCGCACCCTTGCTCTTTGCGTTCCCCCACGAACCCGCACCCTTGCTCTTTGCGTTCCCCCACGAACCCGCACCCTTGCTCTTTGCGTTCCCCCACGAACCCGCACCCTTGCTCTTTGCGGTCCCCCACGAGCCCGCACCCTTGCTCTTTGCGTTCCCCCACGAACCCGCACCCTTGCTCTTTGCGTTCCCCCACGAACCCGCACCCTTGCTCTTTGCGTTCCCCCACGAACCCGCACGGTTCCTCTTTGCGTTCCCCCACGAACCCGCACCCTTGCTCTTTGCGTTCCCCCACGAACCCGCACCCTTGCTCTTTGCGGTCCCCCACGAGCCCGCACCCTTGCTCTTTGCGTTCCCCCACGAACCCGCACCGTTGCTCTTCGCGTTCCCCCACGAACCTGCACGGTTCCTCTTCGCGTTCCCCCATGAACCCGCACGGTTTTTCTTCGCGTTCCCCCACGAACCCGCACCCTTGCTCTTTGCGTTCCCACACGAACCCGCACCCTTGCTCTTTGCGTTCCCCCACGAACCCGCACCCTTGCTCTTTGCGTTCCCCCACGAACCCGCACCCTTGCTCTTTGCGTCCCCCCACGAACCCGCACCCTTGCTCTTTGCGTTCCCCCACGAACCCGCACCGTTCCTCTTTGCGTTCCCCCACGAACCCGCACCCTTACTCTTTGCGTTCCCCCACGAACACGCACCCTTGCTCTTTGCGTTCCCCCACGAACCCTCACCCTTGCTCTTTGCGTTCCCCCATGAACCCGCACGGTTCCACTTTGCGTTCCCCCACGAACCCGCACCCTTGCTCTTTGCGTTCCCCCACGAACCCGCACCCTTACTCTTTGCGTTCCCCCACGAACCCGCACCCTTGCTCTTTGCGTTCCCCCACGAACCCGCACCCTTGCTCTTTGCGTTCCCCCACGAACCCGCACCCTTGCTCTTTGCGTTCCCCCACGAACCCGCACCCTTGCTCTTTGCGTTCCCCCACGAATCCGCACCCTTGCTCTTTGCGTTCCCCCACGAACCCGCACCTTTGCTCTTTGCGTTCCCCCACGAACCCGCACCCTTGCTCTTTGCGTTCCCCCACGAACCCGCACGGTTCCTCTTTGCGTTCCCCCACGAACCCGCACCCTTGCTCTTTGCGTTCCCCCACGAACCCGCACCCTTGCTCTTTGCGTTCCCCCACGAACCCGCACCCTTGCTCTTTGCGTTCCCCCACGAACCCGCAAGGTTCCTCTTTGCCTTCCCCCACGAACCCGCAAGGTTCCTCTTTGCCTTCCCCCACGAACCCGCACCCTTGCTCTTTGCGTTCCCCCACGAACCCGCACCCTTGCTCTTTGCGTTCCCCCACGAACCCGCACCCTTGCTCTTTGCGTTCCCCCACGAACCCGCACGGTTCCTCTTTGCGTTCCCCCACGAACCCGCACGGTTCCTCTTTGCGTTCCCCACGAACCCGCACCCTTGCTCTTTGCGTTCCCCCACGAACCCGCACCCTTGCTCTTTGCGTTCCCCCACGAACCCGCACGGTTCCTCTTTGCGTTCCCCCACGAACCCGCACCCTTGCTCTTTGCGTTCCCCCACGAACCCGCACCCTTGCTCTTTGCGTTCCCCCACGAACCCGCAAGGTTCCTCTTTGCGTTCCCCCACGAACCCGCACCCTTGCTCTTTGCGTTCCCCCACGAACCCGCACGCTTGCTCTTTGCGTTCCCCCACGAACCCGCACGGTTCCTCTTTGCGTTCCCCCACGAACCCGCACCCTTGCTCTTTGCGTTCCCCCACGAACCCGCACCCTTGCTCTTTTCGTTCCCCCACGAACCCGAACCCTTGCTCTTTGCGTTCCCCCACGAACACGCACCCTTGCTCTTTGCGTTCCCCCACGAACCCGCACCCTTGCTCTTTGCGTTCCCCCACAAACGCGCACGGTTCCTCTTTGCGTTCCCCCACGAACCCGTACCCTTGCTCTTTGCGTTCCCCCACGAACCCGCACCCTTCCTCTTTGCGTTCCCCCACGAACCCGCACCCTTGCTCTTTGCGTTCCCCCACGAACCCGCTCCGTTCCACTTTGCGTTCCCTCACGAACCCGCACGGTTCCTCTTTGCGTTCCCCCACGAACCCGCACGGTTCCTGTTTGCGTTCCCCCACGAACCCGCACGGTTCCTCTTTGCGTTCCCCCACGAACCCGCACCCTTGCTCTTTGCGTTCCCCCACGAACCCGCACCCTTGCTCTTTGCGTTCCCCCACGAACCCGCACCCTTGCTCTTTGCGTTCCCCCACGAACCCGCACCCTTGCTCTTTGCGTTCCCCCACGAACCCGCACCCTTGCTCTTTGCGTTCCCCCACGAACCCGCACTCTTGCTCTTTGCGTTCCCCCACGAACCCGCACCCTTGCTCTTTGCGTTCCCCCACGAACCCGCACCCTTGCTCTTTGCGTTCCCCCACGAACCCACACCCTTGCTCTTTGCGTTCCCCCACGAACCCGCACCCTTGCTCTTTGCGTTCCCCCACGAACCCGCACCCTTGCTCTTTGCGTTCCCCCACGAACCCGCACCCTTGCTCTTTGCGTTCCCCCACGAACCCGCACGGTTCCTCTTTGCGTTCCCCCACGAACCCGCACCCTCGCTCTTTGCGTCCCCCCACGAACCCGCACCCTTGCTCTTTGCGTTCCCCCACGAACCCGCACCGTTCCTCTTTGCGTTCCCCCACGAACCCGCACCCTTGCTCTTTGCGTTCCCCCACGAACACGCACCCTTGCTCTTTGCGTTCCCCCACGAACCCGCACCCTTGCTCTTTGCGTTCCCCCACGAACCTGCACGGTTCCTCTTTGTGTTCCCCCACGAACCCGCACGGTTCCTCTTTGCGTTCCCCCACGAACCCGCACGGTTCCTCTTTGCGTTCCCCCACGAACCCTCACCCTTGCTCTTTGCGTTCCCCCATGAACCCGCACGGTTCCTCTTTGCGTTCCCCCACGAACCCGCACCCTTGCTCTTTGCGTTCCCCCACGAACCCGCACCCTTGCTCCTTGCGTTCCCCCACGAACCCGCACCCTTGCTCTTTGAGTTCCCCCACGAACCCGCACCCTTGCTCTTTGCGTTCCCCCACGAACCCGCACCCTTGCTCTTTGCGTTCCCCCACGAACCCGCACCCTTACTCTTTGCGTTCCCCCACGAACCCGCACCCTTGCTCTTTGCGTTCCCCCACGAACCCGCACCCTTGCTCTTTGCGTTCCCCCAAGAACCCGCACGTATCCTCTTTGCGTTCCCCCACGAACCCGCACCCTTGCTCTTTGCGTTCCACCACGAACCCGCACCCTTGCTCTTTGCGTTCCCCCACGAACCCGCACCCTTGCTCTTTTCGTTCCCCCACGAACCCGCACGGTTCCTCTTTGTGTTCCCCCACGAACCCGCACCCTTGCTCTTTGCGTTCCCCCACGAACCCGCACCCTTGCTCTTTGCGTTCCCCCACGAACCCGCACCCTTACTCTTTGCGTTCCCCCACGAACCCGCACCCTTGCTCTTTGCGTTCCCCCACGAACCCGCACCCTTGCTCTTTGCGTTCCCCCACGAACCCGCACGGTTCCTCTTTGCGTTCCCCCACGAACCCGCACCCTTGCTCTTTGCGTTCCCCCACGAACCCGCACCCTTGCTCTTTGCGTTCCCCCACGAACCCGCACCCTTGCTCTTTGCGTTCCCCCACGAACCCGCACCCTTGCTCTTTGCGTTCCCCCACGAACCCGCACCCTTGCTCTTTGCGTTCCCCCACGAACCCGCACCCTTGCTCTTTGCGTTCCCCCACGAACCCGCACCCTTGCTCTTTGCGTTCCCCCACGAACCCGCACCCTTGCTCTTTGCGGTCCCCCACGAGCCCGCACCCTTGCTCTTTGCGTTCCCCCACGAACCCGCACCCTTGCTCTTTGCGTTCCCCCACGAACCCGCACCCTTGCTCTTTGCGTTCCCCCACGAACCCGCACGGTTCCTCTTTGCGTTCCCCCACGAACCCGCACCCTTGCTCTTTGCGTTCCCCCACGAACCCGCACCCTTGCTCTTTGCGGTCCCCCACGAGCCCGCACCCTTGCTCTTTGCGTTCCCCCACGAACCCGCACCGTTGCTCTTTGCGTTCCCCCACGAACCCGCACCCTTGGTCTTTGCGTTCCCCCACGAACCCGCACCCTTGCTCTTTGCGTTCCCCCACGAACCCGCACGGTTCCTCTTTGCGTTCCCCCACGAACCCGCACCCTTGCTCTTTGCGTTCCCCCACGAACCCGCACCCTTGCTCTTTGCGTTCCCCCACGAACCCGCACCCTTGCTCTTTGCGTTCCCCCACGAACCCGCACCCTTGCTCTTTGCGTTCCCCCACGAACCCGCACCCTTGCTCTTTGCATTCCCCCACGAACCCGCACCCTTGCTCTTTGCGGTCCCCCACGAACCCGCACCCTTGCTCTTTGCGTTCCCCCACGAACCCGCACCCTTGCTCTTTGCGTTCCCCCACGAACCCGCACCCTTGCTCTTTGCATTCCCCCACGAACCCGCTCCGTTCCACTTTGCGTTCCCCCACGAACCCGCACCCTTGCTCTTTGCGTTCCCCCACGAACCCGCACCCTTGCTCTTTGCGTTCCCCCACGAACCCGCACCCTTGCTCTTTGCGTTCCCCCACGAACCCGCACCCTTGCTCTTTGCGTTCCCCCACGAACCCGCACCCTTGCTCTTTGCGTTCCCCCACGAACCCGCACGTTTCCTCTTTGCGTTCCCCCACGAACCCGCACGTTTCCTCTTTGCGTTCCCCCACGAACCCGCACCCTTGCTCTTTGACTTTCCCCAACGAACCCGCACCCTTGCTCTTTGCGTTCCCCCACGAACCCGCACATTGCTCTTTGCGTTCCCCCACGAACCCGCACCCTTGCTCTTTGCGTTCCCCCACGAACCCACACCGTTGCTCTTTGCGTTCCCCCACGAACCCGCACCCTTGCTCTTTGCGTTCCCCTACGAACCCTCACGGTTCCTCTTTGCGTTCCCCCACGAACCCTCACGGTTCCTCTTTGCGTTCCCCCACGAACCCGCACCCTTGCTCTTTGCGTTCCCCCACGAACCCGCACCCTTGCTCTTTGCGTTCCCCCACGAACCCGCACCCTTGCTCTTTGCGTTCCCCCACGAACCCGCACCCTTGCTCTTTGCGTTCCCCCACGAACCCGCACCCTTGCTCTTTGCGTTCCCCCATGAACCCGCAAGGTTCCTCTTTGCGTTCCCCCACGAACCCGCACCCTTGCTCTTTGCGTTCCCCCACGAACCCGCACCCTTGCTCTTTGCGTTCCCCCACGAACCCACACCCTTGCTCTTTGCGTTCCCCCACGAACCCACACGGTTCCTCTTTGCGTTCCCCCACGAACCCGCACCCTTGCTCTTTGCGTTCCCCCACGAACCCGCACCCTTGCTCTTTGCGTTCCCCCACGAACCCGCACCCTTGCTCTTTGCGTTCCCCCACGAACCCGCACCCTTGCTCTTTGCGTTCCCCCACGAACCCGCACCCTTGCTCTTTGCGTTCCCCCACGAACCCGCACCCTTGCTCTTTGCGTTCCCCCACGAACCCGCACCCTTGCTCTTTGCGTTCCCCCACGAACCCGCACCCTTGCTCTTTGCGTTCCCCCACGAACCCGCACCCTTGCTCTTTGCGTTCCCCCACGAACCCGCACCCTTGCTCTTTGCGTTCCCCCACGAACACGCACCCTTGCTCTTTGCGTTCCCCCACGAACCCGCACCCTTGCTCTTTGCGTTCCCCCACGAACCCGCACCCTTGCTCTTTGCGTTCCCACACGAACCCGCACCCTTGCTCTTTGCGTTCCCCCACGAACCCGCACCCTTGCTCTTTGCGTTCCCCCACGAACCCGCACCCTTGCTCTTTGCGTTCCCCCACGAACCCGCACCCTTGCTCTTTGCGTTCCCCCACGAACCCGCACCCTTGCTCTTTGCGTTCCCCCACGAACCCGCACCCTTGCTCTTTGCGTTCCCCCACGAACCAGCACCCTTGCTCTTTGCGTTCCCCCACGAACCCGCACCCTTGCTCTTTGCGTTCCCCCACGAACCCGCACCCTTGCTCTTTGCGTTCCCCCACGAACCCGCACCCTTGCTCATTGCGTTCCCCCACGAACCCGCACCCTTGCTCTTTGCGTTCCCCCACGAACCCGCACGGTTCCTCTTTGCGTTCCCCCACGAACCCGCACCCTTGCTCTTTGCGTTCCCCCACGAACCCGCACCCTTGCTCTTTGCGTTCCCCCACGAACCCGCAAGGTTCCTCTTTGCGTTCCCCCACGAACCCGCACCCTTGCTCTTTGCGTTCCCCCACGAACCCGCACGCTTGCTCTTTGCGTTCCCCCACGAACCCGCACCCTTGCTCTTTGCGTTCCCCCACGAACCCGCACCCTTGCTCTTTGCGTTCCCCCACGAACCCGCACCCTTGCTCTTTGCGTTCCCCCACGAACCCGCACGGTTCCTCTTTGCGTTCCCCCACGAACCCGCACCCTTGCTCTTTGCGTTCCCCCACGAACCCGCACCCTTGCTCTTTGCGTTCCCCCACGAACCCGCACCCTTGCTCTTTGCGTTCCCCCACGAACCCGCACCCTTGCTCTTTGCGTTCCCCCACGAACCCGCACCCTTGCTCTTTGCGTTCCCCCACGAACCCGCACCCTTGCTCTTTGCGTTCCCCCACGAACCCGCACCCTTGCTCTTTGCGTTCCCCCACGAACCCGCACCCTTGCTCTTTGCGTTCCCCCACGAACCCGCACCCTTGCTCTTTGCGTTCCCCCACGAACCCGCACGGTTCCTCTTTGCGTTCCCCCACGAACCCGCACCCTTGCTCTTTGCGTTCCCCCACGAACCCGCACCCTTGCTCTTTGCGTTCCCCCACGAACCCGCACCCTTGCTCTTTGCGTTCCCCCACGAACCCGCTCCGTTCCACTTTGCGTTCCCCCACGAACCCACACCCTTGCTCTTTGCATTCCCCCACGAACCCGCACGGTTCCTCTTTGCGTTCCCCCACGAACCCGCACCCTTGCTCTTTGCGTTCCCCCACGAACCCGCACCCTTGCTCTTTGCGTTCCCCCACGAACCCGCACCCTTGGTCTTTGCGTTCCCCCACGAACCCGCACCCTTGCTCTTTGTGTTCCCCCACGAACCCGCACCCTTGCTCTCTGCGTTCCCCCAAGAACCCGCACCCTTGCTCTTTGCGTTCCCCCACGAACCCGCACGGTTCCTCTTTGCGTTCCCCCACGAACCCGCACGGTTCCTGTTTGCGTTCCCCCACGAACCCGCACGGTTCCTCTTTGCGTTCCCCCACGAACCCGCACCCTTGCTCTTTGCGTTCCCCCACGAACCCGCACCCTTGCTCTTTGCGTTCCCCCACGAACCCGCACCCTTGCTCTTTGCGTTCCCCCACGAACCCGCACCCTTGCTCTTTGCGTTCCCCCACAAACCCACACGGTTCCTCTTTGCGTTCCCCCATGAACCCGCACGTCTCCTCTTTGCGTTCCCCCACGTACCCGCACCCTTGCTCTTTGCGTTCCCCCACGAACCCGCACCCTTGCTCTTTGCGTTCCCCCACGAACCCGCACCCTTGCTCTTTGCGTTCCCCCACGAACCCGCACCCTTGCTCTTTGCGTTCCCCCACGAACCCGCACCCTTGCTCTTTGCGTTCCCCCACGAACCCGCACCCTTGCTCTTTGCGTTCCCCCACGAACCCGCACCCTTGCTCTTTGCGTTCCCCCACGAACCCGCACGGTTCCTCTTTGCGTTCCCCCACGAACCCGCACCCTTGCTCTTTGCGTTCCCCCACGAACCCGCACCCTTGCTCTTTGCGTTCCCCCACGAACCCGCACCCTTGCTCTTTGCGTTCCCCCACGAACCCGCTCCGTTCCACTTTGCGTTCCCCCACGAACCCACACCCTTGCTCTTTGCATTCCCCCACGAACCCGCACGGTTCCTCTTTGCGTTCCCCCACGAACCCGCACCCTTGCTCTTTGCGTTCCCCCACGAACCCGCACCCTTGCTCTTTGCGTTCACCCACGAACCCGCACCCTTGCTCTTTGCGTTCCCCCACGAACCCGCACCCTTGCTCTTTGTGTTCCCCCACGAACCCGCACCCTTGCTCTCTGCGTTCCCCCAAGAACCCGCACCCTTGCTCTTTGCGTTCCCCCACGAACCCGCACCCTTGCTCTTTGCGTTCCCCCACGAACCCGCACGGTTCCTGTTTGCGTTCCCCCACGAACCCGCACGGTTCCTCTTTGCGTTCCCCCACGAACCCGCACCCTTGCTCTTTGCGTTCCCCCACGAACCCGCACCCTTGCTCTTTGCGTTCCCCCACGAACCCGCACCCTTGCTCTTTGCGTTCCCCCACGAACCCGCACCCTTGCTCTTTGCGTTCCCCCACGAACCCGCACCCTTGCTCTTTGCGTTCCCCCACGAACCCGCACTCTTGCTCTTTGCGTTCCCCCACGAACCCGCACCCTTGCTCTTTGCGTTCCCCCACGAACCCGCACGGTTCCTCTTTGCGTTCCCCCACGAACCCGCACCCTTGCTCTTTGCGTTCCCCCACGAACCCGCACCCTTGCTCTTTGCGTTCCCCCACGAACCCGCACCCTTGCTCTTTGCGTTCCCCCACGAACCCGCAAGGTTCCTCTTTGCCTTCCCCCACGAACCCGCACCCTTGCTCTTTGCGTTCCCCCACGAACCCGCACCCTTGCTCTTTGCGTTCCCCCACGAACCCGCACCCTTGCTCTTTGCGTTCCCCCACGAACCCGCACGGTTCCTCTTTGCGTTCCCCCACGAACCCGCACGGTTCCTCTTTGCGTTCCCCACGAACCCGCACCCTTGCTCTTTGCGTTCCCCCACGAACCCGCACCCTTGCTCTTTGCGTTCCCCCACGAACCCGCACCCTTGCTCTTTGCGTTCCCCCACGAACCCGCACCCTTGCTCTTTGCGTTCCCCCACAAACGCGCACGGTTCCTCTTTGCGTTCCCCCACGAACCCGTACCCTTGCTCTTTGCGTTCCCCCACGAACCCGCACCCTTCCTCTTTGCGTTCCCCCACGAACCCGCACCCTTGCTCTTTGCGTTCCCCCACGAACCCGCTCCGTTCCACTTTGCGTTCCCCCACGAACCCGCACGGTTCCTCTTTGCGTTCCCCCACGAACCCGCACCGTTCCTCTTTGCGTTCCCCCACGAACCCGCACCCTTGCTCTTTGCGTTCCCCCACGAACCCGCACCCTTGCTCTTTGCGTTCCCCCACGAACCCGCACCCTTGCTCTTTGCGTTCCCCCACGAACCCGCACCCTTGCTCTTTGCGTTCCCCCACGAACCCGCACCCTTGCTCTTTGCGTTCCCCCACGAACCCGCACCCTTGCTCTTTGCGTTCCCCCACGAACCCGCACGGTTCCTCTTTGCGTTCCCCCCACGAACCCGCACCCTCGCTCTTTGCGTCCCCCCACGAACCCGCACCCTTGCTCTTTGCGTTCCCCCACGAACCCGCACCGTTCCTCTTTGCGTTCCCCCACGAACCCGCACCCTTGCTCTTTGCGTTCCCCCACGAACACGCACCCTTGCTCTTTGCGTTCCCCCACGAACCCGCACCCTTGCTCTTTGCGTTCCCCCACGAACCTGCACGGTTCCTCTTTGTGTTCCCCCACGAACCCGCACGGTTCCTCTTTGCGTTCCCCCACGAACCCGCACGGTTCCTCTTTGCGTTCCCCCACGAACCCTCACCCTTGCTCTTTGCGTTCCCCCATGAACCCGCACGGTTCCTCTTTGCGTTCCCCCACGAACCCGCACCCTTGCTCTTTGCGTTCCCCCACGAACCCGCACCCTTGCTCCTTGCGTTCCCCCACGAACCCGCACCCTTGCTCTTTGAGTTCCCCCACGAACCCGCACCCTTGCTCTTTGCGTTCCCCCACGAACCCGCACCCTTGCTCTTTGCGTTCCCCCACGAACCCGCACCCTTGCTCTTTGCGTTCCCCCACGAACCCGCACCCTTGCTCTTTGCGTTCCCCCAAGAACCCGCACGTATCCTCTTTGCGTTCCCCCACGAACCCGCACCCTTGCTCTTTGCGTTCCACCACGAACCCGCACCCTTGCTCTTTGCGTTCCCCCACGAACCCGCACCCTTGCTCTTTTCGTTCCCCCACGAACCCGCACGGTTCCTCTTTGTGTTCCCCCACGAACCCGCACCCTTGCTCTTTGCGTTCCCCCACGAACCCGCACCCTTGCTCTTTGCGTTCCCCCACGAACCCGCACCCTTACTCTTTGCGTTCCCCCACGAACCCGCACCCTTGCTCTTTGCGTTCCCCCACGAACCCGCACCCTTGCTCTTTGCGTTCCCCCACGAACCCGCACGGTTCCTCTTTGCGTTCCCCCACGAACCCGCACCCTTGCTCTTTGCGTTCCCCCACGAACCCGCACCCTTGCTCTTTGCGTTCCCCCACGAACCCGCACCCTTGCTCTTTGCGTTCCCCCACGAACCCGCACCCTTGCTCTTTGCGTTCCCCCACGAACCCGCACCCTTGCTCTTTGCGTTCCCCCACGAACCCGCACCCTTGCTCTTTGCGTTCCCCCACGAACCCGCACCCTTGCTCTTTGCGGTCCCCCACGAGCCCGCACCCTTGCTCTTTGCGTTCCCCCACGAACCCGCACCCTTGCTCTTTGCGTTCCCCCACGAACCCGCACCCTTGCTCTTTGCGTTCCCCCACGAACCCGCACGGTTCCTCTTTGCGTTCCCCCACGAACCCGCACCCTTGCTCTTTGCGTTCCCCCACGAACCCGCACCCTTGCTCTTTGCGGTCCCCCACGAGCCCGCACCCTTGCTCTTTGCGTTCCCCCACGAACCCGCACCGTTGCTCTTTGCGTTCCCCCCACGAACCCGCACCCTTGGTCTTTGCGTTCCCCCACGAACCCGCACCCTTGCTCTTTGCGTTCCCCCACGAACCCGCACGGTTCCTCTTTGCGTTCCCCCACGAACCCGCACCCTTGCTCTTTGCGTTCCCCCACGAACCCGCACCCTTGCTCTTTGCGTTCCCCCCACGAACCCGCACCCTTGCTCTTTGCGTTCCCCCACGAACCCGCACCCTTGCTCTTTGCGTTCCCCCACGAACCCGCACCCTTGCTCTTTGCATTCCCCCACGAACCCGCACCCTTGCTCTTTGCGGTCCCCCACGAACCCGCACCCTTGCTCTTTGCGTTCCCCCACGAACCCGCACCTTTGCTCTTTGCGTTCCCCCACGAACCCGCACCCTTGCTCTTTGCATTCCCCCACGAACCCGCTCCGTTCCACTTTGCGTTCCCCCACGAACCCGCACCCTTGCTCTTTGCATTCCCCCACGAACCCGCACCCTTGCTCTTTGCGTTCCCCCACGAACCCGCACCCTTGCTCTTTGCGTTCCCCCACGAACCCGCACCCTTGCTCTTTGCGTTCCCCCACGAACCCGCACCCTTGCTCTTTGCGTTCCCCCACGAACCCGCACGTTTCCTCTTTGCGTTCCCCCACGAACCCGCACGTTTCCTCTTTGCGTTCCCCCACGAACCCGCACCCTTGCTCTTTGACTTCCCCCAACGAACCCGCACCCTTGCTCTTTGCGTTCCCCCACGAACCCCGCACATTGCTCTTTGCGTTCCCCCACGAACCCGCACCCTTGCTCTTTGCGTTCCCCCACGAACCCACACCGTTGCTCTTTGCGTTCCCCCACGAACCCGCACCCTTGCTCTTTGCGTTCCCCTACGAACCCTCACGGTTCCTCTTTGCGTTCCCCCACGAACCCTCACGGTTCCTCTTTGCGTTCCCCCACGAACCCGCACCCTTGCTCTTTGCGTTCCCCCACGAACCCTCACGGTTCCTCTTTGCGTT